>JAOXJM010000002.1:5453210-5481048 GCA_026413425.1 Tringa solitaria | reverse complement strand
AACACCCCCAGGTCCTTTTCTGCCAGGCAGCTCCAGCCACTCTGCCCCCAGCCTGGAGCGCTGCAGGGGGTTGCTGTGACTCAAGTGCAGGGCCTGGCACTAATACTTTCATACTACCTGGACTCCGGCAATGGTCTAATAAATGGAAAACCCTCATATTAAAATATCTGAGAGCCTGTGGGCATATGTAAAACATAAAAGAAAATTAGGGAGTCTCTTGAGCCTTTAATGAAGTGTGCAAGCAGCCTTGTATTAGTGTCACTACCTGAAAACAGGGTGTTAAAGAGACTGTATTTTCTGTGATATGTCCCTCATCCCAAACCCACTTTTCTTCTACAAACTCTTCCTTTCCGGTCCTAATATCCAAGAAGTTTCCAACTCTATTCAATACCACAGCTTCTGCACAGCTCTCAAACCCTCCTGCCTGGTGCCTACTCCGGAGTCCTCACAATTCTAATCCTTGGAAGAATCTCCCCCTCCTACACCAAATCCTTCCTGACAGAGTACCTTCTATCTCTTCTACCCTAAACTTCCTCTGTTTCTCATTTACAAGAATTGGCCTTTTCATTAAAGTTGATTGCAGTTAAAGCAATCATGAGCTCTTTGTGCTAAAGGAGAGGATTATATATTTACCTTTGTGTTTTTACTCTCAGAGGTCCTGCTCTTCCTTGCTTCCCAGAACTTCCTCTAGATCCAGTGGTCCCCTTTCTCTTTCATTTCTCCTATCCTCCTGCTACACCATGCTGCCACCGCAAACCTTCCTGCCCTCACAGTATCTGGATTCATGTTCTAGCATAATCCCACAATGACTATAATCCAGCACTCCATTTACCTCCTCTCATCCCTCTTTCAGTATAGATCTTTGAGACCACCATATGCCTGTTCTTCACTTCAGTTAAGCAAATCAAGGTTTGTTTGGGTGCAGGCATGGGAAAGAAAGGGAATTAAAGAGCAACTTTAAAAAACTCTACCCAAACCAGCAATTATCGAAAAAAAGTCTTTCCAAATGAGAGCACAGGGACAAGAAAATGCTTTGGAACCAAGAGGAGGAGAGGAACATTGCACGGCAATTTTCCGCAGTATTCATCCAAGCTCAATAGCAAATACATCCATTTGTCTGTTCTATATAAAAAGAAAAAGTCACTTTGCCAGATTTTTTAAACTTGTATTTCCTTAAATAAAATTAATCCTAGAAAATCTGAGTTAGGGTTAGTCTGGTGGAAAAATACACGGATTTTTTCAAGCAGTCCTCAGAATACCAACCACAGAAAAATAATAAACAGAAATTTTAAAAGTGCAGTTTTACAAATGCTTTATCTCAATGAATCACCAGTAAAAGGAGGAAAAAAACCAACAAAACAAAATTTATTGCATGGCAACACTGAAGTGGTGGGAGTACTATCTGGCAGAGAAGAAATAAGGGAAAGAATATTAACCATTCTGTGCCTTAAATCAAAGCTGGTTTGGGTTTTTGTGTTTCTTTTTTTCATTCAAAACATGTTTTTCTGATAATAAAGCTATGGAATATCCTAGATATGAAAGCAGCCATATAAGAAATAAGGGAAAGAATATTAACCATTCTGTGCCTTAAATCAAAGCTGGTTTGGGTTTTTGTGTTTCTTTTTTTCATTCAAAACATGTTTTTCTGATAATAAAGCTATGGAATATCCTAGATATGAAAGCAGGCATATAATAATGTAGACTACTTCTCAGTTTAACATGCTATTGCCAATTACACAAAAATTGTTTAGCTGTAGACACTCATATTTAATCTGAAGAGCATATAATATTAGCATAGAAAAGACAAACGCTTCTTTGGGGTGGACCAGTGGAAATACCCAATTTTTTTCCCAAACAACAAATTCCACTCACCCTGTCTTCACTCTGTCAGTACTGTTCAGATCAATCCCAAAATGGAAAGCTCCAATCTTTCCTTAACACCATCTATTTCCACATAGCTTCAGTAAATAATGAAATGATGAAATGCCTCCTCAGTAAGAGCAGTGATCCTTGCCCCAACTCTACTATGACTCTGCTTCTGAGAACCTCTCTTAACACAAAAATCCGTAACTTTAATCCTCAGCACAACCTTACATTTGGCACATCCAGTCTGGACCCAGACATGACAGCCTGACAAAATCCCGCAGAAGCCTTTACCTGGATAAAAGACAAGCATATGTTAAAGTGATTGTTGCTTTGAGGAGGATTGCATATATACCGTAGGGAAAAGCAGGGTGAAACATCACAGCAACTGAGCCACAAAATAATTTAAACATAATAATTATCTAATCTTATCAGATCCTGGAACTTCAACACCCAGAGAAAAATAGCAGAGTATGTTTTTTGGGTTGCAGCCCAGCAGAAAGAGACTTGAAACAGCACTGAGGAGGCTTCACTCAACTGTTATTTGATTCTTGCTGCGTACAGGAGAACTGGAGTTAACAGAGAAGAGAATCTTTGCCTCCAACATTTCCCCTTCCTCCTAAGCAAAGCTTACTGGCAGAACTGCAAGATTTGTCTACCTCTCACATCAAAAGGGATACAAAGAGAGACATAAGCTCAAACACACCTAGAGCTGTGACTCTACCCTGAGGAAACAGATTCTCTACTTCCCAGTCCCTATAGTTTCAAGAGTAAGTCTTGTAAATTTTTATTAAGTATAAAGGGAACAGGTAATTTGAAAAATGACCACTAACACCCCCTCCCCAAAATTAATCTTTCCAAATTTCTTGCCCAAGATAAACAAAAAATTACAGTAATTACAATAAATTACAATAAATGTAATTATTATTAACAGACCTAGAGAATTTCTAGAAGTCAATCTCTAAAGACATTAATCCAAATTGCCAAAGCAAACAGCCCACCTATGAAATTTGAACAGACTGCAATGTTATCTATGCAAACTAGTTTTCATCTTGCCCACTATTTATTGACCTTTTTTAGATCATTTTTATGTATCTAAAAGCTCGTAGTTCTACATATAAATGCACAATATGAGTAAATTAGTAGATTAACTTCAAAAGATTTGCATTAAAATGCTGATTAATTTAATATGAAATGACTTGTGGGAAAACATCAGTCTGTATTTTTCATTGATAAAATGAGTTGGAAGTTTTGACTCTTTTTACAATAATCCAAAACCAAATGAGGCTAGTGGGTGAAAATGAAAAGCATTTCAAATTCAAAGAAATTCAACAACAGTAATATTTTAGGCCCATTGTTAATAAAATTCCTATTTCCCTACATTCATATATATTTAATTTATATGAAACATTTCTAATGTTCAGCATAAAGTACTTCAAATTAGCCAAAGCAATTTTTTAGTCATTTGGAAAATCATCACTCATCATCACTCCGTCATAAACCTTGGTTGCAACACAATTTGTGACTAAAGAAAAAAAAAAAAAAGAAAAAAAAAAAACAAGAACCTTGAAAACTGATAAAGGGTACAGGTAACTATCCCTGACAATTTCTTACATATACAACACAAAAGCTTATGTCAATTTAACAAAACAGCACCTCCTAGGAAAAAATAAAAATTAATTCCTATATGAACGCACAATACTATCTAAGCAGTCCAAAAGCATGTAAAGAGGGTCACAGCGGCTGCTCCTCCAGGTGAAAAGATGAAAACAAAAAAGCCAGATAGGGAAGAAGACATACAAAAATGTAAGGAATGGAATTCTTCCTCAAAGAGAAAAATTTCTTGGTGATAACCCACATATTTAACATGTATTCTTGTTGATTTACTTCTTTGACAGTAACAAATGTTAGTGTGGAGACTCTCTGGCTCATTTGCACAAGTCCATGCTGATGGGTAATATAGCTCCTCAGCCCCAGAGAGAGGAGACAACGCAGAGACACTGTACCAGACCTCTGGGACAGCCAGACGCTCTGATGTCAGAAAAAAAAAAAATAAAAATCTCAGTTTCAAAATTCAGCGACTCCCTTTTTTCTTCAGCCACTAAAGAATGCACTGAAGAACTGCTGCATGACTGACTATTGTCTTCAAACATGGAAAGTCTGAAGTAGAAGGAAGAAAAAAACCAAACCTTTACAGGGGTAAAAATGTAAGGACTGGCAACACAAGGCTTTAATTACTTATTAAGTGTGTTGCCCTTATTATAATAAGGATTTTCCGGACCTCAGATTTCAGGATTTTGAGAAAGAGAAGAGAAATTCTAATCATTAATCATTTTAAATTAGTAAAATATTTTGCCTGTCCAGGAGAGGGGGAAGAAGAGAAAATCTATATTATAGGTCTAGAGAAGCTGTTCCCAGCTTAAAGGTGGTAACAGTAAGGTAGGCTGGCGTACAACAGTGATCATCTGGAGAGCAAAATAAGATACTGTCTTACAGAAAGAAAACTGAAAACATACATTCACCTCATGAGATGGAAACCTGCATAGTCAGCAGACAACTAGAAAATCAGGTGGTTTTTTTACTTTTTAAACGGATGAAATTAAATTAGCAATGTTCCTCATGGTTAGAAAAAGTTTGACTCAATGTCATTTGCATTTCCTGAACAAAAAATCTGGAATTCACAATAATAATTTTTTGTTGTTGTTGTTAATCTGACCTGTTAAACTCAACAGGTTAAAATTAGACATTAAAAATGGAAATTTCCTTAACAATCTCTTCTGAATGTCTTATTAAGTATCCTATTGAACTGGCAGGAATAATTATATACCATAGACTGAGATAAAGCCATTAAATATGGCAGTAAATACAATGCTTTGGGGCTTTTTTTATGTAATAATCCCTATTTGGCTCAACTGAAACAAGAGGTCTGAGTCACAAGAAATGCATTACAAAGTGCACTGAATTTTTATGAATGCTATATTATCTTTAAAAATTCTTTAGTTAATTTTTGAACCACAATGTGTGTTTTTACAATAAATTCAGTTCCTTTCCAGCTGTGTGCATAGATGCTTTGCACTTCTGAACAGCTCAGGAATAGCAGTGAAATTAACTTGAAAGTCGCACAAAACTGTTTATCTCTACAGTGTTTGAACCAATTGAAGAAATGCTGTGAGCGCAGACAGACTGACTGTCTTCAGAAGCATTCATTATTGTTTCAGCTCTGATTAAATGGGAATGACAAGTATCTTGATAAAAGAATTATTGCATTTCCCTTGTAATCTCTTTCCAGAGCAATATAATTTTGCAACAGTCTTCAGAAAAATCAAAACACATCCTTTGTCTGCTGTAACAAAATTCCTGTACAGAAATATCAAATGGAGGCTTATTTACTTCTTTGTGCATTAGAAAGTGATTCAACTTAGATTTTTATATTGATTAAAGGGAGTAACGGAGAGAAAGAAAACACCTCAAATCACAGAAGAACATCGCTGCCACCAGGCTGTGATGAACCTGAAGGCTGATACCTTACAAACTGGTGCCAGTACGCTTGGATACACATACACGGTCACAGAAACTACTTACTTCAGTGTAATGTGGATGAATATGCATGACTTAAACTGACCTTTAATTGTAGATGGAAAAAGGAGCTGAGAACGGTGAAACATGACGTCCTATATTCCCGTACTACTTAGCAGAAATGAACCTTGCAAACAAGACTTTAACCAGTACCTGAGGGACTTTTCACAAGGTGGTGAGAATCTGATTATCTCGGCCTCTTTCCCCCTGGAATACTAATCCTGAATAAGTGGACACAAAAGCTCCCCTTTAGAATGTCAAATAAGTTATCTGCTTCAGTTCAAAGTTAATTAAGATGCAAATTGAAGACGCAATGTTACAGCATAGTTCCCTAACCCTAAATGAAGATGTTTCCACAGTATAAGGGACAACTACTTAGAAGAACATTTTTCACATCAGTATGTTTAGACTTAGCGGTATATACCTCTTGTGGTAATCACAGTCAAGCAAATTTTAACTCTATGATGTTTACATGGCTCTTGATTCATGAAAACAGTCTCCATTTAACAGACAGATTGATACTGTGTTTTCTTCACATGAAATAATCTCCTTCATTAGGGACGTTAAGACAATGGGAGGCCAGTAGAGCTGACTGATGAATGCCAAAGCCTATTCCATTAAAGAGAAGTGACGACAAAAACTCAGGAGAGGCAGCAGCACTTTACAGTGAGTTCCAATTTATTCATTTTGTTTCAAACCCAGCAACAACTCCTATAGATTGTCTTAGACTCCAAGACAACAGAATATTTCCATTTTGGATTTTATCAGTCTTCCTCACCTACAGCACACCCAAGCATGTCTAACATACTCACAAGTTCTGCAAGACTTATTAATGCTAAAATTAAAAATGCATAAATTGAATCTTAGTATAAACTATCATAGATGAATCACCTGGAATATCAGGAGTAAAACTATACAAACAGTGACTCTACATAAAATATTTACCTCTGACTCTTGTTCTAATCATGTGCAGTACAAATTAGAGACAAATAAAGACAGTCATTAATTCCACAGGGAACAGAAATCAGCAAAACATACTCCCAGTAATTGTTATGTTAAATCATGAAACTCATCATTAAACTCCTAATCGTGACCTTTGACAGCTATACCAAAAATATGTGCTGAAGCATACTGTTATTCTGGCATACACGTTCCCATCTGAGTCGCTGATCCACCTAGTCACCAGCACTCCTGGGAAGTGTCTAAATAGTATCTCACTCCATATAATGATGAGTAAAACTCTCCATAATTTTTAATTTTTTTTTTGTTTGAGAAAGTGAGGAACTCCCCGGTGATTTCATAAACGGTTTCCTGTGTGGTTTCTACCATTCTTGAATGGCAACAATGGAAAGAATGGAACTGAAACAAAGCAGATTCCTTTGCTGCTGCTGCCTGCTTTTGCATTAAACTGTGGCAAATAAAATAAGCCACTGCTGACACACATGACGCTTCCAGCCAGGCTCTGACAAGGAAGGAGCATACGGTACCAAGCCAATTGTGCAGAAAGCAAAAGACAAATACGAGCAAAGAGTGGCAGAGGCTGCAAACGCGTAAAGCTCTTTTTGAAATATATTGCAGGCACAGTGTGACATACAGGATTTCATACATTTTTGCTGCAAGTGGCCTAAAGTGAAAAATACCAGTAAGTGGCAATGTAAGCAAAGAATACAAATGTACTAGATAAACACTTTAAAATAAAAGGACATAAAATAGCCATCAAATACTTTCAGTAGCCGTGAAAAAGAACAGCAACAAAAGAAATGACATTGGCATCTCTTTTACACTATATGCTGAACATTTAAAAGGCTAATTTTGCCAGACCTGAAAAGATCAGCAACTCCCTCCCTTAATCATTTGGATGCAACTTGTTGTATTAGTTCATGATATGATATGGATTAAATATTCAAAAAGAGAGAGAGAGAGAAATATACCAATGAAGAATCCTCTCCCACTGTGAAATTCTGCAAATGAACCACATTCATTAAGTGATAATTAATACTTTCATCATTTAAGACATTTGACTGTAAAAAAATGTGCAACAACGAGTAGGAATTCCCTCTTTCTCAATGTCCCTGTTCTAATTTACAACAACCTTTGTAAAGTAGAAAACCCAAGTTGGAAGTTTATCAGTACCATGCTAATTCCCACTATGTCAGTAATGGGTAATGACAGAAGTAGGCTTCCACAGTTCTCACTAAAGGCACAATAACCCTCACAAGTGGATTTGGACTTTGTGGACAGACACGAGTAACCACAGTAAAAACTGTTACTGGAAACCTTTCCTAAATCTAACTCTGGATAAAACTCTGTTTTATCAAAATTAAGGAGCTTTGCAAAATCAAGTCTTGCAGTTCAGCTGTTACTGAGCCTGGTGTATCGACTCCTGTGTTCCTCTCCTGTTTCTGTGCGTATGAAAGGGTGAAATGTTAAACTCTAGTATTTACCTGAACATATGAATTATCAACTTCTTTAAAATGTTAATCTTTTGATCAGCAAGTATCTGATCCAGAATTCCAAATACCATAGTATTTATGTAAGGAGCAAATATATTCAAGGACATTTTTAGTTTTCTTTTTGGAGATTATCTCATACAGTGGTGTTCGGCCACAACTCCAAGGCTTTTATCTATTTACAGATATCTCTATTCTAACAGCATATTTCTACTTGACTTTAAATCACACAGAGAAGAACATTGAAATTGCTATGTCAGATAAGAGCACAGGATCTCTTCCAGCTTTCTGTCTCAGACTGGCAAGTACTAGGTATTTTAAAGGAAACTGCAAGGATCTTTGCAGGAGACAGCTCTTATTCAGTAACATGGCCATACAGCACTTTTTTTTTCCCTTTTTTTTTTCTTTTCCTAACACCCATTAGTTACTTTCTGGCTTTTACATTGAAACATGACTTTTACGTCTTTTAGTTTTACTAACCTTTGTGAATTCTTTATGCTTGCAAACAGCACCAAGGAACACCACCTTAGAATGAATCCCAGAGATTGTATTGTGGGGTTCAATTATCATAGTATAAACTAAACTACACAGCTGAAATTATGCATATTGATGAGAAAAAAAAAAAAAGTATATTTACCTTCCCCTGAAAAGTCCTTCTTTTCTACTTTTCCTATGAATTTCAAGCTAAAAGCATTTTGACATCACTCTATTTATGATTGTTCTGTTTATTAGATTTGTACATAGTTATCTTAAGATTAAGGTCCTTCTTAGTCTTACATTGATAGAATAAAGTACACTGCTTTCCTAGGAGCTTACAGTCTTACAAAGGAACACGGGAAATTGCTCAACACACAGCAGTAGAAATCCTCTAGGGAAGTATTTTTGTTGTGTTAATTATATTGGTACGCGTCTATTCATGCTCTGGATTTCAATCCGGTCAATTTGTCTGAATGACAAATAAATTATGACATAAACATATGCTGTAATATCAAATCATCAAGCCACATGATTTCCCTATTACATAGACAAAAGATTTTTCTGTCATGTATCTATGACTTTGTAAGAACAAGTGGATGGAGATGCACCTGTTTCCTGTGTGTCTGGAGGCAAAATGTTTGGTTTTGAAACTGAGTTCACATTTATAAGTCCCTACTATTTTCTCCCAATTTCTGCTACCATTTAGGGACACAGAAATGAAGCTGTTGGCTCACTCGGGTTCAGCTCTCCTGTGCCTCCATTCTGTGGGCTGACCAGAGTCCCTAGCTGCTTTCTAACCTTTTCTGTGTGCAACTAAGCTGTAAGAGAGAAAGGTGTTTATGAACTTCTTACCTCCTTAGGAGGTCAGCAGGTAACTATCTGTATCTCAGGAGGTTCTGTATCTTAGGAGATACAGAAGAGTGGATAGAAGGATTTACAAAATGCAAGAACTCTAACATGCCTCTCCCACTATTGTTGCAAGAAAGGGAAGAAAGGACGAAAACTCCAATTCTTCTCCTCAAAACCAATTCTTCTCAGTCAGCTTCCTCTCTTCCTCCCTGTGCCTCTTCAACATTTTGGTCAATCAGAAATTGACATTTTGCATATATTTATTGTTTTACGCTGTCACACAGTGGGCAAATGCCATGTATAATATTTGAGTCCCTTTGATTTTGTCATTTGTTTCCTGTCCTGTTCACTGTATAAAAGACACTTAGTTTTAATAAACAAGAGAGTATACTGTCACAGAAACTAAAATAAATCTGCAGTAACCAAGATTTTTGTTTTGAAATGAATTATAGGGGAGTCTGTTGCACTTTTGTAAATGACTTAAATAAGCTGGGGTTTGGTTGTATGCTTATCTTTTCTATTTAATCACATTTAATTTAAGATAATTTTCTTGGGTACACATGGCCTGAAAAGATGAGCTAATAAGTCATTTTAATCACATATGGTTTCTTAAGAGATCTGTTCGCCTGGCACATCAATGGGAAAAGAATAAGAAGGATGGCAAACAGAGAATGGAATACTCAAAACATACCTGTAACAATTCACCTTTTCTACATTTTTTTTTTAAACCAGAATGTTCAGAACCAGAAGAGTCCATCATTGGTGGGCACAGACAGTGACCTTTGTGACTAAGTATAAGCAGATTACGGGCTGGTTAACTAACCAAGACTCTCAGTATAATTAAGTTTCTGAGTTTTTTCAGGAACCAGCTACCAAAGCTGGAATATCTAAAAACTGCTGTACTTGCTCAATTGAAAAACACTTGATCGAATTATTAAAAGCTACAAAAATTTGAAACTTTTGATGAAAAAGAGAACAAACATTTTTTTTTTCCAGGAAAATGCCAGAAAACAGAATTAAGCTGAAGCCAGGGAAGGAAGTGACTAAGCATGCAACTGTAACCATTTGGAATAAATCATTTTTATGCTAGTCACAGTGTGAATGAACATAATTATATCCTTCCTAACTTTGTTCATGTTTTTCCCTTTCAGTTGCAAATCTCCTCAACTGTCATGTTTAGTTTACTCTTCAGAATGTTACTAATGCTGTATAGTAACACATCACACTGACTGTCTTTGGATTTGAAATCACAATCTCAGAATGCTAAACTTTAGTCCAAGCATAAGTCCTAATAAAGGTAAGCTAGAATGCTTTTTTCTCTGTAGAGTTTTTCATGCATAAGCAAGTGAAAGGAGAAATTGCAAATTCTTTTAGAATATCTCAACAGGTCAAATGAAATCAAGCTATTCTGCAGTCTTTAATTGCTTACACCTGTATGCCTGTTTACACTGAGAAGCACTAAGACTAAGAAATGCAAAACTAATTGTCTTATCTATTAATCTAGGTCTGATCCTAAGAAATGCTATGTATACATATCTTTCATCTCAACTAGCTGAAAAATGTTAGCCACCCTTCACAATTTTTATATGGAAAATTAAAGGTAATATTCAGCAGATCTTTAAATAGCTCTCAAAATGGTACTGTTGTAATATCAAAAAAGGTCCTGCAGTGAACAGAGGTTGACAAGCTTATTAAGCAAAGATTTGAGATAATTTTGCATTCAAAATAGAAGCCTGTTTTCCTGTATTTGACAACTATGTTATCCTCACATGGAATTTTGCTATTTGGTCCTTTTAGCTCAGAAGAATGCATCAAAATAAATTATACTCATAGCAATAATAAAAATGACAACAGATACAGAGTAACTTGAATTGGAAGTCCAAAAAGGAATAGATGGCTTAACTGATGGAAAAGACACATGTTTGAAAAAAGCTAGTGTCAGACAAAACGTGGAGGAAGTCGTCTATTATGCCGATCAATTTATAGGGTAATTAAATGTCATTATTCCTCTCTCGTAAGTGGAGATACTGAGATCCAAAGAAAATTAGGGTAAAAGCGAAAGTCTGGAAAGCAAGTTATAAGATTTTTTTTAATGCCTTTGATAAGATGTGGACATCATGGTTTACCATAATGAAAGTTCTCACCAGCTGCCTCCCTCCAGCAGTTAAGAAGCCACAACAGCCAACAGATATTCTCACGCTGACCTGACAGAATAACTCACTCCACAGCTTTAGCATATACTGAGATACCAAGTCATTTGGAGACCCAAGGAACAACTAGTAAAAAGCGTAATAGGGAACATGTCTGAAATCCCTAAGAACATGTGTGAACATGCATTGTATATAAATGCCCTATGCTGAGCAACTGACAAATACTCATTCTTCAGAGAAGTATACATGGGGTAGGAGTTAAGGAGAAGCTATAGGCAAAGTCATGAAGGCAGAGGAAACAGCTGAGGGGGAAAGGGTAGTCCTCAGGTTTTTAACTACACATGAACATTGAAGAATAAAAATGTCTAGGGTTTGGTGGAAAATAAACCACTGTCAAAGTGGCCATATTAGTTACACTACTACCACCTCATTAGTCCTTAGACAAATTTTATTGTTCCTGTTCTTACCAATAACATGGGACACGCTCAGAGCTCCCTCTTTTCCCTCTGGCCAGAACTGGACACCATCAGGATTATTTTTTTTCCTCCAACAAAGTGTCTTTCTGTCAGAAAATATTTACTTGTGTAAATGTTTGACTGAAATGTAACCATTTAAAGGAAAACTTCGTCAGACGATGCCTCCAGTTTTCCAATTCATTCTCAAAAAAATTATTTATATGCATGCATATGCTTCACCAACCCACAGTTAAGTTGCTCATCACACCAGTTCTATGTAGACTATTAAATAGAGCCAGACATTCCAAAATTCTTAATGGCCCCACAGTTTTCTCCTCTGTCTTTTTGAGACACCAAAGACTACATTCCTCCCTTTTGCTGCTCATCAACCATGACCATTTTTGGCAAGTCAAGTGTCCCCAGCCAACGAGAGCCTGAAGCAGCCTATGATATCAAACAGAGCCTCAGGGGGCACATAGGTACACGTTTTGAAACCAGCTGCCCCCCATCCCTTCTGATTCTTCACGTGGCTGCACAGAGCTGCTCCAGTGACATCACATTGCTGGAATCAGGCTGCAACTCCACTTAAATTCAGTTAAACAATGCCTACAGCCAGATGTCCCAGCCATTATAGAGTTCACCATGAGCAAAACTTTCTAGAAAATCTCCATGTTAAACTGGCTCCCCAGGAAGTAAGTTCATTACCTTTGCCACCTATCTTAGTTCACCACTGATGCATGTACAGAATTGTTATTGCAAGGTAGAAGACAGATACCCCAAGGAGAACAATTCATAGGCAAGCATACTTCACGGTGACACCTACGAGTTTCTGAATACTTTAGGCTACATAAACCCTAGATGTGCTGCCTGGAAAATAAGACAGCAGGCACTCTTCCAGCAATGGCATATTGGCCCATAAAAGAGTGGGAAGAATTTGCAAAAAGTGTGGGTTTATTGTAACCTATCTCCTTGGCATCTTCACAGAGACTACAGGCAGAATCACAAGCAGAGGCCACTAAGACCACCTTTTATTTTGCACCTACACATCTCTAGGGCACATATTGTGTGTATCGCTCATGTCTGCAGATTGAAGCTACCACTAAGTGGAAGGTGTAATTAATTTCTTTTCATTCGGTGATGATCATTTGCCTTCTACTGCTTCTACTCATATTCTCCTTTCACCAAGATGCTGGAGGACAAGCCTGAATGAATCAACATTAAATCCACTAAAACAGAAGCAGCACCTATCAGTTTCAGAGAGTAAGTGAAATGATAGCTTTGTATCTCATGTAGTTATGGCTCCAGAGGATGAAACTGAAGAACAGGCTGCTTACCTTCAAACAGCTTCACAATCATAGGACAAAAAGTCAATTGGGGACCAGCTGAGTGTCCAGTGCCTCATTAAGGATACAGGAGTTACGATAAGATCCAGAAAATCTAGCCACTGGATGCCACAAACAAATGTTGTAGGCTTGTTGCAGCATTATCTACCCTGGGACAGCTTAGAGGCCCCTGTGACCTATCCACAATGCACAGATTTAAACAAAACTGTACAGCTGGAAAAGCTTCATTTTTCAACAGTGTGTAGCTGTGCATGAGGAAAGCGGTAGCCTGTGCTGCCCTGTGAACCACGGCACTGAGGAGATCCTCCGGGTATACACAAACTGACAGATGTGTCCCTGATGTCCTCTACAAGCAATCGGATGTTACAGAGGTTACTGGCTCCTAGAAAAGGGGCATGGCTCCTATTCAGCTTCAGATGTTCCTTCAGCTTATCGCAGAATTTGTAACATGGGATCCTTTCACCCTCACAGAGGCCAGGGGAGGCTTTACAAAGCTAATTGCTCCTAGCAGGAGAGCAAGGGGATATTTTCATTTATCCACCTCCCTCATCTACCACTTATCACCACGGTCCTTTAGGTCAGTACTGAAAAACTGCTGGGATAAGAACCTCCCTACTCTCAGTCCTCTTTCCCTGTTTCTTCAGAGCATTTTCTGCTGCCTCGATTTCCCTTGCCTGCACATTCCTTGAACCTGGCTTTCCCACACTTCCCTTTCCTTATGTCCGCCTTTGGCAAACCCTGCATCCTGAATTTCCCTCTGTCTTCCCACGCCCTGATATTTACACTGGGAGTTATACTCCCCCAGCTCTAATCTGATCCTCATGGAACAGCAGGTTCATTTAATCACTGGCTCAAAAATTGAAACCACATTTTATTAGGCTTATCTACTCTTAATGATACAGTGATAGCACACTACAGTACCATTTGGAACAAGCTACTGTTGCTAACCCAGCTGACTCCCAGTTTCTTTATAGTGAAATAAAGTCAAGGGAAAGGCATACCTTGTCACTTCATAAACCCAAACAGAACACAGTGCAGCGCTTGTTAACCACGGCTCTCCAAAGGGACATGTGGTTACATACACAACGGCACTCCCAGACCCTGGAGCTCTACCTGGGAACATAACATTGCTGAAGTCTAAATTCTGAAGTTTGTGCATTAAGAACATAATGTGGCTGGAAAGGATCATACTGCTTTTCTGAATGGATTTCTTATTAGAGTAACAGAAAAGGAAACATTTTTAAATTTACTTTTTTTTTTTGTAACAACATCATTAAACAAGAGCTGCATTTTAAAGAATAAGCATGATTTGTCCTGAGAAAGGCTGACAAGAAGCAAGTGACAGACCAGGGGAAGGCTTTTGACTGCTAATTTGCAGGGAATCCCATTAGCATCTGATAACTGCTGTTTCCTTATGGTTTGGGAAGTATACATCTCTTCCCTGCACTTCTCATCCCCCTTCTACTGGAGCCTGATAATTCTGTCTTCCCTCCTTCTCAAATGTACTTAGCAAACAGATGTACCTGGTCAGTAGAGGTACCTTCTCATAACCCCGAAAAATGCAAGATGTGCTGTTTCCCTTTCCCTCTGCAAAATGTTTCAATTCCAAACCAGTTCTGTGAAAGTGGACCAGGTTTTCACAGTGAATGTCATAGTTTGATTCACCCTTTGCTATTCTGGCTGCAGTTCACGTTAAGCTTTCCATAGAGAAGGCACAGCTAGGTACAGAGACCACAGCCGGAACGAATGGGAAAAGAAAATATACTAGAATTTAACTAAATAACCAAACCCAAAGCAAATTACTGCAAAATCCAGTAGTAGTGAAATCTATGTAGAACAATTTCTAGGCAGAAAACCTATTGAAGCTTAGTGAAAAGAAGAAAATCTGGGTCATCCTTACCTTGGGATAGTGCATCATTTCCAAACAACTTTGAATTTAATTTGTCTGTCGTACTGATGAAGAAAACAATGTGTTCATCACAGGCTCTGCCCAACACATCGCTTTTCATCTGTATGAATGTTAAGACATATTCAGCAACATATTTGTCAATGTATTTTCTGATGTATGTCATTTCCCCCTCAGAAAAAGCCCAGAAAAACAAATCGGAGGCATACAATCCAAGACTAATAAGCTGTCCAGGTTCTGTGACATGTCAATTTATGCCTAAGACTGAAATCCCAAAACACAGACTGTGTGCAAGAGTACACGAATAAATGCAGTATTTCTCTTAAGAGTATCTGTCTTTGCAGAAGTGCATAAAATGCTGTCTTCATAGACAAGAGAAGGAAGAACACTCTTTCTGAGCACTAATATTCAGCCAGCGTGAAATCATTGAAACTTCTGTTACTTACAATGTTTCCCTCCTGTTCCTGACTGGAAGCTGCTGTTCCAGGACAGGAGGCAGGGTTGCCCAGCAATGGTGTAGAGGTGGACTACAGCAACTACCCCTCGGAATGAATACACACAAACTCACATGGAGCACAAGCTTAATTCACACCAAGCCTTCAACAAACTCCTGGATTCTAGGCACACAGAATTTGTGGTATTAGTTCTACTGAAAACTATTTTATCCATAGGAGAAGTTAATCAATTTTGGCCTTGAGTTCTTTTTTCCTGGTTACATGAGTTAAATGGTAATGCAATGGGGTTGCACAGATATGTAAGGTGTAGTTGATATGAGGCAAAGGTTAAATCACTTACAAAAGGTATTTTCTTATCTAAAATGCAGCGTTAACTTAATTTTCTATTTTTCACAGTTTATAATATGGCCAAACTGGTCTGAAATTTTGTATGAACTGTTTCATACTGGGAGCAGCTTTATTTCCACAATTTGAAAAGAACCCATTCAGCTGTATGAAGATACAGAAATGTAATTTTAAAAAACTGTTTATCAGACACTGGCACTTTTCCTGCTTGTGTAATTCAAAAAGGATCTCAGTAAAGAAAATTGAATTTGGCAATCCATTAACATAGATTTGATGCTCTCTCTGTTCATCTCTTGATGTCTCACCCCTTTCAGAAAAATGAAAATAACTCATGGTAAAAGAGTAGCTGTTCCCTCTTATTTGTCCAGTATATTGGCAATTATTAAAACCCTGGAAAAGCTACTGAAACTCTGCTGACTCATGGTGGCAAAGAAGTTACTTGTTAACTCCACAATGGAGATGGAGCAGGGAGAGACGATAAAAGAGGAAAGGCCAGAAAACAGGCAAAGTTTGGGGAGAAGGCTCAGACTGAGCTGGTATATTAAGTAGCACCAACTTTGCAGGAGAAAGAATCTGTATGTTCTCTGAAGCTTTATATGCTGTGTTTGAACCAAGTCAAGATTTACACCTAATTTCATGCCATCTAAGTTTAGGAACCTGACAGCCATTTCAATAAAGAGTTTACCTGTCACAGGCATCCTCCACTGTCAACAGAAGAAGAGTGCAGTTCCAAGAGGCAAATTGGCTTACTGAAGGTCTGAATTGTCTTCTGAAGCTGCCAATCCTGTTCCATCAAGTACAGCGAGCCCCCAAGGCAGGGATGGAAAACCTATAACAGGCACATCAGGACTGGTGCATGACACTCCTGTCAGCAGAACAGCTCCCCAGACTATCACACTTCCCAGTGCACTCTGCAGTTTGTCGCTGGCTCCTCAACCCTACAGATCAGATTTAAGAGCCAGAAACAAGCTTGTAGTAGAGAATGGGAGATGGTGACGGTGACAGAGATTAATGGAGGAATTAACCCTTTCCCTCATCACAAATCTGACCCAAAGGGAGAATTTTCACAGGATGTGCCTCGATGCAGGTACGTATTTCTGACTCACAACACGAAAGATGTTCCTAGTTGTTAGCCAGGGGCAACTGTGCTCCTAATTTAGGCACTACAGATAGGTGCGTTAATACTAGTGGGATTACTCTAAACTTGAAGTCATTCACAGACTAAGTACTAGGCAATGTTGGCATTTTAATGCATGGAAAATTTCAGGTTTCACCTCATTTTAAGTTCCTCTATGCTCACAGCAGTGAATAATAAGGGAAAAGTCAAAGCACGTTATTCCAAGGGGTAAGGATTCTACCTCAGAAAGGAAAAGCAGTTCTCAGAGCTGTCTGGTTGCATTTGAGGGACTGTAATCTGTACTCCTCTTTTAACGAGCAGCACACTTCTCTTCAGGCTTTAGCCTATTCTTGCACAACAAAGAGCCATGATTTTACACTTCTCCACCATCGTCTCTGATCACATACTTCTTGGCGAAGGAAGACTGCCAGCATGGTGCATTTGCTGTAATGCCATCTTACCTTTGCTCTGCCCAGATAAGATTTCTACGGCACACAGGAAAGAAAGGAAGAATACAGAAAGACCAAAAGGCATTTGATGCAATATAAAAAGACTGTCCAGAGTCACACATCTAAAAAACCTCTGCATATTGTACCTTCACATAAAATCCTGCCCATGTCCTAAGTTACAGTAAAAACAATTCCCCTGATAAAGGTACTACACCAAGCTGCTTAGTCCCTGTATTGTAAGGGTTATGGAAGTCTGCATTCGAAGTGTTAGTGTTGTGGAACGAAGTGACAGCAAGTTGGGAAATAAATGAGCACAATACTCTCTTCTAACCTCCTGGCATGGTGCCTTTTAACAGAGAAGAAAAAAGCAAAACGGCAAAATGTCAGCTCCAAAACATTTTTCATGTTATAAAATATAGTGTCCCCACTGAAACACTTGATCAGAGACACACCGAGGGGGCTGATACTTCACTAAAAAACAGTGAGTTATCGCAAAAAGGTCATGTGAACACATGTAGAATGCAGTAAGAAAAAAAAACCCTGGGGACCGAAAATTTGTATCTATGTCCTACAAATGTCAAGTTAGCCCTTCAGACAAAAGTCTCAGCAGCTCATGCTGAGCTATTAAGTTCAAGGATGCAAAACAGCTTTCACGAACAGCAAAAGAGACTAAGAGGATTTGGATATTTCAGCACACCTCACTAGTTTACATCGACGCTGACCATTCTGCTTCTATTAGTCACTCAGAACAATCCCTCTTTTCCCAGCAGAGCTTACTCATTTGCAAGATAAAAGGAAGACATTTCTGCACATGCCCATAATACTCTTCACCACTGGGGGCAGCTTTACATAAGACTGCATTCGCCGAAACCAAAGCAACAGTCGGACGGAGCTTTCAGAATGCCAGTATGCAGAAGTGAGCAGAGCTTGTTCGTTGCACGGGCTTATTCTACCTTCTCTGCTAAAAAGCAGCTTCCTAGCCGGATCGGGTACTGAGTAAGGGAACTGCTGTGCTGTGGAATACAGATGTGTGAATTCAGATAGCTAAATGGTGCTTGGAGGAATCTAACATGCTTTCCTATAAAGAGAAATTTTAAAAGCCAGGTTCCTAGCTATAAAGATGCAAAAACGTAATATCCATGAAGATCCTATTACCTAGGAAGAATTTGACGTTTTGCTGCGAATGCTGTGTTGGGATTGATTTATTCTTGGAGTGTTCTGCATGGCTGGCAAAGAATAATGTTCCAAAATCGGTCCATCTCCCAAGGGGTCCAATTTTTCTTCCTGGGTGTCAGCGAGCCCTGACTCACTACAGTGCAGCTGACAGGGGCTGCCATGCTTGTGGCACACTAAGCAAAAAACAAAAGACCTAAGGACGACCTTTGAACAGCACAAAGGATGGGTATGTTTTTCATGTTATTTTTTTAATGTATAGTTCGTAGCCACTGCATAGCCTGTGCTTTAGTTACTCCATAGACTTACATTGATGTGATTTGTTATTACAGTTAAATTGCTTAGGGATTACACCTTTTACCCAACTGTTTTTCAGTATTTATATAAAGGCATTCTTTAAAAATATCTGAGTAAAGAAAACAATGTGAAAAGTAGTTGAGTCAAGCTAGGGATTTGTAAACGATTGTTGAGATAAAAGATTTTAGCATGATTGAAAGAAATGACTGATGTGTGGGGGGATAACTTTTCTAAGTTGTTTTTATTTCCAGGTTTCAATGTAATTAGGCTACTGAGCGGATCAGCTGTAGCTCTGGTAATAGCCCCTACTGTATTACTGACAATGCTTTCTTCTGCTGAACGAGGATGCCCTAAGGGCTGTAGGTGTGAAGGCAAAATGGTATATTGTGAATCTCAGAAATTGCAGGAGATTCCCTCAAGTATATCTGCTGGTTGTTTAGGTTTGTCCCTTCGCTATAACAGCCTCCAAAAACTAAAATACAATCAATTTAAAGGTCTTAATCAACTCACCTGGCTCTATTTAGACCATAACCACATCAGCAATATTGACGAAAATGCTTTCAATGGAATACGCAGACTAAAAGAGTTGATCTTGAGTTCCAACAGAATCTCCTATTTTCTTAATAATACCTTCAGACCTGTGACAAATCTCCGGAACTTGGATCTGTCATACAATCAACTGCAGTCTCTGGGATCTGAACAGTTCAGGGGCTTAAGGAAGCTGCTGAGTTTACATCTGCGGTCCAATTCCCTAAGAACCATCCCTGTTCGAATATTTCAAGATTGTAGGAACCTTGAACTGTTGGACCTGGGTTATAATCGAATCCGAAGTTTAGCAAGGAATGTCTTTGCAGGCATGATCAGACTGAAAGAGCTTCATCTGGAGCACAATCAATTTTCTAAGCTCAACCTGGCACTTTTTCCAAGGCTAGTCAGCCTTCAAAACCTTTATTTACAGTGGAATAAAATCAGTGTGATAGGACAAACCATGTCCTGGACCTGGAGCTCATTACAAAGACTTGATTTATCTGGCAATGAAATAGAAGCTTTCAGTGGACCTAGTGTTTTTCAGTGTGTGCCCAATTTACAGCGCCTCAACCTGGATTCAAACAAGCTCACATTTATTGGTCAAGAAATTTTGGATTCTTGGATATCCCTCAATGACATCAGCCTTGCTGGGAATATATGGGAATGCAGCAGAAACATTTGCTCTCTGGTAAACTGGCTTAAAAGTTTTAAAGGGCTGAGGGAAAATACAATCATTTGTGCCAGCCCCAAAGAGCTGCAAGGGGTGAATGTGATTGATGCAGTGAAAAACTACAGCATCTGTGGCAAAAGTACCACGGAAAGGTTTGAATTAGCACGAGCTCTCCCAAAGCCAACGTTTAAACCAAAACTCATCAGGCCTAAACACGACAGCAAACCCCCTCTGCCCCCAACTATCGGAGCCACTGAATCGAGCTCTGAACCTGAGCACGACGCAGAACACATCTCCTTCCATAAAATCATAGCAGGCAGCGTGGCCCTTTTCTTGTCTGTGCTTGTGATCCTGCTGGTAATCTATGTGTCATGGAAGCGTTACCCAGCCAGTATGAAGCAGCTGCAGCAGCGCTCTCTCATGCGAAGGCACAGGAAAAAGAAAAGACAGTCACTGAAGCAAATGACTCCAAGCACACAGGAATTTTATGTAGATTACAAACCTACCAACACTGAAACCAGCGAGATGCTGCTGAATGGAACGGGACCCTGCACGTATAACAAATCAGGCTCCAGGGAATGTGAGGTATGAACCATTGTGATAAAAGAGCTTTTAAAAGCTGGGAAATAGTGGTGCTTTATTGAACTCTAGGGACTATAAAGGGAACGTTTTTCTCACTTTTCTGGCACAGCTCTTCATGTCACTTTTTTGTACATTCATAATACTGGTCATTTTACTCTCATACATAATCAACTCATTGAAATTTAAATACCACAATCAATGTGAAGCCTGAGCTCTGGTTTAATACAATACCTATTGTACAAACCCTCTACTGATTTCATTAAAGTCTCTCTTGTTTTTAAATAGAAAACTTCTTTCATAAGTAAGCCACTGCACCTGCAGCAACTGTGCCTCTGTTTAGGGAGAAAAATGACAACAATGAAAAAAACCCCAAAAAATCAAAATCAAACTCGCCCCCCCCCTTTCCCCCCCAAGCCTAACCCCAGCCCTTGCTCTGAAACTCACTTTTTAAACCAAGAACAAACTAAAGATGCAGGTACTGTAGCATCATATGAATTCTGAGTTGTCTGAGGAGAGAGATGGTGCAGAAACAGCTCTGAAAGAATGCCTGATCTCTGCCTGACACAAGATACAATAAAAAGCCAGTGGGCAGTTAAAGCACTGTTTTGGGATGCAAGATATCACACCAAAAGCAAAGCAGAGGGAAACGTAGGCTTAATAAAAATTTAAGAATAAAAATATACAATGAGATTTACTGTACTGCATATAATACAGTGTTTCTAGGGCTGATAATTATTAATTGAAATGTGTTTATGTGACTTCATACAAAAGGTGCCAGTGTTTATCCCTTACATCCAGTTGCCTTTCAGAAAGTAGTCAAAAGGCATTCATTAAATGAGGAGCAGAAATTCCTTATTGATGCAATTAGAGGAACTCAAATGTGCAGCAGCAAAAGCAAGACCACTTCCTGCACACATTTGTTTCAGTGCTCATTAGAAATTCTCTTTTCAAGACTGTCAAAGACATTAATGTAGCTGAGGAAACCATTAAATCTGTCATTTTCTTCTATTTCTTTTTATTTGCTGAGCTGAGCTTGTTAGGGTTTTGTGATATGTTTTGCACACTGTCCCTCTAATAACTAAATAAAGCTTCATTACTTACAAAGCCAAACAGTGTACATTTTAGAAATACTACAACTGCAAAGGGCTTTCAGAGAAAACCGGTTACTCAGTGATCTGGGAAGACTGCATCCAAAAATTCTTAAAGAAATCAGTGACAAATTATTTTTCTCTCTTAGCAAAATCCTAAGGACATTACAAGAATTTAGAGATATTAATTTTTAATGTGTAATCATTCATCAGTGGTTCTGGACAAAACAGAGATTTGTAACCCAGCTGCTCCCTGCCCTCCCTTCTACGAAAGTCATATATTTTTGTTGGTTGCAGAAGACTATGACATTCCCATATTTCCAAATAAATAATTTCTCCTATTTTGATTAACAGGAAGGGGGGATGGGAGGGAGGGGGATGGTTCATTCTTGAGACAATACAGCAGTGCCTATATAGAAGCAAGTCAGTAATTCAATTATCTCTATTTTATAACTTGATTTGGCTTAGTAAACTGCACATCTTCAATCACTTGGGAGGGAATGTTTCTACAACCCAGTTTCACTGCAGCAGATTAGAAGAAGCAAAACCTTAGCAGAACGTTCTCCTGAATTTTTACTGAAAAAAAACCTAATTGCAGCCAATCACCTTGAAATATGCTAGATACAATGAAAACAAAGCTAGAAAGCATCTCTTAAAAAGAACTAATACACTTGAAGGGATTTTGTTTTGCTTTGTGTTTTTCATATAATGAAACCATTCTCATTTTCAAGGACTGTAGTGAGAAAATATGCGAGGGTAGAAGCCTGAGACTATACTGAATCCTGCAACACTGAGACCCTGTTTTACTGGGTACAAAGAAGATCCCACACAATTAATAATGCAAGTGCTTGAGACGCTTTAGCAGCACTGAGCAGACCGTGATTTTTAACCTGAGTTGCACCTTTAAAGTTGCTATTAAAAAGTCAATACACATTGAATTACCTTAGGTATTATGGGACTCACAGGTCTTGGTTAGCTCTGTACTGAAGGATTACAGTTTGCTGTAAACTTCATGTTAAGAACCATCTCTGTACTTCTACAGGATTTAATGTCTACAGTGGTGACTAATATTAGGCACAGCCAAAACAACAAAGATTTGGCGCAAAACATACATATGCTCACATATACATATATACACACATGTGTATACGTATGTATAGATATAAATATTAAAGAAAATTTTGCTATTCAGTTTTGGGAGTGCTAACTACAATCAGAAAATAATTTCATACCATTAATTTAGAACTTTTGCTATTTGAAAATATTCAATATATCTTCTAAAACTTCTTAACAGACTGTGATTGTGAATGAGTTGTGTATAACTGAGTTTGACTTTATACGCTTCCTTTTATGCTTCTTTAATGTCTTGTTCTAACCATAACAATACTCAGAAAGAACCAATCCATAACCTTCTAGAGAAAGTGATACCAGTAAAATTATCACTAACTCCCTTTGAAAGATATTTAATTATGGGTGTGAAAAGAAAGTAAGACCAATATGTCATTAATCACAGACAGATAACAAAAATAATAATGAAAATCCAGCATGTTTGCATTCAAGCACAGACATGCTCAGATCAACTAATTCATTTATTGCCTGAAAAACTACAGATTCACTTTTCATGAATTTCCAAATATATATCAAACACAGATGAAAGTGTAATTGCTACTATAGTAATTGATTATGAAACCACTGTCTGATTACACAAAATAAGGTGCCCAGGATAACTCTTTGAACCTCCCTGCACAGCCTGAGACCTGTGAGCTGAGTTGTTAAATCCCACTCTAGTGGCTCTGGCTTAGAAAAAGTTTCAAACCAGCTGTAGAGTACGTTAAAAAACATTACAAAACCCAGGCTTTCATCTGAGCAAAGACTACATGAATTAAGCTAAACTTAGTCTCAGCACTGTCAAACACTGTAGAAGTGACTTGCTTTGGGTGGCTTGGCCACTGGAGTCACAAACTCTAATCATCTCATAGGAAAAGACATGGTCTTAGTTGAGCAACTTTCAGTGCCCCTTTCCTGAATACAAATGAACTGCCAAAGCCTCAAAGTTTCCAGAGAAGAAATTTCTCCTTTGCTTCTCTCCAGTTTGGTCAGCAGGTACCTAGAATTCTGATCTGAATCCATCTTGGGTTTTGGATATTTTGGTGCTAGTCTCTCACAAGACTGTTAAAACCTTGCTGGGGCGATGTTGAGGAATCCTCAGAGGATGCACAACGTTATGATGGCCCTTACAAACCCCTAAGCCTCCATACAAGTATTTTAGGCACCAGCTTGAGGAAGGAGATATGATTGAGTGCCTCTTATAATCTGGCTATCCCTTAGTGTATGTGTAGATGCTGCCTACATATTCCATGTGTAGGTGAGCAACACTGCATTTTGCAGGTGTCTGGGTTTTGTTTTGTTGTGTTTCAGGTTTTTTTTTTTGTTCTGGGATTATCACTTGAAGACCAGTGCTTTTCAAGCCACAAAGTGCAGTACTCTTCCATGCACATTTTCATTAGTTTTACAGCCTACACTTATTTAAACAATGTTGAGACAAATGTTAGGTGGGATCACTAAATAAG
This sequence comes from Tringa solitaria, assembly GCA_026413425.1. Classification (NCBI taxonomy): domain Eukaryota; kingdom Metazoa; phylum Chordata; class Aves; order Charadriiformes; family Scolopacidae; genus Tringa; species Tringa solitaria. The sequence continues at coordinate 5,456,705 of JAOXJM010000002.1, read as the reverse complement.
ACTGTTTCATTTTATTGTAGCACCCCAAAAATTTTAAAAGATGTCAGGACTTCCTCTGCTGGCCATTGTACAAACAAATGTTTACAAGGGATGTTAAGAAGACAGGCAAAAGATGGCAAATAAACATGAAAGATTTGAGGTAATTTGGCTCAAGATCATACGCCACTTGTGTACCGGGAATATCCACTCTCCTCATACCAGGGAGGTGTCCCTGGCTCCTCCTAGCCAGGGACTACTTGGCCTCTCAACTAAATGACCTAGCTCCTGGAATACTCAAGTGGTATTTCAGAATAATAAACCTCACAGAATGCGGATCTTTGGAAAAAAAAAATAACTAATGTACTAAGCAAATTCGAGGAGACTGGTAATGTTCATTCACTGTGTTGAGATTACCTCCAGCAATTGCAGAGTAAGAGAATAATAATGAGAACAAGTGGCTTGAGTATAATGAATGCAAGCTTCTCTACTGGCTGGTAGGTTTTCATTACTCACTATCTGCACTTACACAGTCATCACAACTAAAGGTTTGGCAATGCTCATTCTTTTATTATTATGAAATAGTGAACCTTGATATAAAATTCAATTGCAAAAATGAACATAAATGTACAATATTCCTGCAAACACAATTAGAAATTTTCAGTTTGCTGCAAGCTAATGGTCTTTGCTGCCAGCCACTCAACTCTAGAAAAATATTCTCTCAAATGCATTTCTGTGGAACAATAGTGACATCCAGCGGGTAGTTAGCTTAATCACAGGTATCTATTGTGTATATCAACTCACAGACAGATGTGTTTGCCTTTCTACTCTGAATTCTTCTGTAGCAAACGCTAGTAGCATCAAATCCTTTCACCAAACTAAGTATTCAACTATATTTCAACTTCAGCTCTGTGTAGAGGAACCATAAATTGAATGTAGTGAATGAGTGGAGAAAATAAGAGTGGATGAATGCTAGCAAGAAAAGGTCTATCCACTGTGTAAGTCACTACTATGAGGAAAAGGCAAGAAGCATATAATAAGTAAACAAGGACAGGAGCTGTAACAAATTTGCGGCCACTGATTCAGAACTTATTACCTATAAAACACCACTAAGTGACTTTTTAAGAGACTATAAAAATAAACTCAGACTAAAAGAAACTCATTAAACTTCCTAACAGCAAAAGATCTTTTTAAAAAAATAAATAAAAATTTTGAGGTTATTTTTACAATAACGAGAGGAAGATAGTATTAGACATCAAAAGGAAGGGCACTCACCACCTGGGAACAAGCTACAATAACAGCTTCATCTCAAAAACACACAATGTACAAAAGAGACAAGAAGTAAATGATGAAAGATCAAATTCACAAGCAATAATAAAGTCAAACAATGAGAAACTCACCAGTGACATATGAATATGTATCATATTTGCTTGGGCAGAGGTTGCTGGCAGCAAGTTTAAACTACAGTGAATGACACAAGCCAATGAAAACAGGATTGTAGCTAAGCTCTGTAATAACAGACAGATTTCATTTCCCTTAATAAGATGCACAAAACCTCATTTCATCACACATTGAACGAAATACAGTCGTATTTCAAAATTTTATGTACTTAGGTATGTTTGGAAGTCACCTATCAGTCCATGACATATGGCCTAGCTAGGCTTTCTAGAATGGGTGTTATCACAGTGCTACAGTATAGGAATTTGATGTGATCCTCAGGGTTATGGTCTAACTATTTCTTGGCATAACTGTGAATGGAACACAGCAGGGAGCAAAAGAAGGAAAAAGTGATTGTGTTCAACAGCTATGAACAGATCACCAAGGAGGTCATAAAGAATAAAAAGGAGTTTATTAAGACACTCTGGGATGGCCAGCTGTGAGTTGATGGCCAACATTTTACCTACAGAGAAATTGCAAATCTCATTTAGAAGGAGCATAAACATCGTAAAAGCAATAACGAAAAAAAGATTTGCAAGTAGTAGGCAGTACCTTTTATTTGACCAACTGATCATAGAAATCACACCTCCCTGCAATTCTTTTCTTGCTCATATTATTAGACTATCATGACCACAGCATTAGCATTCCAATGTAAGAATGAGCAGTGTTTACTGACAAGGGACAAAAAGCCAGTTAATCCCTATTTATTAACTTTTTTCTACACAGTTTAATGAAACTTACTGAACTTCTTACAGGAAATATTTTATATTAATATGAAAAATCACACGTTTTAGATTCTTCACTACTGAAATCAACCAAACTCTTTAAGAAAATAAAATATTTTATTCTTAACTTACAGATTCTTACTGTTTCTCACAAGCTCTTTCACTTGCCAAGAAGACACTGAATGACTGGAGATGTAATCTTGAAAAGGAGCTTTCCAAAGACCCCTCAAATGTGTCTTCTTAATCCCCAAAATCCATTCACTTACTATGTTCCTGTGTGACTAATACGTTGACTATGTGTCACAGTTTACACTCTTGACTGAATGTTAAATTTCTGTTACTTCAACATTAGCAGTAGTATTGAGATCATTTAAGACTTGATAATTACAGTTCAACCTTGCAAATTCTCAAAGTGTTTTGTGGCAGCACAGCCAGACTCTATTAACGCATCATAAGGACATATGAAAATGAAACATCCTAATTACTCATCTACTTACACTCCAAACAAGGACATAAATGCATGACAACTTCATTGCTTCACTACACCATTGAGAAAATCATCTGCCCAGTTCTGTGTGCAAAACCTTTCCTTCTTCAAACTAACAAAACATTTAACTACTCAGGTCTCTCAGGAACCTAATTGCCTAATGCTGAAAGAAAAAAAAAACCCTAAACACCTTGTTATTGGCAGCAGCCTGCAGAAGTTGTCATCATAAAGTCAGCCTTCATTAATTATTCTCACTTGAAATCCAGTGGTACCTCCTGTACTTGTCATGTATTTACCTACACTATATCCCATAGTGTGATATACTAACTATATGAAAACTTTGCATTTTCATGGGCACTTCTGCCTACATGCATAATTATACCGAGAGACGGAAAATGGAAAAGACTCAGGGAAAGGACTGCTTATGGCTTACAATGCTAGTAAAAAGTTAGGGAGGATCACTTAGCTTTTCCAGAAATTAAACAACCGGTTTCAAAACAGATAAAATCACATTCTAAAGCAGAACTGGAATGTTAAATAAATGTTTGTACATTTCTTAAAAGTACTTTAAGCATCTATTTTTTTAAAATTGCTACTGCCTGGTTCTGAGCATCTGTAAATATAAAATAAAAGAAAAACTTCTCTAACTTTTATTTCATATCTAAGTTAATGAGAGGGAGAAAATATCTTTTTATAACGTAAGACATCTCTTTATGAAGCTGCAGGGCTGAGCTGATATGGAAATAATCAAAATACATTTCATCTTACTATTTTGTTGATGATTTTGTATGATTATTTTCAGCATTTGTAGGAATGCTATTAGGTACTGCTAAGTGGTAACATGTACATTACTCTAGCTGAGTCCATTCT
>JAOXJM010000002.1:5404599-5449523 GCA_026413425.1 Tringa solitaria | reverse complement strand
CTCAGCCATCCAGCAGCATGGCTATCCAAAACTGTTAACAAAGTTCACCTGGCAGGTATCAAAATTCTGCTTCAGAATCAAAAGGGAAGACTCTGTCTTATAAGCTGTACGGGTGATAAGGCCTTAAGTAGGGGAGAGGAAACTGTCAAAATGCTATTTTAGGCTAGCTGTCCAGCAATTTAATTTTTCAAATAAGTTATACGAACACTAATGGCAGACTGCACAGCATATCTGGGCATATAAATGTTTATGATGATTTTGGATAGATCCTCTATTTGATTAATTCAGAAGAGCAATAAAGAAGAGGTTTACAGAGCTACAGGTGAACTACTACGCAGAGCAGGGGGAGACATGAGAGTCCGAGGAACATAACCCTGTTCTCTGAATCTTGCCAACTACATTTCAGTTTAGCAACATCAGAATTCATGAACTTTCATCCTTGTTGTAAATGATTACAGGATTTTCTGTATGTGCTTATAACCTTAAGGAAGGCTATTAGGTGGATTTCGCAATTGCAAGACTCCCCTAGATCAGCCTTACTTCTCATAGAAACAAAAAGTATCATTATTTTGATTTTTTTTTTTTTTTCAGATTTCTCTCTCTACTCCATTCCTTTTCTTTCCTCCAGTCTGGGCTCCTCTTCTCTTTTGATTTTCTATTCCCCAGAAAAAAAACGAGAATCCAAAGGCTACATATAAGTGTACCAGATGTCCTTGAATTTCTACCAAGTCTACCGAGTTCTGCCCCTGCAAAGCCTTGTTTACAAACAACCTCAGCTCCAACAGCAAGCAAGCTTTCAGCAACAAGGAAACATTTTCACAATAGTTTTAAATTATTTCCCCCAGTAGAGAAGACTTATTGATCAAAAACAAGTAAAATGAGACAGTGAAGTGATTCATGCTCAAATACAAAGCAAAAAAATAAAAGCAAGCAGTTTTGAATATTGTACCTTCTGCAGGAATCCTACCCTATCAATTTTAAGTGAAAATTAACATAACGACCAAAAATTGTTATGCATGAGAAAACAAAAGTTATCCCAAATTATAGGCCTTGTCTTAACAGCATGTTGATTAGTTACAAAGAACTGATTTTTTTTTATCAATGCTTTATTGAGGCACTATATGGATATGACAGACAGGACATGTCCCTACACTGCCAAAAAGAAGCAGATTTGCCTAAGGTTAATTCTACAGTAGCTTAATTATTAATTAATCTCTCCCAAATGCATTTTTTAATGTACTTAAAAAGGCTTTTGCAAATAGAGCTCCTCTGTTTATCGATAGTATAATTTTCAAGGAGGATAGCTATGCTGCAGTGTATAGACAACATTTCTTCAGCTGATTTGGTTAATTAAAATGCACAGTTATAACAGGCTCTCTTAAAACTGCAGCTGAATAACTCATGATCCCTTTTTTGTCAGTACCACAGAACACTTTGCATCTATTTAATAGGGCTGTTTCAGGATTTAATCAAAGATTTCCAATCTATACTCTGGAACAAGGAGTTTTTCCCTTTCTAAAAGGTTTCAAATAAAACACTAATTTTCACAGAGACCCCTTCTGAATATCTGTAGTCCATGTCCCTTACCTGAGCCTTCATTCAATTTAATACTTGTTTCATAGAAGTTAATACTTCCGCTTCTCTTCATCTCCAACACAAAGAAAAAAACAACCAACACTATTGCATGTTATTTCCAGCATAAATCTTTAAGTCCAATTTTGTTGAATGAATTCAGGAGAAAGTATTTACAGCTTTGAAGGGGGAGGGTAACTGGGAGAACTGCAAATGCTGATAGAAAACCTGTGCCAGGCAGAGGATGCAGCAGGATTGAAAGTGGAAATCCACCTGCTACGTAGCATTTGCTAGCACACTGCAGTGGTGCTGCATGCTAATGTAAGGAAGAGAAAGAAGAAGGGGATTTGAAAAGGAGTATTAACTTCGAAGACATATAGGCATGAAACTGTTTAGAAAACAGCCTGAAATGAAAGAAGGCCTCAAAGTTAACCACTCAAAACTAGAGGACACTTGAACACACAGCCCCTCCCTATTTCTGTTTATACATTGTAAAAATCACTGTGATAATTACAAGGCTCATTTAATCAATAATGGTAAAGCATGTGGTTACCTGAAAATGAACCATCCGGTTTGATTTCAGTTCTGACTGTATCCAACAACACTCAGTTCCTTCATGTGTTGGACCAGTGGATAGGACAGTACTCCAAAATAATCCTCTAATTCAAACCTCTACCTCAAGACCTCTAGTCAAATACCTTGACTGTGTTGGCCTATGTATCTTTTCCAAGGAGTACTGGAAAACTTCAGTATCCTTCAAAGAAAGATTATATATTATTAGGTTTCATTTGCTTTACATTCAGATATTCAATGAGCCTACCAAAAATGAGTGAAAAGAAGCTGTTCTCTAAGCCATATTTTCCTTTCTAAGGCTAATTCAAGTAGACCTCCATGGTGCAGCCTGCAAAAGGGCCCTTTGTTGCCAAAACCATACTGAACGGGTGTTGAGAGTGGTCCAATTACCTTTGCAAATACCTTTACACTCTTTTTATGCCACTGAAGCAACACAGATCACTGAAAAATCACTGCGCATCCCTCTTCTGCTGGTTTTATTCTATTTAAGAGTTTGTTTAATGGGGATAAACAGTGCACTTTCCAGGGTCTTCAACAGTAGCATTACCTTTCTCAGGCCACTGTCAGCTCAGGTGTGTTAATTTTTAGGGAGTGCTGTTTCACTTGACAGTAGTAATACTGACTACAAGAACAATATATAACAGCAATAGTCCCATGCTTTCCTATTCTATTAACGTTTTAGAAATCAAAGCCTGCAGAGCCTGTGGGAAAGAAGCCAGTGACCATGAACCTTCACTTTATTTTAAGCTTTTATAATTTCAGGAGTTTAATTTCAGGCTTTCAGGCTCCAGCCTGCAGAGTCAAGCCTGAAGTAAAACACAGCAAACAGCAAACGTGTGGCACAAGTTAAAAACACTCTTTTCCTAAGACCCCTGGTCATCTCCCCCAGCCCTAATGCGAAATTAATTTCAAGGCATTTAATATATTTTTCCCTACTTGGAGTAAATGTGACAGATTTTTGATTTCAAATACATGAGGAAGAATTTTTTTCAATTTTTCAGTGAGAATCTTGTAAAATTTCCACTGACTTTGCACAACAAATGCCACCTGCTTTTGTAACAAAGAAATGCCTCTTACCTTGATAGTGGCCAGGTCAGTTAGTCCCCAGACCTCCCCAAGAAGTCATGTTGAGTAGGCAACACCTGATTATCTTTCAAACCCTGAGTTTCTTGTCAGTGGACTGGATGAGTCAGGGCTGGAGGGACGGCTAGCACAGCATACTCATCTCTTCATTTTTGCCATCCATATGAATCCAGCAGAAAACTCTACTCCTATTAAAGAGCAGGAAATCACTCTTGTACCCTCATTCTCTCCCTTTGTTTGACTCAGATTGGTCCATTGCAACTCAAGACAAGTTCAGAGTTTTCCAGAGAATAAGTGTCCCACAAAACTCAAAGCAAGACAGAGCTTATTAATGCATTGGCACAAGGATTTTTGGGGTATGGTTACCCTAAAGCCACAAGGGTGTTTCAAGAAAGTTTAACCTTCATAACTAATTCATACATCAAAGCATTCCAAAAGGTTAGCTGGATTTTACGGAAGACTGTTGTATGCTGCAGTTTGTAAATCAGCGGTATGAAAGTAGGCCAGTGGTATCATGCTGACAAGAGGCCTTAGCATTTAACAATTTCCTCACTAAATAAGCATGACTTGTGATGGCTGCAACAAATCTACTTTTCTCAGTATCAGCTTTTCAGCACAGCCATTGAGAGGGGGAAGGAGATAGGGAAACGAAGCCTAACATGCCACGTTCCCTTCTCAACACACTGTATAGCAATTGAAGCGTGCCCTTTCCATAGCATCCACACACTTCTGTAAGGCACGAGGACCAGGCTGGAGAGGCTGAAACATTATGTTACTGTTGTTGAGGGACAGATCCAGAAACTACAAATGGCCTACACTTTACACAGATCTTCACAGACATGTGTTACTAATGGCACACATTATGCTACTGCAACATGCAATGTTATTCATGTTGAAATTACGGTCCCTTATTAGATGTACAGAATCATTTGGCCTAAGACTTAGAAAATTCATGATGACTGTCCAAGGTGTGAGGGAAGCCAATACACTACAGAGAAAGGATGATTTCATTATAAACAGTCCTTTTTACTTTCTATTTTTGAAAGGCTTGATTGATTGAATAATATTCATTAGGTCCTATTACAAACACAAGCTGTAGAAGAGGGCAAGCAGGCCAATCTGTTCAGTGAAAAGGAAGATGGAACCATTGATTCTTCATGTCACCTAGAAATCAGGTTCAGAGGGTTCAGGCCATCTTCACACATAAGAGAAAAACAGCTGATAATACCCTTTATGTCATGTCCCAAACCCTCCTCAGGAAGAAGAATCTAGAGCCACCACACCCTGTAAATAGGGTTGGTTTTTTTGTTTCTGAGTTTTAGAGGCTGATGGCTTTCAGTAATAGATTCTGTAAATCTTTGATATCACTGTCTCTGCTGTGTTTAATACTCCAGGTGGGAAGTTCCGGCAGCACGCAAAGGCGATGTTCTGACACACTGCAGCACCTGCTGCAGAGGAGTCAGGCTACTGCCCACCAGCCCCCAGTTCCTCCTGAACCAAAGGAAACTACAAAACACCACATTATGTTCACTTTCCAAGTCAGTCCCCTATCGAACCAAAATATCTGTTGTGATGCTTGTCTGCTTACCTTCACATTTGTTTATGTTTTGAGAAGGCACTAGATAAGGAAATAAAGACAAAGATTTCCTCTAAATTATACCTTCAGCAAGAACAAAGTAACACAGAACTACATCTCTTTTGTTTTGTTTCTTTGCTTGGTGTATGCAGAAATAAAACTCATCAATCTGGCAAGTAATTATTCTTCTTACTCGGAGATTTAGTATCAAATATAAAAAACCCCACTTAATTTTCCAGGAACTTCTAACTGAAAATAAACAGCTCATCAAGTCAGGTATCTATTAATTAATAAATTAAAGATTATAACATTCCTCCCCAACTTCTTCTTAATACAATTAATTACTTGTAATTAGAAATAAATGTCACTCCTTAAAGTAATTTTAACAACAAAAATATTGAAGCACCTTTCATTAGAGTCTTGAAACGCTTTACAAGACATTATTAATGCAGAGAAGACACCTGATCTGGTTTCCTCACAGCCCGTGGTAGCACTGGGAGCAGATGCTCAGCCTCCCACCACCAGTGCCCAGCTCTGCCCACTGGATGGATGGGGCTGCCTGTTCCACACAGCTCAGCACAACTATGTTTAATTGAGCCAGAGTGAATTTCCATTTCTGTTCATACCTTAAAACTGGTATTCAAATAAATGTTGTACACTATCAGCACTTGGGGAAAGGGCTACTCCTCAGTTTATTTTAAGAACTTTTTCCACCAGTGATCTCTTTGTGAGATGGCTGGGGAGAGCACGCACATAATGATGGGTGCCTCTCAACCATCACAGCAACTTCATAAGTTTTTCCCAAAGGCAGGCACATGCTAAACAGATGTGCCAAACAGCTTTAAATGCACAAGGGAGCCTGGCTCTCCTCAACTTCGTAGCTCTTAGCTGCAGTTCAGGAAACCCTAAGGGGAACTGCCTTGACCTCAACATACATGATAAAAATTATGTCTTCATCTTAGCTATTGTCTGGCCCCTACTTCAGCAGCAGCACTGATGGCATTTTGCTTATCAGATTAACATAATCTCATTTTATACAGTGAAAATTATATATTATTCCTCTATATCCTGACTCCATCTTTTAAAGTTTATTCATTAATATTATTTTATTGCTTTTTCTTACTCACAAAGAAAGTGGAAATTGGGTAGGAGACATGAGTCAGGTGAAGTGAGGGAAGGATTATGAGGCAGCAAGGGAGTCACCCCAGACACTACCATTTGAATTTAGAAAGCTACAGAACTTTTAAAATTAAGATATAACCTTAATCCCATAATAGCACTCTTTCAGAAGTGTTTCTTGAAGATCTATAGCCTGTCAAACCATAAAATAAAATTACATGGAGCTTACAATCACCACAGAAATCACGTAGGCCTGTTGTGGTTTGGCAAGCTTTCCTCCTACATTGACAAATGTAAAACAGATGATGGTGGCCTACAGAACTTTGACAGCAGAACAACACTGCACTGGAAAGTATTGTATATTTTCAAAAAAAATAAACAAAATAAAACTCTCACAATATCCATTCCAGCAGTTATGACCACCATAATAAACCCCGAGTTTGAGTTTTTTAGTTTTAAAAGACTCATTCCACTTTGAGAACTATGGCTATTCTTTCTGAAGTGGCTCATCATCAGATGTGAACACAAGATTGCTTAGAGATTCAGTAAAATTATTACTGAATGTCTATTCAGATGAATACTTCTTAGAAATTGAGAAAATTACTAAAATCAGATTTTGTATTTAGCACCTAATAATCTAGTATTAATAAACTTTGTTTTTATTAACAACAGCTGAAATAATAACTTCGTATTTATAGTGCCAAACAAAGTTCAGTTTCATTGCTAACCTCTATATATTGATTTCTACTATTTCTACACAACATGACTTTGCAAGAGCATGCTGATTTTTTGGTTATAATTTCCAAAAGATAGAACAGAATCACAGAATGGTTAGAGTTGGAAGGGACCTTAAAGATCATCGAGTTCCAACCCCCTGCCACGGAAGGGACATCTCCCACCAGAGCAGGTTGCTCAAAGCCCCATCCAGCCTGGCCTTGAAGATCCAAGTTTACAATTCAAAAGAAACTCATTTTGATCCTAGTGTTTATATTAGTACCAACAAAGTAGCAAAGTAACACACCTGTCTATGATCAACTAACGAAATCCATCTTAAATAAAGACAAACAGTGATCTACCCCGGCAATGACCACATCAGTATCATGCTTCACCACTAATACTACATACTGAAATTAAAGATGTGCCATCCAAAAACCAGATAGCTTGAAAGAAATAGGGGGGTTTTGGTTTGGTTTTGGTTTTTTTTCAATATAAGAAGTATTATAATAAAGTGACACATGCTGACACAAAGACTTGCCCATGCAGAAGGACCAGGAAATTACCAAAAAGGAACCGGATTACATCAAGGAACATGCTAACCTACCCTCTGCATCATCTACAGCAAAAGTAGCTCAGGAGAGTTCTAATACATTCCTAAATGGGCACTAGCTGCATACTGCCAAATGCAGCTTTTCTCCATCTCTCCCTGCAAAACACGATGGCAGGAGAGGAGGGGGTATAAGTGGTGCTTATCAAGTTGAAAATTCTGTTCCAAGAATTTTCCCTTGACCACATTAGCATTAAAAAGGAACTGGAATACTAATGAGATCATGGCTCTAGAGAAACTCAGAATAAAACTGAAACAAATATCAACATGAAAGTTGTTTTCTTTAAACCCATTGTGACTCTGTTTAAAAAGCTCACATCATGATGATACATGATAAAATAATCTACCTTAAATACAGGGATGCATTTGCAGAAGCACAAACAATTGCAGTAATTCATAAATTGAATGAATTTATATACACAGGGAATTTAACTATTTGTGCTTTCTCTTGAGCTAAGGGTATCACAATCACACTAGGAAATGTCATACTAGAACTGAATGGCAGGCTTTCTAACTGTGAGTAACTGGTGTCTAATAACAAGTACATATTTTTTAAAAAATAATAAGAGACAGGCTACAGTAGTTAGAGAAAAAGATGCTACTGCCTTAGCCCTTAACATATTATCCCTTCAGGCATGTGGATCACGTATCATACTTGTAATTGTTCTCATTATACATTTAGAAATGAAATCTTTTTATACAGAAATTCTACTGAAACAACATCACTGAGTTCTGGCAGCAAGTTCTACAGATGAATTATGGACTGTGAATAAAAAGATTTTAATAGGCCATTTTAAAATCAATTTCCTATCCCTTGAATCAAATGCTTCTAAATATTTTCCTCAGCAAGCTCCAAACCATTTCTGTTTCAACTAAACTTCCTTGATATTACAGAATTAGAATTGAACATAGGCTCAAGACAAAAGGTGAAATATTTTTACAGAGGCATTTATTAATTTTCAGTGTATTTTCTAGTCTATCACACATAAGCCCATTTCTGTTGCCACTGTGCTTTTGAACACAGTGGCTAGGACACCACGCAGATGTTTATAATTTAAATTATTTCTACCCTTGCCAACAGGCACTACTAATTTCTCAGTTAATTTTGCTTGGAATGGTACTGCTCATTCACCAAGTTTTGCTGAGTTCTGGAAGGTCCTGGTTGCATTTCCTAGGTTTGATAGACCTAAACAAATGTGCATTATCTGCACATTTTGCCATTTTCCCTTTCACAGAGACTTCAAATTGCACTGCATGAATCTAACCTGGATACCTGAGGGGTCCCTGCTGTTAACCTTTTGCTATGTGGAAAAATGATTCTTCATTCCTTCTCTCTGTTTTCTGTCTCCAGCCAGTCCCTACTGGAGGAGAGTAGTTCCCCTTTCACCTGGGGTCTATTCTTTCCTATACAGCCTCTTAGGAGGAACCCTACCAAAGGCTTGCTGAAAGTCCAAATAAATTCTGTCAATGTGCTCTTCCTCACCACATCAGACGGTACTGATTAGCTATTGTGGTAAAGCTGTTCTAGAAAAAAAAAATACTTTCTGGGTTGGTGCTACTTTTAAACACATAAGGCTGTAGTAGCTAGCCCTCATTTACTACATCTACTTGACATCACATTTAGGAGACTGATAAAATGCAGCTATGCCTAATAATTCAAGTATCTACCGTACTATCTTCCAGGAAACATGTAAGAAGGGCTTTCCAGATGTGGTTCTGAATTTTTCTCTTTGGTGAGTTCAGGTCAACCTGATGAGGTTGGTTTTCTTATTTAGTTATGATTAGTGCTAGCTTCCAACAGGACGTGCTTATATTAGGCTAAACATGCTACAAAGCACTAAGGCTTAACAGAGGGTAAGGACACAGCTATTACCTTCATTCATATGCACTGGGTTAAATCTAGAGAAGTTTATTACAATAAACTTCTGTAGGGAGAATTCAGTCCTTTCATTTCCCTTTTGCAAATCAGTGAGATGAATATGAAAATCAAGACTTATTACATTAAAAACTACCATTCAGTACAGGATGTAGAACTAAATTTGATTAGAATCTTACTGACATACAATGGAAAAGCATGTAAATGACAAAAATTAAAACCTATTTATTTTACAGTTGGCAAACAGAAGTCTATAGAATAGAATACTAGACACAAATAGCATACATAGCAAGTTTACAAGCATAGCCAATATTCAGATAAAGGCATATTTACTTCAAGTAATATCTGTTATTCTAACAATCCATGCATAAGTGCCTCTATAGTAGAGTAAAAAGAGAAGAAAAGTAACATTACATATATTATTTGTTTATAAAACAGACATATGAGATCAGGATTTTTGGCTATCCTATTAAAATGCCATCTTACAGAAACTAATACTTTCTATTCTGAGCTATTTTCCACTAAAGAGATGATTTGCCCTCTTTATGCCACAAATAGAGACACTATAGATTAACACATTCTAAGAAAACATATTTTTATGCCTCTTACATCTATAAAAGAAGGAGCCACTGCTTATTAACAAAAATAATTAAATACCATTAAATGATATTTCCAGATAGCTTCATGGCACTGTTATCCAAACAGAACTACTTCTTTTGAATGCTAATCCACCTAAAAAGATACAAGCCTGTGCGTTTATAGCTAGGCTACCAAATCCAAACACAAGCACATTAACTTGTAATCCAGAGGTATACTACTGGCATAAACTATATGGAAGAGGAAAGGACAGGCAACCACACCTAACTTCACTGGAGCAAACTCAATTCCTAAATTATGAATGAAGTCTCTTATTATCCATCCATCTAAATTAGACACAGTAAAATCTTAGTGGTATGAATAGTCTTGCTTAATTCCATCAAATTGAATCAGGTGACGGATGGTCTTAAAATAAATTTTGGATTACTACTTTAATAGGGTTTTTTTTAAGATTCAGGTCTCCACTAGCAATTTCTCTTTAGATGGTTAAAACAGGGTTTTAAAGTTCAGCTCTGGTTTGAACATGGTTCATACAAATTTTCCCTTCACAGTTCTGTATAGAGTTTATTCTTAATGTACTTCAAAGAACTGTAGACATATATTTAGAAAAAGCATACCTTTTCAAAATATGAAGCCGTTCTAACACACCTGTTGACAGAGAAGCTTCAGAAAACTAGCTGTCTTGTGCAAAAGTAGAAATACTGCAGTTTCCATAAAGTCAATAAAAATGCAGACCTTGATTTAAAAAAAAAACAGAGAAATATCTATCTTGCAGGTGGTAAAAGAGCAGGGTTTATTTTCTCTTTGTTAATCAATTTAAGTACACAAAATTTAAATGAAATACCATCTGCAACTAGGTTACAGAAATTTCCATGTAATGCAGAATAATGTTCATCTGCCTGCTATTACCAGATCAATATTAGATGTATTTGTGCTAATGCTGTGCTAAGTGTTCAAGGCCACGTTGGATGGGGCTTTGAGCAACCTGGTCTAGTGGGAGGTGTCCCCCATGGCAGAAGAGTTGGAAATAGATGATCTTTAAGGTACCTTCCAACCCAAACTATTCTATGTTGTCCTTATAGCCCCCTAAAAGGTTAAATATTCTCTCACTTCTGTAATAAATTAGCTATTCTCTGCTTGCATGTAAAATGTAGCGTACTTGTAAAATAGCACCTGGCAGGGAAAGAACGGAGGGAACACCATTGCCATGTGAGTCCAAAATTTGCTGTGACACAAACATTCTCTTCTCTCACTAAAATCACTGCAGCTCCCACTTGTCCTTGTATCACCTACCTTGTATTTCTAAAGTGAAACTGGAGTAGTACCAAAAAATTATCTAATGCTATTCAACCAGCAGCATGTCTCACAATGTCCCATGGCCTTCTGTGGATTTCAGGGCAAGTCCTCAGCCCTCAGCATCTGCAACTATGCTCAAAATCAATCACAACAAACTTATTAACTAAGGCTGACTCAGAAATTGATCTACGCAACTGACTGAAATTCCATTAATTTGAGTCACCCGCCCCCATAAACATAAATCCATAATCGAGCATGGACACTCATCAGTCTGGCAGCAAAATTCATTGAGTATTGACACTTTGTAAAAGAAGCAGAGGATCCCCCAGAGAAAGATATGTGTGACTTCACGTCTCCTTTCCTCCGTCTGTCCACAGGCACAAGTGCAGATAGAAAAGACATCGGCCAAAGTCAAACATGAAGCACTAAGAACAGTTCCCAAAAGAGGCAGAATAAAACCAAACCAAATGTATATATGTTTCTATACAAATGCTGAGAAGGTTAAAAAGGAGATGGGTAAACTAGAATATCTACTTGTAAGAGTATGTTTTGAAGTATGTCAAACACTTGAAGGAAAAGAGATCAAATATTGGTACATTAGTACCTGGGCATAAAGAATAAGGAAAAGATGTGATAACTCATGTCATTAGAGAAATCATGTTACGAGATCATATTACAAATAGCTTAGAATCAAATCAGAGCTTGGTGAAATGAACCTCTGCAAAATTGAAAGTCTGTGTCCAAATACAGGAAAAATATATTATTAAGGACAGTCTTATCTCTGTTATTTGGCAACAGCAACCCTGTCATGCCCAGAGAAATTAGAATAATTTCCAGCACAGGAAAAGCAACAATTATTGTAGGGTTTAGTTATTTCAGACATGCTGTGGTGCCAAACCTAATCTGTAGATTGTACTTCATGGAGTGGCTAGACAGGGAACCCACTAAAAGAAAACCAACTTGTGACACAGTCATTAGCAATGTTGAGGACCTCCTCAAGAATATTACTACCAAGGAGACAGTCTGTAAGAGGGACCCTGATATACTTAGATTCAACATCTCTACAGTAGTCAAAAGCCAAAAAAATCCACTTGATTTTAAAAAGGTGAGCTAAATAAAAATGAAAGCTTATTAAAAGAAAAAAAAATATCAAAAGGTAAGTATTGTCAAGTAGCATGAAGGTTGTGTTGACATAGCATAGTAGAAGGTGAGAGTAAGCATATACCACCCACCTCAAAAAAACTGCTGAAAGACTAACAGCAAAAAAGCCATTGTGTTTAAACAGCTGGTTAAGAGAAGGTAGAAAAAACAACTGTTGAAAAAGACCATGGCATATGCGTATCAGTATAACAGAAAGGAATATAAATCATGGCAGGTTAGTTGTAAAAACCACAATGTGAGAGACCACTGAAGAGTTTAAGGAGTAAATTGTAGCAATACAATAAGTTCCAACACTTCTTCTTTATCCTTTCATCAAGAGCAGGAAGGCTGTCAAAGTCTGTGGGATAATCAAGGTGGACTATCCACAGAAGACACAGTGATTGCAAAAAAACCTACATGAGTCTTTTTGCACATTTAATGCAGAAAATCTTTGGGAGGTTTCCATAAATGAATCATTCCCAAAGGACGATGCAGCTGAAAATCTGACCAAAAAAGAAATGACATTTCATTGCAGAATAAATTGAAAAAGTAAACTGTAACAACTCATCAGTACCATCCAGAATTCACTGTCAAATTAAAAAAAAAACCCAAACAAAGGACAAGATAAGTAAACTAATCACTGTGGCACAATACTTTGAAACCGCACCGGTATTGGAAGGCAACATGTGTGACATAGGATCTTACTAAGAAGTCTTGAACACAAGAAACTGGGGCCCAGGACACACAATGTCTATCTAACATAGTAGGAGCAATAATAAAGAACCAAAGTAATAGGCAAATGGACAATTGCAGATTCTTGACAGAGGGTTAAGGAAACTTTTGTAAAGCAAAGTCACACAAAGCTATTGAAACTTTATGTAGGACTCCAACAGCTGCTGGAAGAGCTTTACAACTAGCTCTTAATTAAAAATCTAGAAACCTTTTAAAATTATGTCCATCATGGAGAGACTGAGTTGTCAAATATAAAATCAAAATCGTCACAAACAGAATAAAATCCAGCTTTCTACACTTTCAATCCTCTCAGCTGGGATTTTCAAAGTTTAACAGGTTGGGGCACCGAGGGGTACCCCTTTAAATTGTTTTAACACTTTTTGATGTGGTTCTGTGACAAAGTTAGCTCCAATCATTACACTAACAACTTCTTCCAACTCACTCCTATTATTTCAAGGTAGAATTAATTCCTGGAGCGGTGTTATTTTGCTGCTTGAACACCATAATTATCCAAATCCCAAGTTTCTAGTTTAAAATAGACACATTGTTTTTCTTTCACCATTACTGTTCCCCTACCTTCAAAATCCTCCTTTCATCACACTCCAATAGGTATTTGATAGCCGACAACACAAATACACTTTTAAGGTTTTAATGAGAAAGACAGCCAATTTCCAGGCAGGGAAGATCTATTAACTCACACTTTTCCTAAGCAAAGGGAAGGCTGTGTGTAAGTGGATGTCCCCAGGGAAGACTGAAGTAAGAGCTCACCAAAGGAGTAAGGAGAGGGGCAGGGGGACACCCTGTTACAAAGTCCCCCCCAGGAAGCTCTACTTGTTCCTCTCCCTGCAAGGCCGGGATGCCTCTGCCTGACTGAGAAGGTAGCTCTTCCTCCTGTACCCTTCAAACTCCCCTGTCGACCCACACGTGGGGCCCAAGGTCCATGACCTCAAAGCAAACTTCTGGTTTTGTACAGCACCTCCCTATTCATGAGCTTATAAAGTAGAAGTGAAAAAAAGAATAAAGTTAAGGGTGGAGGGGGGAGGGAAAGTAGGATAATGAAGAGGAGAACCACAGCATTTTTGGAGACAGAAAAGGGATTAAAAGGGAAGAAAAAAAAAAAAAAACAACAAAAAACCCAGATGACTATAGCTCTGCAGTTTAATACAGCAGTGTTAAATACTGCACTAAAATGCAGGTGTGGTGGCTGGTTTCTGCTTTTACCTTGTAGCAGTCTCTTCTTTGGAAGGGCACTGCGTTAATCAAGAGCAGGCACAAAGATTTACTAAAGCACTGCAGTTTTATAAATCTAAACAAGAGTTGTGCACGGTGTGTCACGCTTACACTTCAAAGGAAAAAAAATACAAATGGATCTTTAAATCTGTTCAAGAAAACAAGAGTGAAGAAAACAAGGGATATGCTCATTCTTTCCAAAACCAGCCCTTCACAGCCACCATCTTCACTTTCATCACCGTTTCCCTGAACAGAGCTTTAGCGAGAATGAATCAAACTGATTTAGGCTAGTTTTAAAGCGACACTCTAAATATCTGAAGGCTGTACAGCATGCTCAGATTAGGAGAAATTCTACATGTCCGTGGGTACCAGCGACCCGAGGTCTCTCTCCCAGCCTGTGCACTTGCTGCTGCAGCCCGCATCTCTCCCTGCTCTTACTCAGCGCAGCCCATTTTGCCTGGCAAGCTGGCTTAGCCCTGCTGCCCACGGGCTCCAGAGTCGATGTGATGGAGACCTTCAAGCTTCTTCCTAGTCATCCCTGACCAGTCTTCAGTTTTAAACACAGTGCTGGGAGAAATAATCTCCCCCTGTCGTGAGGCTGTTCAGGAAACTGAAGGAACTGAAGGGCATTCATTTCCTGCCCAGGAATGTTAGGCAGCTCATAATTAAACCTTCTGCTGCAAAGCTTTTAAATATTTTTCTATTAACTTCTACAAGATAGTTTTTGAGCAGCTCTACTTATATAGTACCTTTGTGATTTCTAGAAGAAATGTGAATTTAATATGTTATGCTAGTACTTCTCTTACAACAGGAAGAGAAAGGGAAAAGCTTTATAATACAGAAGAGATTTGGATTTAGCAATTAAACCTTAATTTGTATTTCATTTAGCAATATGAGAATTCTGCCAACATCTTCAGAAGACTTCTAATATATCTGCATTAATGCATAGCCCATAACCCATCAGTGCTTTCATTTATTAAGTGCTCTAATGCAGCTGTAGTTGCCAGATCAGCTGGTGGCATGGGAAAAAAAAAATTCCTTGGTTCGATTAGATTCTCCAGTCAGCTTCAATGAAATAAAACAGAAGTAGCTCCAAACTGCAACTTCCGAAAAGCTCCAGTATGTTACCCTTCATGTTAATCAGAAGCATACAGTCTTTCAAATAACATACCACCTTCAGTGACTCAACATTACTGTTCATAGAAGCAGGGCTAATATGTCAAGCAATTCTCATGTCAAAACAAGAGTCTTTGAAAATACAGAGATGACTCTTTCTAATTTATCTATTTTTCATGCTTTAAAAATTATTTGCCATTTAAAAATACAAAAAGGAATGATGCAGTGTCCCCTTTAAAGCAGAAAGGCAGCATGAGAATTCCTATCAGCCAACTACACAAAGGGGCCCCATGTTCAGGTCTCTAAGCAAGCCAAACATTTAAGTAAAAAAAAATCTGATCATTTTCTTCAGAAAGATATTCTCCTGAGGTTTAAGTTGCATCATTACACTACCACAATTTCAAGGAAGTGCATAATTTAAAGATCAGCTCAGAGTATGTGTGCCCTGTCAATGGTGCAATAGGAATTCATCCCGCTTGCAGTGATTCTTGAACAAATCTGCTGGATGGAAGCTCTGCACATCAATGCAATCTGCATTTCATTGTAATAACTTAAGACTGCCCAAATTGTGCAGATTTTCCAGAACAGTCCTTTAAAATGGATTCCTTATTACCAAATCTAACAACACTTCTTCTTTCTCTACTTATTCATCATTTAAGAGTGATTATGCTTTCTTGGTCTGAGTCACAAACTTGTGCTTCAAAAATGTTTTGTATCTGTATGCAAGCCAAAAAAGGCTACCTACTTGAGCACTCAGAAAACTCCAGTTCTCCCACGTGACTCATCCATCCAATACTAATAAAACAAGATCCCTCTTTTTTTTATATTTTCAGAGTCAAACATCAAGAAAGAAAAATTACATTACTGATCCAGAACAGTGAAAAAAAGAATATAAATGAAAAATTTATTAATTTGGCATTAGGATCCACACCCCAACATTCCAAAAGCAAAGCTAAAGTCTAGAACAAATGATTTGTTGTGAAGGGTCTTCCCAGGTCTAGAATTAGCCTGGGCTAATGTCTCTTTTAAATGTTTTAAGTTGGTATAAAGAAGAAAAAACAAAGCCTAAGGGCCAGATTGTGATTCCTTATTGGCTAATGTTAATCAATGGAGTTTCCATAAACTTGTATGAGTAACTTGTCCCCACAAGAGCTAACGACATCACTATCTAGGTCTGATAACACAGAAGTTAGAATATAATAAAAAAATCTTTATGACAAGCAAATCTCCCACAAATTCAAGACTCTCCCTCCTGCCCAGAGAATGCAGGATAACTGTTTCATGCAAGAGAACCAACACTCAGGAGCCAGCAGGCTACTGTGCTGAAACAACAAACTCCCAAAAGATTTGCAATGACTTGGTGGTTTAAAATGGTTCCCTTAGGTAACCACCGTGAAGTCTGTCACTTACCAGTGAGTACTGCTAATGATTCCCTCTGCCAGTGGGAATTTGTATTTAGATCCGACAAAAACACTGGTGAGGCTGTGAGCAATTTTTCTTCTAGGGAAGGATGAAGACAGACCATTTCAATACTATCGCTGTGCCTGGGACATTGTTCTAAACATTTCTTCAAAAATCAACTCTTAAGTCCTGAGCTCTGCCTGGGAGATATTAACTATAGAGACACAGACTTTTGGGTGGCTTTGCTTGTTTTTTTTATTACAACTTATTTTCAAATTAGGTAGAGCTGGGATTTAAAGCTCACCCCTGTCCCAAATCAGTGTCTGAACTACCCAGTTACCCACTCCCTTTTTTAAATAATGTGTTTGATTTGATTCATCCAGCTGATGAAATGTTTCAATTTCAGCATGACATAAACACCCCACATTTCTCTGTGATTTCGTTTTAGTTTGCTTGTTTGTTCTTAACTACCGCGGCTTCCAAAAGCAATTGCAGATGCAAAGTTACTCTCCAAGCTCCCTGACGACAGTAATACTCCTACCTATACTAGCAGTGAGATGAAGGAATAAATCCTAAGGAGCGACAGGGTAGCTGACAGGAGTCAGGAAGTCAGGAGAAAGGTGCTAATAAGCAGCACCAGGAGGCCTGGGGCGTCGGAGGGAAGTTCCAGGGTGCTGCAGGCAGGAGAGGAAGGGGGAAGGACTGAGCCTTCGTACGCTTCCACTGCACAAGCAAGATGCTGCTGCTGACACAAGACAATCAAAATCTATATATTGTCTGCAAGGCCTTCAGGAAAATTAGCAGACTAGATAATAGGAGAGAAACCCTTATCAAGGAAGAGAATTTGCTGATCGTTTCCACCCCAGGCTGCAGCTTCACAGTTGCTTTAAACTGACCTAATTACAGGCTTTTGCAAAAGAGTATGGAAAAGACAGTCAGGATTTTCTCTCCCTCTCTTGCACTGGCACTAGAGCTGGTACTGCCATACTGGGCAGAATCTGGGGTTTCACACAGGGCACTAATTCAAGTGAAAAGTAATTTTTCTGCTGTTTTTAAATTCTTATCAAATTACTTCTAGGCTGGATCAGTTCCCTCCTTTGGCTCAGCCCAAGCACCTCAAGGGCACATTTACATTAAACAGGGCACGAAAGCACAACTGAAGGCCCCAGCTACACCTAGAAAGACAGAAGACACTCGTGATCCTGGGCAACCCTCCTGCCTCCATAGCATCTCCCCGTGGTTCTTCAGAAGTTCCATCCATCACTACTTTACAAACATTTCCGTCCTGTGCAGATCACTAAGGCTTTTTTTGCACAGCAGCAGGCTACAAGAGAGAAAGTCTGTGTATGCCCACCAGACTGCAAACAAGCAGTTACAACGTATGCAATGTGTAGTGGAGACAGATTTTAGACTTCCAGTAACATGACACAGTTTAGCGAGGCGTCGGGGAAGAACATTTGGCTATGACTTTTCCATAAATAGTCAATTTGCAAAAAAGCTGTTCAGCTTCTAGAAATCTGTCGCTTTTCTATTTTCAGTTCTTTATCTCATTATTTTACATAAATGTTCAGAACAGATTTCATAGTTCTGAGATTTAAAGTTGATGTCTTTGTGGGTTTTTGGCTACAAGACCACATGCTTCACAGATACAAATGGACAGAAATTAACTTGTGTGATAACTTAGAAGAGGGATCAAATGGCAGCAGCTCCAGTTCTGCAAATCAAGCAGTAATCATTCAAAAGTGAAATAAGAGTCTCTTTATAAGCAGAACTGCCATTTATATTTGTCTGTAAATAAGCAATTTATTTCTTTTCAGAACCTGCTCAGATAAACCATCTTTGAAGCTCTTCTTTGATGTTCCTCAATGACACTAAACAGATGCAAGAATTGCCTTTTGGCAGTTCTCTAGGCCTTTGTCCTTGTTTAGCTGCTTAAAAGTCATGCCTTCTAGCTCATCTTTAGCTCCATACCTGACAAAATTTTCCTCCAGGGTTTTTTTGTTAGGATTTATTCCACACACACGCACACACCCCCAGTCTCTCTCATGCTAAACTAAAAAAGCACAGAGGTACCAAGACAATAATTTAAGGGTCCTGTCTGGCTTCAGACACAATTCAGCTGAAGGACCTTTTAGGAAGTGCATCACAGTTCACTTTACCTGGAATAAGAGAGAGGAGTAGGGTGTAAAGGAAACAGAGAGATTCTATCAAGGGCTCTTGGAACTGAGACTGCAGAAGTAATTACAATTCAAAGACAAACCCAGAAACAAAGTCAGTACCACAAAATAGCATTAAATGTTCTTTATGGAAGCTACCACTTAGCATATGGGTCTAACCATAAAATTCTTCCAGTACTGTGCATCACAGATATTCATAAATCTGAGGGGAACTGGACTACTGAAACAAAAAAGGAAGACCCATGTGAGTCAGGAGTCAGTATATAGCAATTGAGAAATACCATCTTTGATAGGTCAATCCTTAAAACTCTTGTATCTGCCTTTACTTTCACATTAACCATTTTTAGAAAACTCTTAGTTGAACTGAATCCTGAAATTTATTGTGTTCAGTGCCAATCCATACACACGCTAAAATTACTGTGGATGTGCATAGATGAATACTGAGAGCTCATCCTTGCAGAGAAAGGTTTAGGAACTCAATTAAGACCAATTTTGCACAGATTATCTATTAATTTCCTAAGCCATAAGTGTATGAAAAATATTACCTTGCCGGTATTTCCCAAGAACACTGAAATAACTGAAAATATTTCAGCATTTTCTTGGATCATTGTTGCCATGAATATGCTACACCATTCAGGTTCACTCAAATGTAGTTTACGCTCCTCAGTACTCTCACAGTGTATTTGATAGCAAGAGAAAGCACTTCATGCTGTAGGCATGGAACACTTTATACACAAAACCTTTAAAAAAGAGGATTTTTCTCTTTATGAGTTCCAGTAGAATTTGGTGCAGCACGGTGAATGATAAAAGTAATTACAGCATGTCTTAATCCCATCAAAACCAGCTTCTTGGGCTTCACGGAGAATAAATGAGAAAGTTCTGACAACTTATTTAATTACATGTTTTTTCAGAGTTGACAGAATACAGTCCCTAACTTAGCTGCTTTACTGGGAAGGGAAATCAGATTACTCTTATAAGAACAGAAGAGAAAGCAACATTTTCCCACATTTCTTAACCATCAAGAATTATTCTTCCCCTTTACGTTTCATATTAAAATAAAGGTCAAGTTAGTGACTCAAAGAAAACTAATGCTGTAAATATTGACCTCCATAGGTCTGAAATGATGGCTGGTACCACTGAATCCTTGAAACGTGGTTGGAAGAAGTAAGTGGAAAAGTTTTGTAAACTATTGTAGAATTTTCTAGTGCTGTATGCACCTTGTGAAGTCTTAAATATCTGCCAGACAGTATAGACAGAAGTGATTTACAACAAACAAGTTCTGTTCAAAACTACCTAGCACTGAAGAGCTGACTGATCTTCATTTAGCATGATTACATAACCATGAATTAAAATAAGAACTCTCTGCCTTTTCAACGTGAAACTCAATTTGTCATAGAGTGTCTCTTTCATGCTTGATGACAAGTGACAAGATCATTTCTTTCTGGTTTTTTTTTTGTTTTTTTTTTTTTTTTGTAATGCAACCATAGCTAACAGATACTCCCTGCAACATTTCATCACCCGGGTTAGCATGCAGTGTGGAATATCCTAGTAGAATGTTTATAGAAAATACAACTTTTTAAATGTCACTGAGTTGAAAGAGATAATTGGAATAGGATAAATGAAAAATTTGTTTGTCCCTTTCTCCCTGAGGCAAAAACACTTTTTTCTTCAATGGAAAATGAAGAGGAGAGTGGGGAATCAGCTTTTTGAGGAACAGCTTTGCATATAAACAGGTGTAGAGGCCTAATTTACAAAAATAATGCAAACCAGTTAATTCCATTGACCTTTGCCAAAAAAAGCAGCTTAGGTAGGATCCTTACAAAGCTTTAGCTTCACAGAAACCCAGTGCTTCTGAAAAGGCTGGATGAGAAACCCTGGGCTGCTTGTGAAACAATATATTCCCCAGTGGAGCCTTTAGCAGACTAAATGCACCCCTGGGGAGGCTGTAATTGATTATGCTGCTGCCAGTGGCAGAATAAACAAAGGAGCAGACATGGTCACAGTTTTATTTATCATGCTTTAAGACTCTGTGTTGTCATATTTGCTCAATTAGTAAGTAAATGAGTTCACAGTTTAACCTTTCCCATTTAAAGATGAAAGAAAAGGAGTGGTATCTATTTGTACTGCAAGTCAGGGACACGCTCATTCTCTTGCCCAAAGTTCATACACACGTAATTCTTATACCACCCACAAGAGAAAGTCAAGCAAAATGAACATCATAAATGTGTTTGAAAAGTGTTTTAAATTTATGATGCAAGCAAGCCTTTTGTTCATACAAAAAGAAGTATGACAGTTTAATTTTATAATACTGCTAATTATCGTAACACCAGCATAGTGGTAAGAGGTATTTATTGATAACACACCAATTAATTGTCAAACAGAAAATATTGTCAAACGAAAAAAAAAAAACCCAAGCCCATAATACACTAACAATAAATGTAACTGACTTCAGTGGGAATCTTGGATAAAAACAAATACAGAATCAGATCCAAATACAGGTCAAGCTGCAGGTCTAGAGAAATTATCATTCTGCTATTTAACAGAGAAAACTGGCCTCACTCTGAAATAACTTTCATGAAAATTAATAAAAGGCTTGCTAGTGTTTTATCATGGGAATCGGATGGTGCCTTAGCTTTGTTTCAGTGACAGAGACCATTAGTCCTCTCTCTATGATTTTTAGTGGGCCAGGGAAGAGCTGTGGGGAGAGATACTAATTCTGATTAGCCAAAGAAAATAATGATCTGAAAAGATGATTCCCATAAAAAATATTTCTGAATTTCTACAATTCCTACTAATCATTCACCCAGAAGAATTCTAAATCAGCTGAAATAGAGATCAGAATTAGAGTTAGTGGCATCAAAACTACTTAATCCATGGTGCAAAAGTACTGTGGATAACAGTCACTAAAATTTTTATGCATAAGGCACTATAACATTCATTACTTAATTACATTTCAGGAGGACTGCAGATGAATGGGAGCATCTTTTTTAAAATTCTGCCCCACAGTTCCAATTAGCCTAGCACACTTAAATTTAGGATTTTTCATGAAAAGCTGAAGACAGGACTGATGGGAAACCTGGATGAGATAGTACTGAAGAAGAATGAACTGGAGGGGGGGAAGAACGGATACCAGAGTTACCTTCAAATAGGGTAAGCAATAATGTTGGCTCCAGGATATTTTATATAAAGCACAGAAAGTCTAGCAGAATTATTTCACTCCAATTGACCTCAGCAACTGACACACTGCACCCAGTTGCAGATACTGCATTTTAAGGAAAATAAAGAAAAAGGAAAAATAATCTAGAAAAGAGAAAAGAAAATTAGAAGAAATATTGCTAAAATTACGTACACTGTGTTGAATCGGTTCAATTTAGAAAAGGTTGAGGGAAACGAGAGAACAATCCCCTCACTTGATAAAAATTTGTAGCAAAAAGAGTAATAACCAACATTATCAATAACAAATGGGAGAAAAAAAAAAAGCAAAAAATCAGTAATTTGTAATAAAGGTTTAGGCTGGGTGACAGAAAGCAGTCTGTCAAACTCGATTTGCAGTTTTCTCTTCACCCTTCTCCCCCAGCAATAGTATTTACTGCCTCCATCCTACCCAGGAAAGAAAGCCTAATCTGTAGAAAAACCACTGTGTAAAAGCACAGTCAGGCACTGAAGCAAACACAATTTGTAGCTAAGACCAACTTTCCTTTGATTTCATCCATGTTTCTGAGTAGCCTGATGTTGGCAAATAGATAAGCTTCTCACAAGCCACAAATAAAATCCACAATTTATCCGAGGTTCTATGCAACTTTAATACTTCCTATATCAGGCTATCAAGAATATGAAATGGTCTTAGGTTAAAGCAGTGTGTTGGATTGCAAATTTGTCAGTGTAAGTAGAAAATTAGGCTTTGAAAAAGCCCACAGATTTTCACGTGACAAAACATAAACAGCTAGATGTATAAATGATAAAGATGTGTGATTGTCAATAGGCTAGCAAAAGAGGTGAACAATGAGGTTCCAGGTCCACAAATTGACAAGATGCCCTAAAAGTTTCTCTCCCCTGGATCAAAGAGTAAAATCAGCACGTATTACAGTAAAGAGAGACTCTACACTGAATACAGAAACTGTGCCAATAAACTACAAATCACACATTCAGCACAATGATAATAAAGAAGATGCCTCAGAAATATACGAAAAGCAGAAGTAGCCAGGTATGATGTCATCAAGCTCATTTAAAATCTACCTAAGGCTAATTATAACAGGCCAAGCTCATTCCACCTTTCAGCATAAATCTGTGCTAACTGTGAGATGAAGAAACACGATGAAGGGATAACATAGATTCTTACTTCCTCGGTATAAACTCAGTTTTTCAAGGCACATCCTTCTCTACAGAAACGGCAATATTCAGTAGCATATTTCAAGGCAGCTTATAATTAGGAGGCTGCTAATATGGTGCAGAATTTGGCAGCAATGTGAGTGAACACAGTTGCAAGCGTTTTAAGCATGTTCAGTTGTTTAGAGATGACTATGACCTTTTACTGTGTATAAATACATATGGCTGGAAGGTATATCGTTTCTGGCAGACACAAAAGGATAATATTCAAGACAAGTGAGGTGTATGGCACTTAGTTGTGGAGTCCAGTTTGACAGCCCACATGTTACACACAGTTCTAAAAAAAAAAAAAAAAAAGAAAAGAAAAAAGCCAAACATAAAAAACTGGTTAATGCATCAGGGAGTTCTGAGGGTGAAAGGACTAAAACTTATATTAGTCCTACTTTTTTTTTTTTTGATGCTTCCCTCCAAATCCCTAAAGCAAATGGAATTAGACTTGCCTCCCATCTCCCCAGTATTCAGGACAGGCTCCATACATAATGGGCAGGTTTTAAACCTGACCATTACATTGAAAAATACCATTAAGACTTGGCATTTAACCAAACCTTTCTGATGTTCACACCTTCCTTTCACCTGCTGCCAGTCAGTGAAATTAATTCAGCAAGCAGATTGTGGAAAGGCAACAGATTATATCAGTTTAGTTTTCCTCCCTTGTGCTGTATACTATTCTCTTAACAGCTGATTTGAAATGCCACCTAGGGGTCTTGGTGAACTCATGAAGCTTGCCAACACTTTGGAGTTGAAAAACTGCAGAATATGAATATAAAATATGATTATAAATACTAAAACTGTGAAAGAAAATACAGATGGATTTTTCAAAACAAGGGATTTTAACAAGGATATTTCATTAAATGAAACGTGAATAGAGAGTATTTGTCTGAATTAAATGGATGGCTCAGCAGCGCACTGACAGGACAGCCTAGCTCATAGAGGGGAGCATGACAGTTCTTAGGTCTTACATAGCGTTCCATGCTGCTGTTCTTCCACAGCCCAAAACGTCTTAGAAATCTTCTGAGAAGAATAGTTTTTGTTGTTATGCATGTATGTAAATTCTGAAACACCTTATAGAGGTCATTGGCCTGGACAATTAGGCAACTAGGGCTAGTAATTTTTTATTTTATATTTTTTTTTAAAATCAAGAGAAAACTCCAGGCCTCCACTTCCTTACACCATATACTGCAGCCAGAACTGCTAAAACTGTCTTGTTTTTCAAAGTTTGAATAGTTTCTCTTTTTGACCCTTACCTAAAATTCTCACTTCACAAGCCAATGGCGACAGGCGTTGCTATAACCGAACTCTGCTTTATGTAATACAGGAGAAAACACATTTCAGTAGAAAACTGGCCTTCATCAGTCCTATAGGTCTCTCTCCTGTGCGTAAACCAGAAGAAAAGGGTAGGCTTGGCTAATCTCAGCTCAACTGTTACTGAAGCTCCATTAAATGCTACAGGAGAAACTGTCACTCAAAAGTACACCTCCTACGAAGCAGTATTGTGACTGTACAGGCTTCCCACCAAGAATAAAAGTCAGTATGGCAGCTAGGCTTGTCTAACGCTATGCCTGATAAAACATTGCAGAACAAAGCAGCAGTAGAAAACATAAATACAAGTCAGTGATGCTCTTAAATCAAAATCCTAGATCTGATGAGCACCTCAAACTTTAGAAAGTCCTAGTACTGGACAGCAGGCAGTCCTCCTAAGAAACATGTCTACAAACTTTGTGACTCCTCTCTACTTGGGAGCCTGCTAGGATGTAAGCTGAGAAAAACTAACTTATCCCCATTTGAAGGTGAAACCATCCTCGTCATGACTGATTTTGTCAGCACAACTGGACGAAATAAATATGTGCCAGTATGCCAAAAGGGACTAACAAATTAGGTATTTACACAACACAGCAAGTACAAAGATTTTCTGCAAGAGACAAAGCATCTGCAGCTTTTCTCTTCACATTTGTTTTCAAACATATGGTCTTGTGGTCTTTTCTCAACAGGTGAGATAGAGAGATATGAGTCACTACATAATCTGCCCCAGAGCACTGAGACAATATTAGTCAATTTATGAGCAGGTCTGAACTCAAAAATGATGGTACAGATTTTAAATTCCAAAATTTAGTACTGATAAATACAGGTGGTATCAGTCAGAGGTATTCCATGTGCATGAAATATACGCAGAAACCAACCACGAGGCAAGGTGACATTAAAAGACACAATGTCCTGAGAACGTTTCCTCTAGGTTTGACATGTCCTAGCACCTTCAACCACTGAAAGCCCAAATGAAAGCTTCTCTAAAGCCCCCAAAGGTGTTCTTTCTTTCCCTAATGCAATTTTAAACTACATGAAAACTACCTCATTATTGTGACAGGCATATTTATCCAGAGACTTAATAAGATCCACTTTCAAACTCCACATTCAAACGAAATCCAGTTCTGAAATACTTTGGTAAGAGTTATGTGGGGAAATGGATTCAAACCAAACTACTTTCTCAGAGGCAATCACACAGCAGATGGTAACAGCATTAAGAGTTGTCACTTTTGTCTAAATGTCCGTTGGCACAGATACACATCTAGTCACTAACCTGCAAGACACCCTACTCTCAAGGACCAGGTTTGCTTTCCTTTTCTAACTATACTACATAAAACTCAATATAGGAAATGCACTAAATTTCCCCAGTATATTATAGGTAACCATTATTCCCTTGGTGTTTCTCATATAACTCATTGCTTTCGACTTGAAAAGTAAACACATGCATTAAAATTGTCTTTTCTTATAATTACACAGTACCCTTCTCTGTAACTCTGAGAAATTTATTGCATTTTTAGCTGCAAGTTTCTAAGGGAAGGTCTTATTCGGCTGCCGTTACTATTGCCAAGTAGTTCAATCAAATTTAATGGCATCATTTGTTTAATAAGATACTACCCAACATGAGAAAGAATGGATGAAGCCAGCTCACAGTAAGGTATCTGCCTCATTTCAGCTAGAATTATGCTTCTGCTAACCACATACACATTACATGGTAATTTTCTCCCATCTTTCCCCTGTGCTAGCTTTTCAAGTGGTTCTTAATTAACTCTGTTTTATTTATGAAAGCATATTTTGGTAGACTTTCCCCAAGAGCTTTAGTAAACAGCTCCATGAAGCTTGTCTTTACTTACCATGTCTCCTGTAATGCTTTCAAAAAGGAGAAGAGAAGGGGAGAAGCTTATAGCAGCAGAACTGTGTTTGGGGCGTGAAGGTTTTTGCTACTTTTAGCCTATCTCTTAAGCCCAATTTCCTTAGGAAATCTTAATGTTTTTCCATGCTTGTATATGTGCAAGTGCCAATTTGTCTCCTTTCCTCTTCATTTTTAGCCAACTAGCCCATTTTGGCCCAAGTTAGTAGAGGGCAAAGCTCTTAAACATAAAAAGCTCTAACAAATTCTGTGAACACTGGGAATAAAATATAAGAGACTATATGAATATTCCAATTAAAGGCAAGATGCAGTGGACTATTCAGCTCATTAGATGCAATAGAATTGAAAAGAAGTAATTTCTCCCTCCAAGGTGGTAAAAGCTTCCATCAACACTGAACATCTGGTAATGCTGCTTTCCCCACATAATTCTGTAGTAGTTGCTAAGTTTGCAAAAAGAGTGACTTAATTTTCTTGAAAGGATGCCACTCTAAAGAAAGGTAGGAAATTGTTGCTGGTACTGAAAAAACGAGCACTCTCAGCCGGGTAAGAGATCTCAAGAACTCTACACCTCATTTTGGCATCCAGTTTGCTGGCCTGTGCTAAGCACATTTAAAAAGCACATGGAATGTCAATATTCACCCTGCAAATCATTTGTTAATGAAATGCACTTCTAATGCTAAATGACAATCATTTTCTGAAGCAAAAAATTACTGTGACTATACTGAGGGCATTACAAACGAATGCCAGTCTACAAAACTAATTTTAAAAAATATGCACCTTACCAAAGCTATTGGAATTAATTCACCATAGATTAATCTCTCTTCATTTTAGGGATCCAGGTCTCTGAAATAAAGTGTGAAACCTAGGAGTCAAACCCCACCTGTAAAGCTGGCTTAGGAAAGGAGCCGATAGCTGATCAGTCCTGGCTTTCACAACCACTGAATTCATACAAATCAAACACGCTCAGTTTGCTAATTCTTACACTTGAAGTGTAATCTTTTCATCAGGTGTATAAGAAATCATACCCTTCAACAGTATGTGCATTTGACTTGGCAAGTAAATGTATAAAAATTCTAGACAGGAGTCAAATCAAGTAAGAAAGTGCAGCTCTTTCTGAAGAACATTTAACTGCTGTTATCTACATACCAGGAATCATGATCTTTTACTTCTTGTAAATTTCCGAACAGTTCCTTCAATATTACATACATTTCTGTACCATACTGATCATCATATAGAACACTCAGTTAAAAAATACAACTTTTCAGATCAACACATATTAAAAAATAGTGTCCTTTCATTAGATGTGGCACTTCTATTCAACTGTGCCAATTTTCAACTTAAGAGAATGGCGTAAATAAGCTTTCTCTTATTTTTTGACCTTTTATGAATTTTCTTATATTAATAAAACATGTTTCTGATAGAAGGTTTCTGTCAGCAAATATCAGTGTTTTCCATTTTTGTCTCCCTGGCAGACTTCCCATTGCTTCAAAGAAACTTTCTGTATCTGCAGCCTTCACTTGTATTTTTGTTTCAGGCTATAGAAAAGTTAAAAGCAATGGCAGACACAGACAAAAATAAAATAAATATAGATATTTAAAAAATTCTGTGAGTCCTACCTCCAAGATTTCCGTTTAAGTTCACTGAACTTAGTGGAAAGAAACCGAGAACCTTGAATTAAGTAGGATTTCCACCAAGTGGTTACATTGCTTCTCTCTTGTGCCTGAAGGGGTTTTGAAGAGTTCTTCGTATCTCCCAGTGATCTAACCACCCGATTTAAATCTCTCTCATGCTCACATTAAACACCACAGAGGAACATTTTTCAGAAGTTTTCAAATTCTTAGCTTACAAAATTCTAAAAAATCTTCAGGAACAATTATTTACTTATTCTAATTGTCAGTGTACCCTCTAAGTATAGTGCCCAATGCTGGTACAGTGCTTTACACTAGGAAACAGTGGGTTAAATACAGAAGAATCTAAGGAAAAGAAGGGATATATAGTCTAGGCAGAGGATTGAAAATTCACCCATGACTCCTTCCAAAGTTTTGGGAAAGTTATCTAACCTCTTTCACTCCATTTCCCCCTTTATAAAATGGGAATATTAATAGTGAACAACTTTGAAGGATATGATGAACATAAAGTCATACTTGTAAACTGCCTTGAAGGCAAAAAACACTATATGAAGGCTAAGCATCATCCCCATCATCAGAAATTCATGGTGTATCCTTTCCTTCTCTGTATATATGAAGGCAGGAAATTATCTTAAGAAGGAGATTGATGACACCTGGAAATTGCAGGCAGCCACCCTCTAAATTACTGTGCATGAGTCACTTTAAAGTATTATAGTTCTTTACTCAGTGGAACTGTATTGACTTTAGCAAATAATGTCAGAAACATATTACTAAGATGTTTGTAAGAGGGGAATTGTTACTGAAAACTCTCTGTAACTGGTACATGAAGCAGCTAGGGTGAACTTCCCAGTGATGGAAGAGATATTTGCTGTATTTCAGTATCCCTGTCCCAAAATACGTATTTCAGATCATGTCAGAAAGAATCTGTGCTGATGTATAATACCACCACCAGTGGATCCAGACCTAAATTCAGCCCTGTTCCATTATGCTGCACACATCTCTCCATTGCTTCCCCCCCACCTACCCCACACGCATTATTACCAGTGTCTGCCCTTGTTAAAAAAAAAAAAAAAAAAAAAAAAGCCAAGAAATGCAACTTATGTTCAAGGTACCTCACCACATTAGATAAGGAACAGCACTGACAAAAGAGATTTTAATCAAAAGCAAATTCAGAATGAGAACTATTTGTGGCTCTTTCAAATAATTCCACAGCCACATCCTCAGAAAATTTAAATTAAGATAGTTTCCTCCACTTGATATTAGTGGAGCTCTGCTGCTTAACAGGGATGAAGACAAGTTATTTAAATTCTAGGGAATAACTAAAGCACCACTTGAGGTATTTGAAGATGAATCTCCATTGAAATTTCATTCTTTACAGCTTCACCTTCTGATGATCTGCATGCATTAGTCTTTGCAAGAAGCAACTTCACTCTGTTAATTCCACGACAGCCATATCATAAGGACGTGAGCTGTTTGGGTTTGATATTGTGTACATGAAATAATATTGAGTGATGTTCTATATGGCAGTGACAGCATACACGCTGAAGAAAGTTCAGAAAACTAAATCAGAGTACTCAGGCTATTTTGACATACATCCTGTCTGCCCAAGCTCTTGATCACTATTTCGGAATCCAACATGAGATCGTCAAGGGTTCTCCCAGAGACCAAGGACCTTTAATTAAAAATGTTTATCATTCACAATCTCAAAATGTGGTCTTACATATCTCAGAAACAGAATAATAAAATGTAAACAGAAAAAAAGTAATTGTACATTTGATTGTTTCACCTGCATAAAGCTGCAAAGTGCTTAAATCTTTATTTTAGCCTTGAATTCTGGCACTTTGACTTCAAGGATTAAATTTAAACTGCTAGAACATACCTTCTTCTGAAGGCATAGAGCAAGTTCAACAGTATTTATGTATTGAAAAGCTGTTTCATCACTTTCATCTTCTTGTTTCTAGACTTAGCAAACCCAGCTCTTTACATCTTTCCTCATAGGTATTATTTTCTAAGTCTCTTATCATTCCTATTTCTCCAGCCTGCCTACATCCTAAGAGTGATGCCCAAACCAACACAATAGACCTCCTTTTCATAACTAAATAGTATCCAAACTGCACTTATCCTAAGCATGAGTATTGCAAATGTTATTTGTTATCTTTGTAAAAACATAACTGATTCTCCCACGTCTTGAGATTTTGCTGTGTGCATATTTTCCCAGCACACAATGGTGAGAAAAGTGAATTATATGTAACTAAAAAAAAAAAAAAATTCAAGTCTTGCTGTCTTGGCTGTGAGGGAAAGACTGAAAATACGTCGACAGTAAAGATTCCTCCAAAATTGAGGTCAAAAATAAAGATAACTTCTAAATGCATTCATTCCTCATCTCCTTTTTCCAAACTTTAAATTGTGATTTTGGTCAGTCCAGCTGATTACTTCTGAACACTTTCCGCTTTTGAAAAATTGCCAGTGCTTCATATAAGAAACAAAGCAAAAAGAATTCCTGAAAATTCTTTTTCTCTGCTACATTTAGGATAACAAGCCATCTACTGACCTGGTGTTCTCTCAGCACTAGAGTAATGGAAATCATAAGTAACCCAGTCCATACTGAATTTTATAATTTGATTCTTAACATCACTTTGAATTTCCTGTTTCCAGAGGAAAATGAATACTGTCACACATAGCTCATTAAAATGTGTTCTAGACCAATTTTTCAGCCTTACACATCATGATTGATGTTGGGAGGAATACTCTGGAAAAACTGAAGCTGAAAATCTCATTTAGATTAAGTTCTTTCACATGACCTCTAAGAATGAAAAAGGGCTTAAGGTCAGAAAAAGCAATTTCGACATGTATTTTCATTGTGCATGAAAGACATGTGAAGT
Source organism: Tringa solitaria (assembly GCA_026413425.1). Lineage (NCBI taxonomy): Eukaryota > Metazoa > Chordata > Aves > Charadriiformes > Scolopacidae > Tringa > Tringa solitaria. Next base: position 5,418,649 of record JAOXJM010000002.1, on the reverse strand, counting down.
TCTGTCTTCAGTAGATACAATTCTTCAATTTAACATTGATTTTGACTTGATCATTTTAGGGGTGACATGAGAAAAGTTATGTAAGAAAGTAGAGGACACATGGAATCATGCCAGTAGAAGTTAAAGGCTCAAAACACTTCTGAAGAGCATGAGAAAACCTCTCTATTCATCTTATTTAACACTGTATATGAAGAGGTGCAAATTTATTCCTAGCAAACTTTTTTCTTCTCTTGTGCTTGTTTCCATGGGTGATTTAAAAAAAAAAAAAAGATATTTTAAGACAACATACAACTCAGAATAAAAAAATAAAAAGACTGCAAAAAAGGGGAAGAACCACTTAATTCTCAAGTGATCACAGACAAGCATAATTTTAATTTCTATCAGAAAAAAAAAGAAGCAGCAAAGCGTTGTTGAAGGAACTGTAAAGTACCCATTCACCTTTTATTTCCACAATTGTGTTCAACAAAAGTTCTCAAAACCCTTCATAAGGAGTCTTAAGCTGTCAGACACTTCTTCCCATGCAGCCAATGCTTCTGTTGCTAGATGAGAGATTATTTTATTTTCCATATGAAGACTAACGTAACTGATGCTGAACTTCTGAATGACCTGATGTGTCAGTGTGTTCTCTGTGTTGCAAAATAAACAGCATAACTGAAATACTCAAGGCATTAACCTAGGCCGTTGATAGTGATTCAAAGCATCACTCTTCTCTATCATGCTAGAAATACCTGTACTTCCACTTACATTATTTTATTCTTTTCTAACTTTTTGTTGTTCTGATGCCAGCTGCCTCTTTATGCTACTGGAGCAGGACAACCATCACAGAACGTGCTGCATTTCTGTAGTGCTGCTTTCATAAGAACGTTCCCATTTTGTTCATGGCCCTTCCAGTTGTGCTGTGTACATCAGCTTTTGGGTCTGATCCTTCAGTGCATGATTTCTCACACCATAATGCATCAGCCCAAAATTTGCAGTTACTACTTATCTCCAAAGCATTTTTATAAAGATGTGGATAGGCATGAATAGGTGATGACTAAACAACACTAGTAAATCGAAAAGCACTGTCCAAAGGTCAGTGTTGAAAATCTATAATTGAGATGAGAGAACTGAGTTTCAGAAAGGAAAGTCCCAAAGATGACCAGACCACTGGCAGAGGCAGGTGAGAAAAGCCCGGTTTCCTGCACCTCATACCCTCTGCACTAGACTGACACAACAACAAAAATCCCACCACAGTTTACTGACCTTTTGTAAACCCAGGCAATGGTGTTAAAAAGGAAACATGCCAGTTTGCATAAATAAATTGTTTAAATGTTCAGGATAGTGTAACTAATATAGAGAGTCATCTGAACTTCCTCTTTCTTTGATTAGCCAAGAGTTTATAGCTAAAGTTTTAGGATTATATAGGCATAGCATACTATATCGCATCAACCATTAAATGCAAAACCAGTTGATTTGCATAATTTCACCTTTAAAGTGAGAGTTTGAAAGAGTCAGTGCTAGGAGCATATTTCTAGTAGAAGCACAGCTTTGGTGCATAGCAAATGTGGATATAAAACGTACTCTTTATGAAACTGAAGCACTGATACTAATAAAAAAGGCCAGGCAGGTCTAGTTGATACATTTCCACAGAGCTCCGTGAATACTCACGAGTCCTAACCTCTGGTGTTGTGGCATGCCTTTTGCTAGACTGCCACTCCGGTGGCTCTTAAATGTTTCACTCTTCATTAATAAAAAAGTAAAAAAAAAAATATTACTATTCGTGATGTTTCTTAAGACTGCTGTTATTTAGAAAAGTTAAGATGGAAAAAAATTACAGGAAATACAATTTCAGAACCCGTAGTGTTGCCAGACTTCTGTTAGCTGCCTTTATGTTCCTTAAATAATAGGGCCAGCAGGAGGATGGGCAAATCCCCTACAGAGGAGCATTAACTCTGATTAAATCCTCCCCATCCATATAGGCAAGAAAGCATGACCTGGCAATACTGCTCTTTCTCCCTCGCAAACAGTCCCTGAACATGAGGATTTTTCATTAGCTGAAGCTTCCTTTACACTTGCAGACTCATCAAAGGGAAGAATCCACTGGTCTTACCTCTCAATCTGTGCCTCTGCAGTAAAAGCAACCACTGCCTTGCTGATAAGCACAGTTTTAAAGGTGTTAGACATGAATTCAGCAAGAGACAGATAAAAGGATGTCGTCTGTATCAACCAGATAATTCTATAATCCAGCTCCCTAGTAAACAATTAATCATCAGTGTCAAGCAGCAAACTAAAATTATCAGCGATCATAAAATAAAATACAGCTTTTTAATGCCCTTTGTTTCTTCCAAAAACAGTTACCAGCATTTAGCCTTATTCTTTTCTCAACCACTGCAAACCAAGCACAACGTAACTCCACTGAATGCAGTGGAAGTATTCAAGACTAACACCAACACAATTGAGCTGAAAATGTGAGGCAGAAATGCTGGATGTTCAGAAGGATAAAAGTCTTTGCTGCCTAAAGACGCTACTAGGTAAAACACATTACTTTCCAGCCTGTATGCAGAATTAGTAACACTTTCAAAGTAGCCTATTTTATCAACCATGCCACAATTTTTAGCACTGCTCTATTTCAGATCTTTAGGAAGCTGTCTCAATTAGGACAGTAGTCCCTTAGTACTTTATGCTACCACTGGTCTGTCTTCTTCGTGATCTGATAACTGCATTTAAAGACAGTGAAAGCCTTGGTGACTACTACTATTTCAGGTTACTGACTGGATTTTACTAGTCACTCCTCTGCCATCTTACTCAATACAGTCAGTTTTCACTGACTTTAAAATAATTCTGAGATTGAGTAGGTACCTTACAGTATTTTCTTACAATAAAAAGCTGTAATTGGATGTCGCAGTCTCCCAAATAAATTATAGTACCAATACAAGAAATTAAATCCTTAGGGATATAGCTAATAATGGGCCAAATCTTTGGATGCTGCATATGTCATCAGTGGCATTTTTACATTGGCAGAGTATTTGGCCCTACAGATTTAATAATGTATCAGCAGACACATTTCAGCATTTCTGTGGCGGCACAAATTGGAACTCATCAGGTTTCTGCCTAATGGAAGTAGCTGACAGCCAAGAAACTCATCTGGAGTATTTGAAAATTAACTTTACTAATTCCCACCATGCACCCTTAGTACACTGCCTTTCCAGCTGTTAGAAGTCATGCTGTTGTAGGAGACATAGAAACCAGGGGAACAAGGGACTGGCTAAAGCCAGCAACAATAGGCTGCATTAGGACATGACTGTGTGTTAAAAGCTCAGCCTTATGTTAGATTTCTCTCTAATGTTTTAATTGTTAAGTATTTTTATACAGGAAGGATAGTTTTGATATGTCAAAATGTTATACAACTTGCTCATGTTCCCACTAAAGTTCTCTTAAAGTGAACTTCTAATACAATAAATTACAATATTTGTAATTTTCTTTCAGATTCTTACTATCCAAATAACATATGAAGTGCATTGTCTCTATTTAATAAATGAAAACAGATTTACAGCTTCTTCCAATCATTTTTATAATGAATGTAAAAAAATAAGCTCAAATTTCCAATATGGAAGTTTTTTACCAACTGTGTAAGGAATAGGAAGAGCAGAAGACAAAAAGAAGGCAGCATAGTTCATGCCCACTTGTTGCAAATCTGACTGAGGACTGCAATGAGATACCAGACTGAGCCAACTTCAGGAATAAAAAGTTCCATCATTTCTTGATGCTTTTTAATAGTTGGATAAAACAGCCGAATGGTCAGATGTTTAGACCGTTACATCAGATATACAATGAAGAAGGGACAAGCAAGGGAGGATCATAAATGTAGATGCTAGTATCTAAACACATAAATGCTCATCCAGAAGAAACCTGAAAGTTATGGATGCTGGCTCATTGTAAAATCACCATCTGATTTCTAGTTTATAATACCAACTTCTGAAATTAATGCGAAAAACCACAAACCAGCACGCTAATTCCATATTTTAGTTCTATTTCTCCAATAAATGCAGCCTCCTGTATTCTACACACATGCAAATAATACAAAGTTCCCTTGTAAGAGTTGTTGAAAGGTTTCTGTGTTTAAAAAGGAATACTTTCTCAGAAAGGTGACATAACAGCACTTCAAACACGAAGCCCACCAGAACTCTTTTGGTTAAGATTCTGTGCATTCATGTTCATCAAATGCCCGCTTGTTTCCTCATCTCAGGAGACACCTGCTGAAAATTATTCTTTACTGCTACTCTCTCTTGCTCTGCAGAGACCACCTCCAGATTAGTGAAAGAAACTCATGGCCATTAAGTTGTTAGACTCTGATGAAATTGGCACAATGGTGCCCACTGGGGTGATTTTAAAAGAGTGAGAGAGAGACTGCATGAAGGCTTCCAGCTGGAAGTATATTTTTAGGTGCTATTTACGATTCACTGCAAGCAAGAGTAGCTCTTAAAACTGCAAAGCAGCTCTGGAGCTTACGGGAGCCCCTAACAGCTGTGACATTTGCTGGGGATGGAGAACCGTTTTGAACTAATGCAGTCACACTTCTTTTTTTGGGAGAGAGAAAAAAAAAGGTATCAAAGAAATAATGACACAAAACATTTTCAAAACAGGTGCCTGACGTTAGATTACTTAGCCATGGCCTCTAAAAATAAGAATGCCACCCATGGGATTTAAAGCAGCTTCTTATGCACTTGGATTTTATAAGCTTCCTAAGATCTACAGTTTCATAAATTGAAATGGCCTGTTGCCACCGTTATTCTCCCAGATTATCCTCTGACATTTACCTTTGTCAGGATGCCTAGATACACATTAAAACGTGACCATGATCTTGTGCTTCCCTTAATTGACTGATAATCCAGCTATTTCTAATTATTTAAAGAGATTATAAACTCAGACAACGAAAATCAACCTTTTCACACTGAATATAGTTACAGCACTTAGACCTGCTTAAACCATATAACATCAAAGACAAAAGAAATAAGCAAATCAGTCTTTAGCAATGAATTTGTTGCATTTTTCAAGAAAAGAGGCAGATACTGATTCCTGAATTCTGTCACTCTAGAACAGTTTATATTCAGTTGAATTTCCTACATGAGGTACCAATTAAGGGTAAAAGATTGAACAAACTACCAAATGCAAAAGGAGTGTTCATAACTAAAGTGTATCAGGTAGCCTAAAGATGCAATGCTGGCTCTTGAATCCAAGCAATAATAAATCAATTTTGTGTGAAAAGTACATTTACTGTCTGTCAGATGATTAACTTTTCAGGGGGCTGTATTACACCCTTTGCCCTGAACACGTAACACATGCATCTATAATTTCTTCTAAAATGTTACCCGAGACTATCAAACTGACCATGTTATCAGCTCTCTCAGACTCTAATGACACCTTTGGAGTGCCATGTTTCAGAATTAACATCATATTTTCTGACCCTCATTCCTGTGAGAGACTCTTACTTGCCAATTCTACATTTCAGCTCTGAAGCTTCATCCCCTTAAAGATACACTTTGTGTATCCCTGTGTCACAGCTCCCATTTGGACTTCAACAAAACAAAAAAACTGGAAAAACAACTAGTATTGATGAAGATTAGCGGTGAATAAGGAGCTAGTTAAAAGAAAAGCAAAAATTCAGTTTTTGAAGAGAAAGTAAAGGGCTGGTGGGAGATTATAAATGGCTTATCGCAGTATTTTCATTAATGATCTTAACACAAAAAAGTAAAATCATGCTAATGAAACTTGCTGATACACAAATTTATGCAGTATTATCACTAGAGGGGAACTGGAGTATTACATTCAAAGAGGGAGATGTCAGAGAAGAATGCAGTAGAAGGACAAAGATTAAAATTGATGAGAAATAGTACAAAGCCATGCATTAAGAGACCAAATTTTTTTTCTATAAACAATGGGCTTATTAACTGGAAATAACAGCAGGAAAAAAAATATGAATGCATTAATTCCAACCTTAATATGAAGGAGTAATGCAATACGGCTTTGAAAAAGCTAAATCTGATCCTAAGTATGTCAATTGAATAGTTTTCAGTACAGAAAAGGAGGTGTTAAGATTATTATAAAAACTGTAAGAGTTTCTCTTGGATAATACATAATTCTGTTCAGCTATATGTGAGACAGATATTCAAAGTGAATCTCCAATGGAGAGAAGAACCTCTATGACTATCGCTAGGATGGATGAAAGGAAAATAACAGCTTGGATTTTTAGTATACAACAATTAAGAATGAAAGAGAAATTTAGGTATATACTAGTAAATAAAGCCCAGAGTAAAAGAAGGTTAATTTAAACTGAAAGGCTGCAAAATGTGTTTATATTGACCCTACAACACTGTAATCAGAAATTAAAGAATTTCTAACATCAGGAAGATGAGGTCCTACAACAAAATTAGGAAAAGAATAGGGAAGGGAAGAAACCTGCCTTTCAATAATGAGCTTAAGCAGCAAAAGAGGAACCACCAGATTTGTGTGCTATTTATCCTAAACCACCATGATGTACAGAACCGTTCCCGAGACTTGTGTCTTGTTGCTCTGTATCAACACAGCCTTGATGGGATTGCACAGAGGCCGGGAGGCGGGAGGGTTATGACAAGAATGCAGACTGTCCTCTGTTAGCAACTTGTACATGTCTGAGTGTACAGGGAAGGAAGGAGTATCAGGCAATGAATGAGGAGGATGTCTCAGAAATACCTAATTCATTCCAACACACTGCTATTTTGAAGTAACTTCTGATTATTTCTGTAGGTTCCTGAATTGGTAGGAAGTAGTTCTATAGCCCTTTGCATGGGAAACAAAAGCTGGATTCAGCAAAGTGACATTCCACAAGCCTTTGTCCTTAGATATCTTTTTCCCCAGGTTGCATTTAATTGTATCTGGCAATTGGATTAATAGCATCGGATTTTAGACTAAGCTACCTCCCTAGGTTTGCTCGACTAACTCATCCTCATACAAAACAGCATCTCTGGTTATATGTTCTGACTTATGGGAAATCTCAAACCTCTGACAGATGCTGCACCAGATTTATTTTTGATAAATACAAGAAACACTTACTGAGCTATTTTTAAGGCATCTGTCCTAAGATTTTGGAAGCAGAGCTCTTTGGCCATCACAAGATTTAATCATGCAACTACTGACAGGTAGATACACAGATATCTTTCTTGCCCCTGAAAGATCCCCTTCTAACATGAAAAAAGATTACTAATAAAAGTTGCAGAGCTAACGAGGCAGCCTAGCAATCTTGTTATAGTCCTCCAGTGAGACACTACCTTTTGACACACATTTGTTATACATTCCCTTTTGGACACAGAATACTTAAGGTCACGGTTATGGTTTCTACAGTGAATCTTCAATTATGAGAGAAGAGTCAGAATTGATTTTTATGGCACTAGTCTATTCATTTACCAAACTCCTTAATAAAGGTGAAACGTGCCCCAGCTGCTTTCTTGACTGTGCTGTTTCAGAAATTACATTAGTATAAAATGTATTTTTATTCTCAGGGGTTTCAGGAGATGAATGACAAGCTTTAATCATTAAAATATTCCTGAGACAATGCAGATGCCAAATATCACACTGTATAATGCTGTAACACTTCTCCAGACAACTTTAGGATTACATAGAAGCCTGAAAGCAGAGGAACTGATGACTTTTTTGAGTTGTGACTTTTTTAAACTCTCTGTTTACAGAAGGTCTTGTAGCTTTTAGTCAGATCATAGTAAATACTTAAAACACTTAATGCACTCCCATTTGAATAGACCAATGACAACCGAGGAGGCTTGGGAATCATGATGCTTATCCATTACCAGCAATATAGCTATTTTTTATTATTTGTAGTTCCTACCAGCTGTTGTCTGTGCTGACCCTATACCTACTGAGAGGTTGCCATCCATATCTCCATTTAACTGTAGCTGTGAACTGCCGACTGGTTGAGGAAAATTTTAATACATCTGAAAAAATTGAGGGTTTAACCAGTGGGCAATTTTCACCTTACCCATTTGAACAAAAACTTCTTTTAGTGCATTTAAACAAGCACTTCAGCAGCTTACCACATTTTGGCTGGCATTGCGTAGTAGCCTCAAAGCAAACCAACTGCACTCCTTTTGCATGAAACTAAATCAGAGGATGTGCTCCGGGAATGTTTCAACTGCTTGTGAGTGTTCCTTCCACAAGATCAGACACGGTCTGAAAGAAAATACACACAGTGCAGACTCTGGGTCCTCCTCACCAACTGGTTCGCTCTACACGTCTGCCTCTGCTGCACTCACTAACCTAGACACAGCCAGTGGTTTCTCTATAAGCTCCTCAAACAAAAGCAATACTGGCCTGAAACTTTCCCCATTAGCCCTGACAGTTCTTGGAACAGTGGAAGCTGAGTGAAATCAATAATTAGCCATACCTTTTTTTCTTTTCCAAATGAAAGATAAAAGTAATAATAATTTAATCTGGTACCATAGCGCAAAGCTTCTATAAAGCAAAGGAGAATCCTAGAACAAAATTAAAAAGTAGAAAGAAAATGAGGTTGCCTCCTCCCAGAGGTATCCATCCTGATATGCAGAAAACACTCTCCCCACAAAACAGGTCTAAACTTTCAAACTATCCTATGCATGCTAGGCCATTTTGTATAAGCAACATATATATTTTCAGTTCTTTTCCCTGTTCCACTGCAGGTGTGATGAATACAAAGTATGAGAAGCTATGAAATCTGGCCACATTAATATTTCAAGTAAAATTTGCCATTTCAACCAACTACATTAAATGATTGAGCCTTAACATCAGCAAAGATACATAAATATCACCTAATCACAACTTCCAAAATTTTAATTTGGCAAATTAAGGAATGCTTTCTGTTTCATGTCATATCAATTTTAGACTTTTTTTATAACAAAATCAAATATGCATCACTATGCATGGTTAGATAATACAGATGCATAGAAAATTTAATACTATTTTTAAAAAAAATTACACGAAGAATTATTTTCCCGGTAATTTTCTTTGCAAAACGTTGCCTCTGCACTAAAAGTAAACTTTTCATACATTCTTGATAAAAATCCATCTGCAACATTTCTCATCAAAACAGTTTCAGGCTGGTATTAATGGAAGACTTTGGTGGTTCCGTTACATCACATTGTTGCAAAAGGTAATGAGAATCCCAAGGGACTGCTGTACTGTGGCAGAATGATGCCACTGCCACTCTGAGGAGATGACTTCAGAGTAGTCACTGGCATTACAGTCCTTGGAGATGGCATCATCACGGCAATATCACATTGCAGTTCTAGTAAAGCCATAATACTCTGAAAATTTAATTTGATTGTTTGGCACCTAAATAAATTACTCACAGAGGACCAGCTGGAAACTAATTAGGCATTGACTCAGCAGCACTTACTCACCAGTGCCATAAAATGATAAATAGCAACTTTCAAAGGAGATGAGGTATGAGAAGAAGGGAAAGGTAACGAGCAAATTATTTTGTATGCAACTGCTGTGAGAGACCTCCCTAACAAATAAATTCTGCATCCATCATAATTACAAATAGGCACAACCCAAAAAATGTGTTTATTTTACTGACATTTGAATTCTGAGCTCATTCGTTGATCCCAAGCAGTGTTTCTAAAATCTTACAATACAAATAATGTCTCCCAGAAATTTGAGGAATTAGGTATTAAGATCTGGATGCAAACTTTGTAATTCACATCAATTTCTACTAATATTAAATAAATCTTCAGTCAAATGTGCTGAAACCACAATTTCCAAGTACATGTCTAGAGGGTGCAGGGAAGTAAGAAAGAAAGAAAAATAATAAGAAATTATTTTTTCCAGACTCTGTTATTGCTTTATTTTTGCGTTAGACTTTACAGGCTTGACTTTTGCCTCCTTCAAAACAGAGAAATGCAAAAGACACAATGCTCTGTGCTTATATATGCACATACTCATAACACAAATTTACAGGAATGACTTTATAGTTCTACTTTTATGAAAAATGTGTGACTAAAATCACGGTTTTATTAGATGAGAGAGAAAAAAAAAACAAAACATTTTTAGGCATAAAAAAATAAGACCTGGGAATCATAAGGACTATTCTTACAACATAAGGAACAATTATACTATGTGTATACATATATTATGACGGCAGGTATGTTTGTCTCTAACTGTTCTTCACTTAAAACTGCTTCTGCCTCATAGGTCTCTCTATCTGCAAATACAGATGAGAGGTCAGGTTCGAGAGCAGTGCATTTGGCCCATAACACTTCAGAGACTAAAATGGGTAAAGAAGTGGTTGCTTTGGTTGGTATGACAATTTAAATCAGAGCAGAAGATTGGGCAAAGCCTTTCTCTGAGCAGCTACCACATCAAAACCCAAGCAGGGGAAAGAAACCCCGACTCTCCCATGTGCAGCACAGATGCCACACAGCCCTGGCTGTATCCCAGGAGGAGGACAAGCAATCTCCACACAGACACCCCGCGGAATTTAAAGTGGAAAAAAAGAGAGAACAATTTCCAAACTGTATGACTGAATTCAATTCTCTCAATTTTGCCCCAGTAAAAACTGCAGTAAAAATTAAGATTTGCTGGGCCTGTCACTCCTGTATTTAGATGTTCCCACTTTTAACATCAAACTCCAAACAACACGACTTATTTTATGGCTTCTAGTCCACTGATTGGAATTTAGCTCAAAATCTGCAGGTATAAAAAGTACTCACCGGTTTATTGAATATATACTGTAATGTATGGGACATACATACCAGCCTTTATAATAAAAGCAAATATATTCTAGAGTGTGTTTGAGCTAATGACCTGAAAAGCCCCCCTTCCCCACCTTCATTTAACCTTCATTTAACACTGAAACAAACCCAAATAAAATTGTAAAAACACCATGCAGAAGGTAAAATTATGGAAGGTCCCTATGACTCCTAAATGAAATCTGTAGCTATAGCTTTGACCAACTCTTTTTGTTATAACAGTCATTTCAATCCTACCTCAGTATCTGAAAAAAAATATGATTTTTCATATACGTACTGCACATTCTTGAAGTAAAACACATTTAACCAATGGAAAACTAGTCGCACAATTTAAAAAAAAATAGCAAAAAACAACCCAACTTTTTGTTACGCCTAAATGATATTGATTTCAGAATAAGTAAAATATTTTAAAAGGACAATGGTAAGTCCCTTAACTTGAGGCTGCTCTTCTTTGGCTAACTTTTCTCTGAGTAAAAGTAGTCTTTAAAGAAAAATGTCACTGCAAAAGTGAAATGCAATCATTAGATAAGCTATTGAATTTCAAATTCCACCCACATGTGAATGGGAACATAGAGGTTTCACAGTATCATATGAGTACATTTCTGCACCAGGATTATTAAGGAGCAGAGCAGCCTGATTTTTCCTCCCAAACAGTTTACTCATCAGAAAAGGCAATAATGATTTCCTAAAACTATTTCACAAAAGTGGGTCAAATGTACCAAATAGTTTTGGCCAACACTCTAAAAAAATAGGGGAGTATCAAGGACACTAATATAACTGCAAACTCTTTTCCCTTATTTGGGTTTTTCAACTCTTCTCATAGCTACCTAGAATTTTTGAGAGAGGTTGTGGTGAAATTCCAGTAAATACAGTAAAAAATGCACTGACAGGTAGAAATATTATTTTTTTAATACGCTGAAAACTTTTTCATACATCATACAGATCTTCTTCTAAATAACATCAATGAAAAGATGAATTCCTATAGCAGGCAAAATAAATGCCAAGACCCACACTAAATAAGTATCAGCAGCTTTGACGTTGATTATACTATCACCTGTGCTTACTTCTTTGCAAAATTCCATTGCAAAATTCCTTTTAGTGTAGTTTTACTCCATGACGTAATAACCAGCCTGATTTCTTGCTGGATGCTTCAGACCGAGTGAGAGAAAACAGTAACTATTCAAAATTGCAAACTTCTCTTTTTTAGTAAATGCATGAGGCTTCAATCTTCTTGTCCTGAATAACTTAAGGTATATCTTATTTCTGTTTTAATTCAAATATGAAACATCCGCTTATGAAGATATTGGTGAGCCTTCTAGTCACATGCAATTTACTCTATCATAAACACAGCCATGCATGAGATTAAATGCAGTTTATGAAAGAAGAATGTCACTTGTTTAATTTCTTTCAAGTAATTCACCCCTAGTGCATTTAACAACATAATTAACACCAGTGTTGTTCTCTACTGCATTGTGTCAAGAAGAGCTGCACTTAAACCTGCATCAAGGTCACCTTCCCCCATAACTCTCATAATCCCAAATCACCACGCAATAAAAAATCCTGCTGTCACTGACTGAACAGATTTATATTATTTTTAACAGCCTAATAGAATTAAAGAGTTGTGCCATCTCAAATAGAGGCCAGATTTTAAGTTACTAGGCATGTAGGAATATTAGACACACTCTTAAAATGAGCCACGATGGTCCCCACATACCATAAAGTCAGCCTCCTCGGTGGCTCTTGCAGGTCTTTAGAATTCTACAACAACTTGCTGGGAAAGGAGGAGAAATTGCTCACTATACTAAAACTACCTCACCTAAACGTATTTTCTTTGGCCTATTTTAAATACTGACATAGGATATTTACAAGGCACTGAAATTATAAGAATACCATCACAGTAGAAAGGGAAATGACGATAAGTATAAAATATGGCAGGTTCTAATACTGCAGTGAGCTTCACACTGGTAGATTAGCAGACCTGCAAAGAGAACTCTTTCAGTCAGTTGAGCTCCAAAATAGTTGTGTGTCTAGCCGATCAAAATTCATTAAAAGGGACGTTTTATGATTTCCTTGTTTGTATTTCCACTATATATGGAATATATGGAAATATATCCATGGAAAACTTTTATACTTATTTCTCCTAAATTCTCTTTTATTAGACTTTAAAAGACTGGAAAATTATCAGTATCACAGATTATTTGCTATGTGAAAGGTCACAGTCCCACAGATGTCCTCTGTCCTCAGCAATTTTTGTCCAATCCCATCCCACCTTGGGGCCTAAATTATACATTCGAGTCCTCCTTCCTCAAATTAAGGCTTCCCAAAGCTAGACAAGAATGCTAAGATTGGTACCAGGACATTTGCATCTACCCACATTTTTCAGGGTAGCTAATTAAAAAGCATCTATTCCTGCCAACTGACATGCATACCTCCCAAAGAACCCATATTCTGTGTACTCTTGGACACTTGGATTTTAACCCACAAACACTCTGTATCGCTCCTGGCCTCTTCTGCTGTACAGCACTGCTAGCAGGATCAGCCAGAGGTCCTTCGAGTAATAACCTCCCCATTTCACAGAAACAACATAATAAATCACAACACAAAATAAGTACACTTTTACAGATCATACTGCATTTTACTATTTCATTCTCCAACTTTGTCATAACGGTAAATGCAAGTTATTAAAGGGGTAAGTAATATTTTTACTGACTTAGCGTTTCTGGAGCTTGCATTTCAGAACAGCAGCCCTCATGAACTGCTAACTTGAACAGATCACAAAGAACATCATCTTTGGCAACAGAAGTTCATTTTTTTTCACTATATTAGTATAGAAAGGCTGGAAGAGAAATCCTTTGATCCAGGAGGATAATACTTTCGAGAAGACCAAATGATATTTTTCTAAATTCTATCACTGGGCAAGAAAGACTGACTTAATCAGTCTGGATTTCTGGAACTACTCCATTTCAACTTTTCTTTTGATCAAGCTATATGTGTTAAGATGCAATAACTCCAGGCAGGCCAAATTTATGCACAAGCTTCTTTGAACTTCAAACAAGCTTGCTGGACCCTTTAAATTCAATTTTATCTGTAACTCAATTACGGAGAAGTTGTTCTCTCTCCTCCCCCAAGAAAATATATTTCCATTTGCATCATCTCGTAATTTCATATAACCTCCTGCGGAATCCTATTTCCCTTGTCAAATGTGATCAGCTTCCCTAGGAAAGTTATAGACTGGAGTTAGAAAAGTGTTTATTCGCAAAGCTTTCTGTAGTCTATGCCCCAGTAAAGATGATTTCAAT
>JAOXJM010000002.1:5387538-5404594 GCA_026413425.1 Tringa solitaria | reverse complement strand
AAATAATTCCATTATTGTCATATATGAAAAACCAGAAATGTACCTCATAAGTTTTGTACCAAAATCAGTCTAGTTCTCACTGAGATCTCGTAGGAAAATTACCTGCTTTAGAAATAAAATAGCTTATTATAACTTGTTATATGTAGAGATGTGTGGGTAGCCAATCTGGGGAGAAAACTACTTGTGACAAAAACCAGACTGCTGCCATTTAGCTATGTCTAAAAGCAGATGTAGTACCTGCAGTGAATACCTGAGTGCAACACAAGAAAGAATTGCCAAGCAAACTCTGTAGATACAGATGCTGTGCGGATATTGTAGCGCACAGAACTCAAGCACAGTGAGAAACTGCTGCTCCAATGTGATATAATGTCAAACAAAGTATTACTGAGTTGTCTTCTGACATATTTATAGCTCTAATTTAGAAAAAAAAAAAAGGTAGTTTTCTACTGTAGGCCAATATGGCAAAAATCCTTTTACTGTAGCACATTTTTCTGCTGTCAAGAAGTCACCTAGTGCACCCTCAGCCTCAGGAGACAACTGACTTTTCCTAGATGAGTCTGACATATGTAGAAGTTGTCCCCATGACAGAGAATCCACACCTTCCCTACGTAAACTGCTCCTATATTTTCCTATCATTAGTATGAAAACAAATGAAACCTGTTGCTTCTTGTCCTATCAATCTCCATCCAGGAGAGCAAGCCCCTTGCCCCGAAGCAGCTTTTAAGCCCCCCATGCAGTATCTGCCAGGACTGCTATCAGATTGCTATCAGTGCGGTTAATAATGTTGCTGATACAGAAATAGATATGGAAACTTCACACATCATTGTGTTTGGAGGAGCAACTGAAGGTAACTGTGCTGCATACAGGCTTTACCTACACATTGAGTCTTTTGCGCATCACGTTTTGCTATTTAGCCACACCGTGAGACCAAAACTGTGAATCTGCTTTATTCAATTATCTGAATTACAAAGTATCAATAAATCTTTTCCAATAAAACTCCACTATCTTCGCCAATAACTTAGCACTCTAAAAGCCTGGGCAAAACTGTTGTAGAAAGATGAAGACAAATCTTGAGTCCAGTTAACAACTCCCAAACTTCAAGCTGCAATTTTGCAATTGTATGGACTTGTATGGAATAGACAGCAATTACAGATACCTCCCACTGCTTTACATGCAGTTACAGACACCTTCCTAGCAACTGAATGATTTTCTTTACAAATAGATCTGACAGTGAGAACTTTTTAATCCTATTTAAATTTTTCCTTAAGCAAGTAGCCTATGCCAACGCTACACTGCTTCGACACCCACTTTGCTACAGTACCGCAGCGTGTTCAGCTCATTGCCAGGTGCAGCATGAAAACAGGGCCAGGCCAAGAACGCATTGCCAGAGCTAAGGTTTCTGAAAGAAGCATTAGCTAAAAGATGTGCAGCTTCCGAATAAAACCTCAGTAGCACAGATTATATACGTTTGATTTTGCAAGTTATCCAAGAGTTCTTTTGAAAACTGGGTTGAATTTATTAAGCCCCAATGAAACATATCAGCAGATTAACCCCCTATTTTCCTTTTACATCTACAGTATTATTAGCATAAAGCCAGTTGAATCAGTCCTGATTTATGATGCTTTAAGTGGGAGAATAATTAAATCCATTATCCCACTCTCCCAGAAATAAACTATGATATATACCATTCTCAGTGGCTTGATAGGTGGAAAAAGATTCCATCTAGCCCAAGTCTTTTTTAATACAAACATGAAAGCCCCTGTGCTGTCCATCCCACGGGGCTGTCTCTCCCAATTACTGCTACCACTTTCACCAAGGTCTCTTTCTTCAGGATAAGGGAAGAGATAAGCTCCATTAGAACTTCTACAGAGAACAGACAGAAATGGCAGCCATCTATTTTGAGCAATATATTACCTCAGCAAAACCAATTCAATACAAAATAGAAATAATCTCTTTCTCCTAGGAGTGCTTTCTCAAGAGGAAGTATCCTCCTGGATCTCCAATGAGCCACCAACAATCAACACCAAGAAATACTGCTCAGACCTACAGGCCACTCACAAGAGTGCTGTGAGTGAAGATGTAGATGCAGAATTTGCAATGTTTTAAGCCTGCTGTAGGAGCTACCCTCCGACTATCCCTACTCAGACTCTGAATCCATTCCCAGGCTACAGGCTAGCCAGAATTTCCTTGTGACAGAGCTATGCCATATGCTATAAGCTACATGCTTATGACAGAGGATTCAGTCCTCAGTTTTCAGGCACATCTTTTCTCATAATTTCAATTTAGGTGCAATTTTCCTATTTCACAGTTTAACTCTTAGAGAGGAATAACATAGGTGTGATTAGCACATACACTAACATAGACAGACTGCACAGGGCTTCTCAGTCAGTCGCAGAAATCTTGTGAAGTGGCGTTGTCATCTATGTCCAGAATAGTATAATCATTCCTTTATTTGCTCCCCAAGTTTCTTAAGCTTTCCTGGATCAGACCACTCCTTAGTGAGGTGACTTTATTACCAATGAAACCTCTCCATGAAAACTCAGTCACTATTTATGATACCTGCATTTGGACACAATAACCCACACAACTTCAGAACTTAATTCCAGTCAGTCAGTTATATCTCCTTTTGGAGTGCTAGCACAACAGAGAGGCGAAAAGAAAACAGAGCTGAATAAAAGCTGAACAGATGGGACTTTGGCAAGAACGTCTCTGATCCCACACAAAACGCAGATCTCTCCAAATTCTCTTTTAACCTACTTGTTGGCTCTATTTCTCTACCTAAAAAGGACTATCCTCATTCAAAAGTGTATTTCTTTGATGTATACCTTCTAATTCTGGAAACAATCAGCAGCTTTTACTTATTTAGGAACTTTTCAAGGCTAAAGAAGTGGGTGGTTTTCCTTGGTGGTAGGGGGGTGGGAATGTGTATTCCAACTACAACAACAAAAAGTCTTCAATATAGAAGCTTACTGAGAAAATGTTTAGATCAAACCAGCCTTTGGAAACACAATTCTGGGAATGTTTTTGTTCAGATTCAAAGCATCTTTGAAAGCTTACATTTTAGAATAAGGCTGGAAGGACTTGGGGAGATCACCTTGTCTGTCACTTGCCCCGGCAGGAAAGGCCATGTCACTGTCATCCTTGACAGAAGTCTGGCTAATCCATTTCTAACTTGCTTCCTGTGAAGTGCATTTCACTATTTCCTCTGGCAACCTATTACAGTACTTAATTGTTCCTAACATGAGACATTTAATCCAATTTAATCCTATTAAAGACCTACTTCTTGTTTTACCCACCACTATGATGGAGAACAGATCTTCCCTTCTTTACAGCAGCATTTTATGTATGTGAAGGGTTTTATCAAATCTTGCTTCATCTTCTCTTAACTAAAGACTCCAAATCACTCCCCTAAGTCATCATTTCTAGATTCTGATTTCTCCTAATGCTGTCCTTCAGACAGTCTCTGATAAATTTGTGTCTTTCTTTAACCACGCTGCTCAATTCTGGACAATGTTTCTCTCCAACCAGTGCCTCACCAGTACTGGAGAGAGAGTAAAACAATTACTAGACATGCCTTGGCAGTGAACTCCCTCATATGCCATGCCTTTTTCATTATAGCATAACAACACTGCCTCACATGCCCTGTGCCACGCACAGACACTTTCTTGCTGAATTGCCACTCACACAGTTGTTTCTCACCCTCTGGGGACACAGCTGATTAGTCCCATGCGAGGGCAGAATTGGGCACCCCATCTTTTTAAACCACCTCTCCCATTTGCCAGTGAATCTAAATTCTAGTTCTGTCCTCCAACATACCTGCAGTGTCCTCCTACAAATTTAATACTCAACTCCACTGAGAAGCTGTCTTATGACCAACATACCTAGGAGAGACTTCTGCAGGACTTTATATGCTACATACCTCCAAGCCAAGAGTGAAACTGTACAGTCACTTGTTAGAATGCTCTTCCTATTCCCCCACTTGCATTTCAGCACATAATGAAAAAGTTCTCCTTCCAGATGCCACCTTTCACTTTCAAGTTTTTCCCATAGCATCATAGTGAAATTAACATCCACTAACAGATCTGTTTCAAGTACCCATTTTATCATTTTCTATTTAATAACATTCACACTGTGTGTAAATAACTAGAAAGACAGCCTATGCTACAAATACATTAAAAATCTACTTTCCAAACACACTATTAAAACATATGCAAAATAGACATTCAGATTTCTTCTACAGGGCTTGTAGTTCATATGGCTACCAGATAGAAAACTGATTGTGACACTGGACTGTGAGTGCCACCAGGAGTCTGAAACACAGGATATTTTGGTGTTACAGCACATCCCCTAAGCAGAGTTCTACTGCCTCCGTCCAATACATCCCGGACCTGCTGAGCCAAATGTGCTATGCAGATCAATTGCACATATTCAATAACTGGAGGTATGCCAGCTCTACTCTTCATGGGTACAGCTCAGGAGCACTGTGATCTCTTAAGAAACATTCATGCATACAGCTCTGAAATAATCTCCCTCCGATTTTAATATACATAAATTTGAGAATTCACACACGAACACGCAGAAATCAAATAGAAAAGAAAGCTACTGCAAGTATAATAAAAGTATAATTCACCTACTGTGCATTTGTCTCTTGCTACCGTGAAAATTGCTTTAACCAGTCATAGCTGTAGGCTGAGAATGAAATACATTCTTTTTAAAGTTTAGCAGAAGAAATAGGCATTAATGAAACACTTTGATTTTAAAAGTAAAGATAAGAAAACTAGAAATTAAAGTTCCTAAAGCAACTGGAACTCTGTCATATTTTATGTGTGTATTGAAGTGAAAAATGAAAATATAGGCGTGCACAAATGGAGAGAATTGTAAGAACTGTCATGAAATAGTATATCAGCACACATATTTCTTCAAGGGCAGGATTCACAGATTTCTGTTTCACCTTTCTCCTGGAAATGCAGCATACCCCAAGAGAACTGAGAGCTGGATCCAGGAACACAAAGGATTTCCTCGAAAAATTGAAGTATAAGGACGTATCATCAGGACAGGTTTGAACTCAGGATTAGTAATGTTATACTAGCCAAACAGACCATGGCTGTACACAGAAGAGAAAGCCTTCACCGTTGGACCAGTTCTGATAATAATTAATGCCCTATTCAGCTTAAAGTGCTGATCTTGATGAAAAGTGGCATAAATTATGACAGGAGCAGATGTTCTTCGTAACACTTTCACAGACCTAACAGACATTATCATAAGCAATTAAACACTTTCAAGCCAGGCTATTAACACCAAACTATGGTGTTACTCAACATACTCATTTTGAAAAAGTAGAACTTGCAAGTAGTAGACAAATGCAACTAAGCAAGGTGGGCACACGGGAGAGATTAGCATGGGATGTTAGAAATAAAACCAGTTTACAATCTGATTACAGGTTTTAAAAATTCACTTATAATAAGCAGATGCTCAGTGCCATGTATAAAACTGAGGTTTGGATCGTAATAACCCACGCCCATGTATTAAGCTCTGATGTCACAATTAAGTAGAAGATTTCTGAAAGGACACCAAATGATACCAAATACTCTTTCAATACTCTGAAAATTTGATTTAATAAATTCTCTTATCCTGATTTTGAATAAATGAGTGATTTCAACCTGTACAAACAAGAGGCTAGACTGTGATACAAAGCCTGGATTTATGGGATTATTCAAGGACTAATAATATATTTGTCAATGAGAGTGAAGGTATCTCACTGTTAATTCAGTAGTCACTTGAAAATACTTGATCTAAACATCAATAATTCTTTAAAGGATAGAAACAGATTAGATACAATACCAAGAAGATACATCAATCTTCAATTCTTATCATTTATTTGAACACAGAGACATACTACTATATCAGATGTAAGAGGATGCAACAAAAACATGAAATATGAAATTGGAAAAAACACTGACAATTAAAAGAGAACAGGAATATTTAATGGTTTAAAGATCCCCATCCTATACTTCAAGCAAGATATAGTTTTGCAATAAGCACCCAGTAACATTAGGAATAAATATGTATATAGTTCTCTTGCTGCTGAACCAAAACCAGTCTAAACAGCCTTTTCAATCTGAAGTACAGAGCTTTAACTTCTTGCATATTCTACAGACACCACAAACAATTGTTTAAATTTCAGGAAAAAAAAAAAAGAAAAAAAAGCAAAACTTGAGTAGGAAAGTTTTATGCTAAAGGAAAAAAATAAATGGCATTTCTATTATTTCAGTGCAGATTTATGTGTAAACAAGCTGCCAGTCCCTTAGTTCAGACTACAAAGTCTGAACTATACTGGAGGCCCCAACTTCCCCTTTGGTGGCAATCAACATTAGATTTGTTCTGAACAAAGCACTTTTGGATCCTTTTTCAGACATCTGGTAAAAAACTCTTTGCATACACATTAACTGGTACATGAGAAAAGTACTTCACCCAAAAAAACAGAGGGATAATATTTTATAATGTAACAGTATCAAACCCCTTTTATATTTGGCATGTCTACATAAATAGCACGGTAATAGCAGTACTGCATCTTTTCTAAGTAAGTCACCATAAATACTTGGAATTATATTACATTTGTCAAATCTGAAAATTAGGATTGCAGCTGGTAACAATCTCACTTTGCCAATTATGCATCTTGGTACAGCCATTCACCTTATATTTATAGCAAATACTTCTGCAAATAAGTAAAAGAGCCAAAACTACAGATTTCAACATAGAATACAGATCAGTTGGTTTAAAGACCCTGTAATGCCCTATAGTTCTGATGTTTATAAGATTAACAATCATAGTATACAGTATTATAATATGGGAAATGGAGCAGTCTGCCTGCTTAGGCGATGGAAGAGTCCATTTGTTTGACTGGAAAGTAATGCTGACTCTATCATCCACGATATTAATAATGGCTTATATGTTAAAACCTTCTAAAAACTAGATAACAAGTTGGCTGGTTCATTTTGACAACTGCTTGCCAAGAGTAAGTATCCTAGAGATTTTGAATATGTCCTCAAATTATTAAGGAAAAAAATGAACATTATATGCTCACTTGACCTCTTGCCCACAGATAACAATTTCCCTTCCTTGCCAGCCACAGTCTCCAATTAAGAATGAAGAGGGCCAGTCTTTGAGGTAGTCAGGACATTAGTTAAGGAGGAGAACATAAAAAGCCTCTCTCAGCTGTCGGTGGCTATTCACTTGCTGTTGCAGTAACACACAAACCAAACATTCATTCCATGCCCTGGCTTTGGAGTCCCTGAGTGACAGCACTTTGCAATGTAAAGGTGGAACCATACGTTTGGGTTGGGGTTTTGCTCCCTAATAGAGATTGCTATTTAAAAAAAAAAAGTAGAAATAAAAATAAATACTTTCTATTGAGACATGGAAAGCAGATCCCATCCAGTTTTATGGCATTTTAATATCACAATACTTAGGAGAAACATTTGGGTGATTTGGATGAGACAGGGTTAACACTGAAGACATTCTTTATTTTATTGTTGCACATTCTGTCTGAAATGGTGGTGCAATGCTGAGCAAGGGAAAAGATGGCTGGCAGAAGCAGTATGAGTCTTTTAATTATAATAAGCTACATCCTGGCTGGGGCTTCATGTTAAACAATTTGCTGGTTAAGCAACCACCTGTTCCATTAAGATAGAGTTGGCCCCGATTGAAGAAAAACGTTGAGAGGCAGCTGAGAAGTATTAATAATCCTCCAACAATGGAAAAAAAATAAAAATAAAAAAGGGACACAGAGTTCTACACAAAGTGGAAGATTCCACAAAATTCAGTAAAAAACACATTCGTTGCATATATTTTAGATGTTAGAACAATCCACCAAACAGGCATATTCCTAATTACAAAATAAAACGGAGAAAGATAAAAAGCTCTGCCAACTCTCATGTTACCACATCCATATAACGGAGCTCCTACAAGCAAGGGAGGTGCTGTGCCACACACGTACAAAGGGACGCCCAGCGAGAGAGGCACTAACAAGCACACCTCCATAGGAAGCATTGCCGTGTTACCTCAGGTAAAGGAGAAAAGCAAATGAAAAAGCATCTACCTGAATAGCTACCATGGCGCTGCATAGAACTCTATATATTACAATCACAGCGCAACAGGGAGATTAAAAAGGACCCCTGACCAAGGAGAACAACACTGGTGAGATATAGCTATAAATTATACTATGCTTTAAAAAAATATATATAACCACAACACTTCTCAGGAAAACTGTTTCATTGACAGAGAGCTTTTCTCCAAAAGAGTATTTTAAATAAGGAAATTAACAAAGATACATAGCTTGACAATGGCAAAGACTCCCATAACTCAGAAAACCTAGCATTAAAGCTCTTAAATACTACTGCACTAGTTTTTTCCAATCGGACAGCCAGACAAGCTTAGCTTTCTAAAACCTTTTTCTTATGATGTGTATTTGTGTTGTTTTTCAGTGGAGATCCTGTCCCAGCAATATCATCATGCTTCTCCTATTTTGGCTAAATTGCAATTTCCTTAACTTCCTTTATTTATCTGAACAAGCTGCAAGAATTAATGATTTCCTTGCACTGGCCATGAGATTTCTGTACAGCTCACGATGGCTTTATTTCCAGGCTGTGAGTATCAGATCAATGTCATTCAGACCTTGGGGGCAGCAGAGCCATATCTGTGAAGGAAGTACAATAAATGCAGCAAGAATAACAAGCTGGTTTCTCACACGCAGTAAAAAATGCTGTAGTCTAGAGACTATGTGTTTGCTGCAGGGAAGCAAAGAGGTGGTATAAAGAAGTAGCACACTTTGCTCAAGCATGTCCAGGGGCAGAAAGGAATAGAAAGGACAGGTGGATTAAGGATAGAGACTAGAATGCTTTAAGGATATTATTTTTGTGTGTGTGTCCTCATTTTCTTTTAGTCAATGTGTGTGAAAGCACCACATATTAATCAAACAAAAACAGAACATAAAGAATCCCAGAAACTGAAAATCCCATTAGGCTGTAAGTATTGTTCTAATGGATGAAAGCAGACCATGTCATGAAGAACAAATGAACATATCAACAATATAATGCAAATCATCAGCCCAGCAATACAATAACTTCACTGAATGGCAAATAACAACTTTTACTCTGTCATTTTTTGCTTGTTAAAGCTTTTATTTCTAAACAAAAAAAAAGATAATGTGTGTCATTTATTCAAAACACATAACTACTTTTCAGAAAATGAATTCATAAGAGCATTTTAAAAGCTCTATTGTGATTTTTACATTTACTCCATAAACTGAATGATGGCATGTACTGAAAAAGCTGGATATCTAGGATGCTGAGTGGTGTATCTTAGAGATACAACATGAGTTTAAAATTATTTGTTCCTCCCTTCCTTTTGCACTCTTTCCAAGTTGCCGCCTTATCTCCAGAGTAGGTTGCAACAGAATTTTTCCATCCCTTTTCTCAGTAACATCCAGACAACGGTAGCACTGGACACAGTGTTCTTTATCATTTTGATTTCTTACTTTCAAACCACGAGCTATTATTTCTATATACGCCAATTTTAAGCTATCACTGTTATAAGATTCAAAAGACACTGCATGTAGACCTGCACTGTAGAACACAGAGCAATGGAAAAGGAAGTAATCCAGCCCTGAGTTCCCTATAAGCAAAAGACGATGCTGCTGGCAGTGTTATTAGACACATAGACCCAATGTGACTATATTGTTTCTGGGATTTGAGTTAGCAGCTCTGTACCACAGCATGAAATGCAGAAACTCCCTTAAGAGCATTTTCATTAGAGTGTAGGCCAAGAGATTTAATTCCTTCAGTAGAGTACCTTTGCTCAGTATTTTCAGATATCCAGAAGTCTATCAGTGCATTTCACTGTACTGCCAAGGACACCATCTTCAGATATGACATGTCTTTGATACCTTAGGAATGGGGAAAATACTGATAGAGAAAATGCAAGGTACTATTTTAACTGGCAGGAAAACTACCAAGGATTATCTTGTGTTGATGTAAAGCAAGAGCATCTTTCAGGCAATCACTGCAGCATAAACTTACACAACAGTTTGTTTTAGAGAAATTTCTTTCTCAAGCCAGCCTTCACTTACTACAGATTCATACATGTGAAAGTAGTGCATTTGGTATCAACAATCAATAATTTGGCTGTATTTTTAAAAAATCATGATGACTCAAATAATTGTTTAACCACCCTTCTCTTTCAACAGTACCAAACAAAGAGTTTCCACCCAGTCCTGAAACAGTCCTAGAAAAAGCAATGTCTTCTGTACAGCACTTTGTCTTCTCCAGATCCATTTCCTACTGATGCCAGGTCCAGAGTGCAGATAAAGTAAGACTGTGGCTGCCCAGAGAGCTTTGTGGAAGGCAAGTGAGAACCCACTTGTGTGGCTGGGAAACAAGGCACTGTGGAGGGACAAAGTCTTCTAGCAGACTTCTAGGTGACAAAAGCCAGCTGCCTGATTTAGGAGCAGGTGCCACAGGCTTAGTGCATAAAGGAATGAACTATCTCAACAGCAGTGAGATCTACATTAGCTTCCCTGTAATCAAATCCTTTCCTTGAACAGTATTACTACATTTGAATCCTTACGTGATTTATAAAACGTGTTGTTAATGTTCATGAGATTAGAGAAATTTTGTCTGTACAAATGTAAAATCCGTTGCTAGAAAACAAATACGCGATCTATTCCAGTTAACTTCACTAGATTCCAGGTAAAAAGTCTTTCATAAGCAATTTTCTAATTTAGATTGGAGAGACTGGCAGATTTCTGTACTAGCCATCTGCGTCTTTGGTTAGCTCAGCTGAATAGTTCTCTGTTCATCTATTCTTAATGTGCAAAGCACATTACCAAAAGGAACAAAATGATAAATAGCAATCTATTCTTTAAAAAGGCAGAAAACATTTCTGTCATATGAAGTTATATGAAATATTTCTCTTTTATTCTAAAATCACCCTAAACAAATTCTGACCAAATATTTAAAAATTTGTTTTGTGCATTTAATTAGATGTTACCTGTGACATCTGATTGTGAAATTTGGTCAGATTTTCAGCCCATCTGGTGTGCATATTAAAGCATGCAAATACAGATTTTGAAAAAGTTGTACCAGAAACTAATTATGTTTCGGTCTTTGTCATGCAAATTCTCGTAATGAAAGTTTTACACAAAGGTCTTCAGTCAAGATAGATTTAGTTGGGGCATTTAGAAGAGGTAAAGTTTGCCAAGACAATTCTCTGTGGAATCTCTCAAAAGATATAGGCTCATCAAGCACCTATCCTGGCCCTTCCTCAGGTCTATTCTGATTCTTTGGGTGAAATGTAGCGCTGTCAGCACATTTAACCAGCGTTGTAAGCCAACAGCTATCTTCCACTCCTGCAGAGTTCAGCACTGCTTAATCCAGCTTCTAGATCCAAATACCACTTAGCACGGCTGATGCATTCCCTGGTGGTCAAATAAGGACAGTTCTGAGTCCACAAATAACACCAAACTGCAGCACCTCAGGGACTTCCAGGTCAAAACCTAAGGAAGATGACTTGGTGTTGCCATCACTGGTTCAGGTGCATTAGCATCCACTGAAGTGCCATTTAAGCTCCTACATCCTTCTGTCAATAAGGCCTTAAATCTGCTATGTGAATTCTAAAATCAGACCCATAAATATTACTTTGAACATGCAGTACTTTCACAGGGAACAGTCCAAACGCTTGCCAGCATCCTCTAATTCAAAAGCAGTGATCTTGTACTGCCTAGGATTGTAGAACCATAAGAGCATTCCACGGTGACTAACCAAGAGGAGGAAAATCCTATTCTTCCTTCCCTGACAAAATGCTACTTGAGCTGTGAATCGAAGTCAAGCAGATGTCAGTAAGCTGTTACCTTTCTATTGTCAGCAATCCCCTGCAAGAAAACAACACTCCAAAGAAGTGACACATTATAATTCAGCTTTTTGTTTCTTTATGGCTAATAAATATTAAACAGAAAGTTAAGATTACATAAAACCACGTAACTCATTAACACCTCTTGCCTTAAAACTCCCAATACGATATAGAATATTTGGCAACAGAGCCCTTCATATGGGGCAAGTCAAAGTCCACACCTGTTTTTTATCCCTATACCGCAAAAGACAGAGCTCAGAAATGCCTAAGGAAATGGAAAGGAAGAAAAAGGAGATCCATGCCACATAGTGGTACATAACATATACCTGACAATGGTTCACTCAAGCAGCTAGATGATAAAGAAGAACTGACATAGTGATTATCTGTATTCTTTCATGACAACGTAATTAAGTCCTTTAATTAGTTACAGCCACTAAGCACTGCATTACTACTAACTCAATCTATTGCTGCTGGATTGCCTTTTGTGTCTGAATCTGATGTCTCAGATGAGATGTGAGAGTACTTTGCAAACACCATCACGCTAATGGCATGATCTGGCCTCAGCAAAGGAACCAATCCTTGGACTTATTCTCAAGGTACTCAGAATTGGTCAAAAACACATGGATGGAGTTCTCCATGAGAAAATTCCAACTAAGGAAATGCATTTAAAAAAACTAGGAAAATCTATCCTTCACGAATATTTCAAGAAAAATTCTGGAACATTTGGACTAGATCAAAGTGTTCTCATTATGATTTTAATACATTTAATACATAATAAAATAGATTGCCATTTTTAAACAAATTAATTTTTAAAAAATCAATTTTGATAATTTGTATTGTTGCAACTTTAATTATTAATACAGCATGCAACAAAACCAGTTAAAATATTCTAATTCAAAATGAAAATGGGTCAGTGTTGTGAAAACCTTCGAAAGTCCTAAATTATTTTTCATCTTAATTCACTGTGTATCCAAAATGCCTCAGTTTTTTGAATTTCCATTTAAGAGGAAGTTCATATTCTATCATCAGGAGCTGCCTAGAGCTAGCGCAGGTAGAGCATGCAGGCTGGTTTAGTATTTTTCACATGCACATACTCATTAATATGGATGGCTCACACATCATCTTCATATTTCTCAAATACAGAGGGCAATTTCCTTTATTACCAGCCCGGTCTTCCCCCTGCTATGGCTACCACGTGCAGGCAGTACACACTGACACGAGGCCAAGCAGACTGATGAACATCTAGTACAACTGTATTTAATCTTTTGGGCTGCTTCATTATGCCCAGCTCTTGAGCCCTCTAAGTTTGTCTGGTTTTCCACAGTTTTCTCACTTGTTCTAGCAGCAAATGAACTAGCTGAACGAACTTCTGTGGAAGTTTCAATATAAAATTACATAAATGGAATATAATTGTTACATTTTCTGTAATATTTTAACTTGTTTCAAAAACATTCAGGCTCCATTCTTTTTCTCCAGGCCAGACCTGTTAGAAGCGCTGGCAGTGCTGCTCATCACCTATTTTGTGTGTTCCTTTAAACTCATGCTGGGCTCTGGCTACATATTTGGACTTTTTAAATACTGTTTAACATCTCAGGTTGCATATTCTGAAGAAACTCATCCCCTGCCTACCCACAATACCAAAATAATACAAGCTGCTTCTTTTATCACAGCAACATGACTCCATTTTGACCTAACAAATACATGGTAACTAAAATAGCTATGTGCTAAGTACATACTGATGTCTCTTTCCACAGTTAATATAAGAAAGTAAATATATTCGCATGACTGCCTACTAGAAAAGATCAAAGCAACTGGATTTAACTGGATGGCTCCAAATAAATATCCTGAACAGTTTTCGTTTCCCTCACTATTGAGGACTTCTTTAAAGGGGAAATGCACTTTAGGTGTACAAATCTGAAAGGAATACCACTGGTATCAACAGGAAAATGGGGTTTTAAGGTCCACTTGTCAAAAAAGCCACAAAGGGGAATAATAACCCAGATACAGACTGAAAGAGGGTCTTTTTTCTATCAGTCCTATTCAAGTCCCTGTACCACGAGGACTATAAAAGGAGTCAGCTGTACAGAGATAACAGAGCATCCTCCTAATGGCTTTTGCTAACTACCACACTGGGCTAAGCAGATGAGTCCCCTGCACGTCTAAAACTCCAAATTCTAGTCCCAATTCTACAAACCATGCAAAACAGCAATTAAGGTCATCTTTAATTAACCAAAAAGGTCTCAGACAACTTTTCCAGGAGATTTTTGGGGGTTTTGGGGATTTTTTTTAAACTATTCTACTTGGCTTTGGTCCCTTGCCTGCACACCTCTAATTCTGTCACAGCGTATTGTCAATGTCCCTTGATTACTATAAACCTCCTGAAAATCTGCCACAGTAACTAATGAGTGCAGCGTTTAAGAGTGAAAAGGATGAACAGCCTGGCTATCAATAAAGTGCCACTTTATGCTTTGAATGTTTGGCCTGGGCTTTAAAAGAATTAATATTAAATTGGCCAAATAATGCTTTCCTGCCCTGCAAAATTCGTAGTCCTAGATTAAAGAATTGTTTAATTATGGGCAGATACACAAAAAGCCAGTCTGAGTGCCATGCAAATATCTTAGGAGCAGTGCAACTGATGCACACGATACAAATATTGTAACAAGTACAGATATTAAGAATCCTTAGCAATAGAAATAACCTCGCATATACCATTTGGGAATGTAACAGTTTTTTAGATAGAATTATACAGTGACAAAATATAACATGAAAGCCACTTAAACACACTCACAGAGGGAAAGATATTTAAAAAGGAAAATTATTTCATTATCATTAGTATTAAACAATATAGGTAGAGGATGTACTGGTTAAGGAAAAGAAATGCTGTATCGTTACTACTGTCACATCAGAATATAACAATTTTGTATTTGTCAGGTAAACACAGAGAACTTATTAAGAACCTTCCCTGAGAAATGAAAGAACCATATATTACAGGCTCCCCATCCAAGAGATATACAAATTATATTAACCTCTGCTCTTGCTTCTCAAGCTGCATTTGGTATTGGCCTTCTGTTATAATATCATTCAATTTTTAACAAAGATCTTTCTTTAATTTACTTATATAATTACACAAAGCTTATTCAGTAATGTAATCGGAAATACTTCACTCAGATGAGTTTTATGAAATTACGCTATTTTGTAGGAATAAACAAAATTGCTCGTGGCATGGCAAATTCAAATAACTGAGTCTATTAAAACAGTATTATATTTGAAGTTAAATGTAACTTTAATAAGTTTCAAGTTAGAAATTTGACTTTTGGTTTAAATATTCTGTGTTTTGGGTTGTTTCTCCCAATATCCTTAAGGAACTCTCTTCTCTCTGGCTGAACATGTCAATTCTCCTACCACTCACAAAGAAAGAGGACTTCATTCCAGGAGAGCCTCTGCCAAGACTACACTAGCATTTTGGCATCATTCAAAAGGTTTTTTTAAAATACACAAAAATGCCCTTGTTCAAACAATTACAAAAAGAGCAATATGCTAGTTATTTAACTGAAGTGTAATGGTAACTGTATGGAGAAATTATATTTGCCTATTTTAGTTATTCTTTGAATAAACAGATGATGATCCATTTCTCTGCAGTCCTCACTGGTACTCTTTGAGCAACACAAGCCCACCTCACAGAACAAGGAATCCTACTCCTTAGCTGTTGTTTTTGATTGTGTATGCCCAAGTTAACCCCCCTCAGCCTGTCTGCCTCCACCCCCAGTCTGTGATGTCCTGGCATTGCCTGAGTTTCAGCACAACATTGCATATACCACTGATAGCCCTACCTCTAGCCAAGCCTGAAGCTCCTAGCTCTTACTTCTTCAGCAAAGCAAAGTGTACTTCAGAGTAACAACAATAGAAACAAAAATTAGCCTTTTATAGCTTGCTGGTAGAGGAAACAAGAGAGGAAGGATGGGAGAATACCTGGAATTCTTTGCAGCATGTACTAAGGTTTTCAATGAGAACAGATGCATTATACAGTGCAAAATAGAAAAAAAAATAATAAAGCACTTCCTACAACAACCATTTGAGCTTCAACAAAGACTGAATCCCAGTCTATCTGTGTCTTCCAACTAATTTAAAGATCTGCATGTAAAACTCGGCATGAGCCAGCAGTGTGCCCAGGTGGCTAAGAAGGCCAACAGCATCCTGTGTGGCCAGCAGGACTAGGGAAGTGATGGTCCCCTATACCGGGCACTGGTGAGGCCCCACCTCGAGTGCTGTGTCCAGTTTTGGGCCCCTTCCCACAAAAAAGACATTAAGGTGTTTGAGCAGGCCCAGAGAAGGGCAACAAAGCTGGTGAGGGGTCTGGAGAGTTAAGTCTTCTGAGGAGAGGCTGAGGGAGCCGAGGGTGTTCAGCCTGGAGAAAAGGAGGCTGAGGGGAAACCTTCTTGCTCTCTACAACTCCCTGAAAGGAGGCTATAGTGAGGTGAGGGTCGGTCTCTTCTCCCAAGTCACAGGTGATGGGACAAGAAGAAATGGCCTCAAGTTGCACCAGGCGAGGTTCAGATTGGATATTAGGAAACATTTCTACATTGTTGTCAAGCATTGGATCAGGCTGCCCAGGGAAATGGTTGAGTATTTAAAAAATGTGTAGATGTGGTGCTGAGGGACATGGTTTAGTGGTGGACTTGGCAGTGCTAGGCTAATGGTTGGAGTCAGTCTTAACAGTCTTTTCCAACCTAAATACGTACGTGGAACACATTTGGATTTCAGTCAGGTACTTCAAGGGACTTTGGAACCATAAAAATCAGCAAATGGATTAAAGCAGTCTCAGTATAGGTTTTCCATCTGACAGGTATGTCTGGATTTGTCATTGAAATAATATTACTCATATCCTAGGCTGATGCAAGCTATGAATATAAGTCCGATTTTTAAATTTTATTTATTAATTTGTTTGAAGACACTGTGGTCAAGAGGATACTACTACATCATGGACACTCTTGTTTAAAATGTAAAAAGAGAAATTTATATTGCTAGAACGTGAGAATGAAATCTAAAACACACACTTAACATTCTCATTCCTCATAAGTAGTTTCCTACATTTTAAGAGACATTTGGATCTGCTGGGTGCGTTCCCACAGGCCATCTTGCTTGCTGGATCCTC
>JAOXJM010000002.1:5366371-5381466 GCA_026413425.1 Tringa solitaria | reverse complement strand
ATAAAATAACCTATTTCCTGCAGATCTCTGTAATTGCTAGACAGAAGCCAGAATCAAATTCTCAGTCTCTTTTTTAAAACAAAAAAACAAACAAACAACTTCCTTTTTAGCCTGTAGTAACTTTTCAATTGACAGAGAGGATCAAAACAGAAATGCGAAAACATCAACATCCCAAACACTGGATTAAATTCTTGTCAGGGCTGAACAGAATTATTTTTTTAAAAATTCTGGTTTGCTATATAGTTTTGTAAATGCAACCTTTTAACTATATTTTCTATGTAAAATAAGTCTGGAGTTTTAGACTTCCTTACTGAAAAGATATAAGGTTGCTGGACACACACACAGAGACACCCCCATACAGAAATTTAATGCTATGCAATAAAGATCAGGTTGCAGAAACAGATATTTCCTTGGATATTAATTGCAATTTTAAGGCTTCTGAACTATAAATCTGAGATAAGCTGAGGCTTTTTGGATGCTCATATGAACCTGAACTCCAAAACAATATGAAGTTCATACATTACTAGTAATTAAACAATGCAGTGTTTTTTACTCCAGAACCGCTGTCAAAGTGATAAGAGCTATCATTACAAATGCTCTGCTATTTCTTGAATTTTTAAAAAAGTTCAAAGAGCAGGAGGTTTATAGAGATAGAACTTTTACTGAGACACATATCCCTATCAGAAGGAAAACAGACATGAAAAATGCAAAGGAGGAAATACAAACAGGGATGCTCCTTGTTTAATTATGATACCATCCATGAGGATTGACATCTCTGTTCCAGGACTATAACCTGAGAAGCCCAAAGTGATCCTGCACACCCACACAGCAATAAAGCCATAGCTAGTAGCAGCTTCACCTGATGGTTACAAATAAGCTGCAGTAGGAACTGGAGTGACCAAGAAGTCTCCTTCCCCAAATACTTACACTGAAAAGAAACACAGCAGGTGGTCAGATCCTGACCATTCTAGGAAAGAATGGCAGAAGGAGACAAGCTTAAGAAGGGAAAAAAGATGCAACAAGAGAAAAGGAGTAGGTCAGAAGAAACTATCAGGAAGGTTTTATCACTAATTTTCTAAAAGGTGCAGAGTTTGTGTTCTACAGAAGTGACCTAGTTACAAGAGAACTAGTGCAGATTCTTCTGCAGAGTGCCATCATTCCTCATTCATATTTGCCCAAAATAAGGTAGAATTGCCAACACAATTTTATACATCCCTTCAGAAAACAGCAACGGAGAATCACATTAGCTAACTTTTTTCAGAATGGAATATACCAGACCAAGGAAAATGTCATTAATCCAGAAGCTGTTCTGTTTCTCTAATCTCAGCTAGGCCTCAGAACTCCTCCTGTGTGGCTTCCCACTCAGGCCTGTACGAGTATGCACGAAAGAATGCAGGTATGCAGTTGTTTATACACATGTAACAAACCTTTTTAAAAAATGTATGCAAGCCTCAGCTCTTACTCTGAACACAAAGAGACACATTTCATTTTTTACTAAGCACGTCAACCTATATCTTCTATTTTGATAGGTGTGGCACTAAATATTTCTTCATTGACTATTCCAACCCAAATGTGGGCAACAGCACATTTGAAGCCAGATCGTACAACATTTTGTCTGGTTTCCATGAAAGTGGCATTAATAGGCATTAATGACTCAAGGCAATTCACCACCTTTTGCTTCTGTAAAAAAGGGGCAATGCAAATATGACATAAATAATCTGATTTTTAAATACTTAAAAGCATGACTCACACAGCTATTACAATATAGTCACCTTTTTCATCCTTTGATTGTCTTAATAGGTATAAAAATAAATCTAATAGTACAAATACATACAATTCAAAATCTTTATTAATTTCACCTCTGATTCTACAGTCTATTGTAAATAATTCTATGCTGAAGTGTGTTCAAAATCCCCAAGAAAACAGTAAAAAAAATGTAATAACTTTTCCACCTAAAGAATTCAAATTAAACCTGCAAAAGGCAAGACTCCAGAGTGACCACAGCATAACAATAGATCTTCGATGGTCCAATATTTACTGAAAGCTGTTAGAGTCAAATTGATATTTATGCTACAAATAATAGGAAATGTATCATCTGTAGGTATTTCCCAGCAGACCAAAAGAATCACACCCACTGATCTATTCAAGCAAGATCACTTTTAAACTTGAAAACCCAATTAAATTTCATTTTAAATGCTCCATATATCTCCAAATGAGTCACTCCTCTTTCGCCTCCCTGATATATTAATTTTAGCAGGTGCTAATTACATTCTAAAGACAATTTGAGTTCAATCACATCCTAATCATCACAAACACATCCAAGCACACACCTAGTCCTGGGCCAGAAGATCAAATGTGGTAGTGGTTGGGTGTAAAATACCCTAGTAAAGACCAGGGTTTGGGTGAAGTGGAGGGGGCAGGGGAAGAGAGAGAAGGAAGAGATTTTTTTACATGCAGCACTATGTTTGGCATTAGGCAATGTTTTTAGACAGTCCATTTTTTCAACATCAAATTCAGGGAAGTACAATTTGATTATGTCTTTCAGTAACTGGCTGTTTTTCATCTTTGTTTTTCCCCTAGATACCATTGTCTATGAATGTGTCAACATTTCTTGCCTATGATCAGCCCACGATAAGTTACTGTGGAGTACACCATGAACTCCTTGCTCACAAGCCCTATGACTCGAACAACCAGGAAGAAACAGCGGAAACACACCTAGAAACTGATCTGGATCTGAGCACAATAACAACAACAGCACGAATCAAGGAACACAGTCAGCAGCTGGCTTAACTGGTTTTTTTGTTGTTGTCTTTTTTTTTTTTCCTGTAGCAGAGGCTGCAACCAAATTCTATGTAACATTATGGACAGAAACGACAAGACATACTATGGATTCTAGGATCCCTGTTCAAATTAAAAACAAATCACAACGATTAATTGTTTCAAGTCTACAATTTGTAATTAGTTAAGTTGTGCAGTATTTTTTTGACTTCAGAGTATGACCCTTAAAGTGAATCTTTTTCAAAACTCATCCTACCTACCTGTATAAACTGTACAGATGTAATGTATTTTTCATATTGTAAAGTTTCAATTACCAAGAACAGCTGGTATGTACAGTACCATAATTTAATTACATCTTACTTTACAAGTTTCAGTTTCTAAAGTTTCAAATTAACAAAAGTTATTTCTTGTGTTATTAAGTTACTCTGTTTTGTAGGGATCATTTTGTTACTGCTTTTGTGCCCAGAAAACTTTAATCAAAAATTCTGTCCTTTGCAGAATATGCACCGTTTTTACCATGTTTAATGTGTAGAATTTTATCTACTGGTTCCAGAAATAATGCATTAACCAAAAGGAAGGTTTAACTATTCAGACTTCTAAGAAATTCTTGAAATACATAGCCAAGTTTTCTTATAAATGAAAACAATAATAAAAAAGTAACAATTCTCCTCAAACTTACCTGTTGCCTTGAAATACAGCCTGATTTCAATATCAGAAAAATGTAACGATAAACAGATATATTTCAACAAGAAAGTTTATGTATGCAACTGACGATGTTTTGTAAAGTTCCACTGTTCTGCAAAACAATATGGACAGGAGACTTAAATAGGCAGCTGCCTTTACAAAATCCGCTGAGAAAGCAT
The DNA here is from genome assembly GCA_026413425.1 of Tringa solitaria. Classification (NCBI taxonomy): domain Eukaryota; kingdom Metazoa; phylum Chordata; class Aves; order Charadriiformes; family Scolopacidae; genus Tringa; species Tringa solitaria. Next base: position 5,377,825 of record JAOXJM010000002.1, on the reverse strand, counting down.
AGCCTGCCAGATCAGGCATTTGTATTTCTACTTAAAGTCAAATGGGCCCAAAACTTACTCCTGTCAAAGATCACTGCTGAGCAAAGTGGCAACAGAAACAAGCCCTTAGAGTTATACTACTCCAAGAATGTAAGATGTTACTCAAAAGTAAGAAACATCTACTTTGCTGAAAAATAGAGAAATTCAGACCAAATGGTAAAGGTTAATAGCCCTTTAACATTATGATACATCAAGCTAAGAAAAAAAAAATGCAAACCCTTTAAATACAAAAAGATGTAGTATGAAGTCTTTAACAATTACTACATTGCATATTTGTGTACCATTTAATATCTGGATTGAAGCATTCTTATACCCCATTCTTCAGTTTTAAATCTTCAAGACTTCTCAATACTGTATGAGAATAACTTTTATAATACTACCCTCATGTTGTAATCACAAAAGATTACAGAAATTAGAAACACATCATATCATGCTGACTCGGTGAAATATAAAAGGGAACATGAGCCTTTCAAAATATAGGAGAAAAAAGTTTCATATGGTGAAGCAACTTTTTTATAATAAAGAGAAATTATATAACCACAATTCTATTTTTCTGAATGTTTATCCCATCATATTTTCATGTAGCTTCAAAGCAGAAGACTGAAATTTAAAATTACAGTTCAAGTGTTTGTACAAAATATAAAGCAAACATAATGAAAAATAGCTTCAAAATATTGTTAACAAATGAATCTGCATTCACTATCTTTTAAGTGGAAACAAAGTGTCAAAACAGAATACATTGTACTGGTTATTTATTTAGCATCTTAGATTTTGTAACATATTTTGCATAAATTATTTGCTATTCAAAACATTACTTGTCTTTTTAAGACTCATCTTAAACCTCCACACTTCAGTTTCTTATTTCTTTACTACACGGGTTCTTGAAATTGTCATCTACACTGCTGGAATTTTACTATGCACGGTTTGAAAATACATTTTGTTAATTGTAAAATGAAACTAAAAATGCAGGTGTCATTCTGGAGTCAAGCGACTGTTGCACTGCAGGAAGAAATTATCTGCTTAATTTCAAAGTTGTTTTTAACATTTACGCATTCTGGTTATAATAGAAGGCCTGAGCTGTTAGGATCAATTACCATTCTCCCCAAAGATTATTTCAGTTACTCTTACTCTGTCCTTCCTATTCTTTACCTTGACCCACTGCCCCCAGATATTTACAGCACATGAATGTGATCCTGGCACTGATGCAGTTACTCAAAATGCACAAATGTTCAAAGGCTCCATGGACTTCTAATTTATGGACAACTGTATGACATGAGTATTTTCAGTGTTAGATACTGTAATGAATTTAGGGTAAGGAACATCATAAAATATTTTCTTATGCCAAGAGACACAAAATCTTTTTAACATATCTGGTTAAACAAGCACAACTAGGTATATATATTCATGTACACACAAACGTTTTCCCTTTTGTTTCCTTTCCTGAATAATGAAGTATGAATTTATGAATTTTGCATTTATGAATTTATGAATTAATGAATCTAGAGCATCTTGCATCTCTCCTGAAAGACTTGTAGTTTCAGATCTCAACAAATCAATAGACAAATGGTAGAAAAGCAGGTTGATAGAAGTAGCAGCGATTGCACACCTCACAGGGCTGCTATACTATCACCATCAACTTCTCAGGCTTTTGTAGTGCCAAGCTCTCTGTAACCCCAATGGGCCACTCCACTGCTCTGGCAGACAGACACAACATCCCAGGGCCCAAAGCAGCAGGGCAATACACGCCCACCCCACACATAGTGTCAAAACATATGTTTCCATAAATATAACGTTTTTAATGGACTACAACCCAAAATCTGCTATTCTCAACAAGATGGATGCCTTCCAGAAAACTAGATGGCAGGTAGGTACCTTCCCTGAAAAGTCCTTATGATGAAAAAAACCTAGGTTAAGCAAACCCAAACAAGGATTCAGTCCTAAGGTCCTACGTTGGTGTACACCTGCTTTCCAACAGATTATTGCCAGCTGTATATTGACTTAGAGTGCACAGAAACAGTAAATGCTCTAGTTATGTGGACAAAACCAAAAAGTATCACTAATAAAGCCCCGGTCTTCTAAGCTACAAGTTAGCAAGAAGAAAGCAGGCTGAGCCTATGGGTTCAATTATTTATTTACTGAGAGTCACTTTCATATATCATTTCCACTTGCAACGAGATCCACAAACCACACATAACGGTAGCCAACAGCATCAATCTCAGCCTTGCAGTTAAGTGACACCCCTGTACCCTGGTAGATCATTTTATCAAGAAAAAGCTGGGTGAATTCATTATGCTTGCAAAATACAAACTGATATAGTATAACCTCTATCAACAACAACAAAAAAAAACACAAGAAAAAACCCCAGACAAATTTAAAAATAAATCTTGCTACAAGCAACAATTCACACCTCACATCATCCATCAGTGGATCATGCTTGTAGAGCAATTTACAGGGCTGAAACTCCCATTAGGAAATTGAGCACAAGTAGCTGCATGGAAGTCCTATCTAAAGAAGAAGGTACATAAGAAAATTATTCATTAATGTGACAAATTACTGCGTATGTCTCAATATAGTATATAAAATAAATAACAAACACCAAAATAACATCTATAGCAAATGACTTTCAATTAAAAAGTGATCAAAATTTCAAGTATAAGGCATTGTACAACCTATTTGTAAGGGATCTGAGAGCTATCAATAACAACAACAACAAAAAAATATATATACAGTTTCCAGAGATACATTGCAAATATAAGGCTTCTTTTGGCAACATACAACAAACACAAAATGTACCAGCCTCAGATGTTGTGTACTAGCTCACTTTACTGACACACACTCAGTATCTCGCCTCTCTCTGAAGACATTTTCTTTCTTTTACTGTTATTTCCAATCCTCAGGTTGGATAAAAGAACAGAAATTGTGCAAGAACCGTACTGTGAACGGTAAAACAAAACAAAAACAAAACTGCAAGGGCAATACCACTGACTAGAAAAATAAAGCCAGGATTCCAGTATCAATGGAACTGTAATAAATTCTGGAAATTGCTTTATTAGCAGTGTAGGTACTCAAAGATAGTTAATGTAAAAATGATCACACATGGTGTCAAATACAAGCAGCTGTATTTAGTTCCCATCTGGTCTAGTAGAAATAGTTGAACAGGCGAGAAGGAACGGTTCAAGTCATGTTCCTTCTCTAGCTTGATCCTCCTCTCTTGAGTGAAAGATCTTTTTGATCCAGACTTTTGCATGGGTGTCAGAGGCCAAGGCTTCTGGAATGCAAATCTTACCAGTAAAGCCATAAGTATCTGTACTTGGTAAATCCTCAGTATCAGTACAGGCTGGAGGATGAAGGGATTGAAAGCAGCCCTGAGGAGAAGGGACTTGCGCGTACTGGCGGATGAAAAGCTAGACATGAGCTGGCAACATGTGCTCACAGTCCAGAAAGCCAACTGCATCTCGGGCTGCATCAAAAGAAGTGTGGCCAGCAGGGCAAGGGACATGATTCTGCCCCTCTACTCTGCTCTGGCGAGACCCCACCAGGAGTCCTGCGTCCAGCTCTGGGGCCCTCAGAAGAGGAAAGACCTGTTGGAATGGGTCCAGAGGAGGGCCACAAAGATGATCAGAGGGCTGGAGCACCTCTCTCACTGAGAGAGTTCAGATTGTTCTGCCTGGAGAAGAGGAGGCTCCAGGAGACCTTATTGTGGCCTTTCAGCATTTAAAGGGGGCCTACAGGAAAGATGGGGACAGATTTTTTAGTAGGGCCTGTTGTGATAGGACAAGGGGTAATGGCTTTAAAGTAAAAGAGGGTAGATTTAGACTAGATATAAGACATTTTTTATGGTGAGGGTGGTGAAACACTGGCACAGGTTGCCCAGAGAAGTGGTAGATGCCCCATCCCTGGAAACATTCAAGGTCAGGCTGGATGGGGCTCTGAGCAACTTGATCTAGTTGAAGATGTCCCTGCTCATGGCAGGGGAGGTGGACTAAATGGCCTTTCAACCCAAACTTTCCCTTCCAACCCAAACTATTCTATGATTCTACGTCTAGGCTCGATAACGTGTCTCAAACAGCAGCTGGCAGATGGAACCCAAAGAAGAACTAAAGAATGGGGCAAGCACACAGCACTATTTCCTAGATGCCCCTATAGACTCCAACAATTTGTAGGTGAGGGACTTACTGAGCCAAATGTGGTGTCTTAATAGTCCCTCTTTGAATGTGTACACAGCTTCTTCGAAGCCCTATAAATTTGTAACATTCACAAGTCCTGCAGAAAGTAAATTTACTTTGACAAGAGAAGTTGCCTCTTCTCTTTGTTCTAGGAGAAATGAATGAGAGTCTAACACTTTTCACTTCCATTTTTGACACAGAAATATAATTATCACGTAATTAATAATGACAGATTGACAACTTCCAGGTAGCTTGAATAACATTCATCCAGTCATCTAAGTATAGACATTATCTGAAAACCTGTAGATTTAATTATCAGATTTCCCTCAGAGGGATTCTTAAAATCTAGACACAGCTCACCAGAAAGCAGAATATGTTTTCAGCTTTCTCAAGTCCATTTCAATGGTACACAAAAAATAAGCTTTTTTATCACAAAGTGTTTTTATCACCTTTCAACACAGAAAGAAACACATGAACCTCATACATGGTATGATCTATATAAAAGCAGGTTTTAATTAAATTCCTCAAAAAAAAATTCTACCATTTAAGTGAATTAATAGTTCTATTATAAAGTAACAGGGCCAAATTCCATTTTCCTGCTCTACCTAATTATAGAATCTTATAAATTTTAATTATAAAGTTTCAGAATAAATCAACGTGAACATCATCAGAGTTCATGATTAATGTTATTTTAATGAACACCTAAGGAATTAACATTTTGCCACTAGAACCTTGCCAAGAATTTTTATGTAAGTTGAAGTGCAGTGTGTACAACCGTGAAAATCCCACATGGCATGGAGCTTATATTCTAATTTATCAGCATCGATTTTGTATGTAAATAACTCATTCTTTAAACTGTCTCTTTAGATGGTTAACTACCAAGGAGCACCTGCTGTGTAATAGCAAATGAGTCTGCAACATGGAATTCGTCGTACCCAGTCCTGTTACATTAAAGCTCTAATACATTCATAATAGTGGACACTTCAACATGTCACCACTATAGACACAACACATGTAACGATAATAATATACAAGTGAGCATTAATGTTGCATTACTATGGAATTTCTTTGGATTAAATGTAGTGTTTGATGATTGCCTTATTAATTGCCTTAGGTCAACTGACATAAATAGGATGGATGTTGTTGTAATAAATACTAAAGGAATTTAAAATGTTCAGTTCTATAGGAATATAGGTTTTTTCAGCTTTCATTGAGAGCACCTTCCTCTTTGCATTCCATAAGAAACAGACTTTTAAGGTGGATGCAATTCAGCAACAATTCTATCTACAATCTAATCATAAAGTGATTGCACCAATGAAACATATTTCAAAGTCAAATAATTTAAACATTGTATATACAAATTTTGTGCTTCTTAGAGAACAAAGACTCATCAACTAGGGATGAGAATACTCATTAAAAGAAAACGATGTGTCTCTCCAGCACTGTGCACTTCAATAATTTCAGTAGTTTTACGCAAGAGTGTGTCATAAATAAGGCATGGAAAGCCATTAACTGAACCATTCATACTGAACACATTGTGTTGTCATTTATTCTTTCAAAAGAAATAATGAAACTGATTTATTTTTCTAGTAATGATGATGCACCTCCTTTTTACATCTTGCTGTTAGTAACTTTAATTTTAAAGAACCTGTAAACTCACAGAATTAGTCTAGACTTCACTATCCAAAAGCTTTATTCTCATTTTCAGGGAAGGAAAAAAATGCAGCTATCAATGGTATATCTGAACATGCAAATAAGATTCATGAAGAAGTTGGGGTTTTTTTCTTGTCTTCTGCTTTACCATTATGTAGATGGTTCGTACTTTCTGCAACTTTCCTCCTTCTCCAAGTTCTAACTGTCATAATTCAGAATCACAGAAATAAAAAAAACCTATTCAGGCTGAGTTACAAGATGGAAAAAAAAGTGTTAAATGGCTTTTAGGTATCCATCTGCAGAGTTGAACAGGTTTGCTGCCTACTGAGCACATGCTAAAGCTTGTCTGACTCAAGTGCCTTTTACTTCACCACTAGATCTTCCAAATGTAAACTCATAAATATGCTAATGCTGTAACACACTAATAATAATCAACCTTTTTTTTTTTTTTTTGCTCTACCACTACACAGTGTGGTGTTGGTTGTTGGTCTTTTTCTCTCTTTGCACCCTAAATACATATGATTAATAGATGTCAGTATAAACTGTCCTAATTCAACTTTCATCAAGCAATTACAAGGCAAACTTTAAAAGTGGAACTGGAAGAGGTGAACATGACGTCCTCCCCATCTGACAGCAAAATCAACTTTACTGTGCTAAACGCTTCCCTAACTTCTTCAAACACCTTCTGTCTCTGGAAAACACAGTACCTACATCAATCTGTATCCATGCTTACCTATCATTGCTATTAGAATATATTTCCTTATGCCTAACCTAGTTGCTACTTGTAACTGTTGTTGGCGTACACCTGTATCTGCCATGGCCACCTTGAAAAATGCCACACAGGTTACTACTGACCAAAAGTCACATGGTCTTTTAAGAGAAGAAAGTAAGATATTTCTGAAATTTGAGCTTTCAGAAAGACAGATGCACTGTTTGTGAAGATAACCAGTACCTTAAAAAACATAAAATTCTATTTAAAATTATATACTTAAATATGAATAGAGGTAGTGAACCTGATTGGGAATAAACATTATTGATTAAATTTCTAATTGCACTTTTAAGGCATTATAACTTGTAAGATTTGTAAAACAGGATTCATAATCCTGTCTACTGTCTGACTTAAATATAGCCATTCCTATGCTACTTTTTCCTGAAGCTTTCTTCTATTTCTTAATTTCTTTGAATAATTCCTTGAATCTACAAAGAATCTTACTGAAGATGCCTGGATCCCAAACAGACATAAAGACCTGTCTCTGTTCGCAAGAACAATCTCATTGTTTAAATTTAAAATGACAACTCAATGTAAATTGCTATCAGTCTCTTCTCCCATATTAACAAGCTTTAGCACTTGTTCATTCTTTTCTTCCCTACCTGCATGCATTTTGCGTCAGGATTTTTGAAGTCCCACCTTTTCCTTAGCAAAGAAATTAAGAAACGCACTGAAATTAAGAACTGATTTCAGATCACTTATACTGCTAAATTATATTCTAAGATTCCTTCATGTAATATGCAAGTATCTTCCTGAAAACCAAAATTATTCTTGGAAACAGAATAAACTAATTTGTGCTTCCAGAAATAAGCATTAATGGCCTATTGTAAGACTTGGTGTTTAAGATTTTCTTTTACAAAATTCAGAGGAGCAGGGCAAATATATGCAGGGGCATTGCTAATACCACAAAATAAATTTACTAAAATAAAACACTCAGATTGTTAGCTAAAACATGAAGTGATTTAAATGCAGAGATAATTCAGTGTTACTCCTGAGAGAGGATGTAAAAAAAGGGGAGATAAATATCACAGATGCAACTAAGTTATGCTGCAAGAACAAAAATAATATTTCTCAAAAATTAAATGGAGCTAGAATAGAAGATACTTAAGGCTAGTTTTTAAAAGGAGGTGTAGGCTAATAGGGCACTAAATAAAATAGGAGATGAGAAGGATTAAATGTACGTCTGGACTCAATGCACACAGGCAAACAACCTGGTAATGAAAAGGGCTTCTGCCTTCCTCCCATAAGAAAAACATTTTATTTCCATTTTCTCTAGTACTAAGTATCTTCTGCATATCTGAACAATCAGTAAGACAGCATCCAAATCTGAATGATCATGAGGGTTAAAAAAAATGGTATTATATTCATAAACTAAAAGGAGTAACTGACACAGATAAAACGAAAACAAGACCCACATATACAAACATATAAATCTCAATTCTCTAACTGTTCTGAGAGGCCAATAAATAACTCTATATTAGAGCCTCAATCAAGCGCTCTTATGTTAAAAATAGCTTATTGCTAGTGACCTATTTCACCTAAGAGGACTTCAGGGAAACCAAGGGAAGTGGAAAAGTAAATCATAGACGGAATTATTAATAAATAAATAAAAAGATACATAAACCCAACAAAATATTGCTCAGGAAAATTAATTCAATTACATGGGGCAATGAGGACATACAATGCTGCATATCAAAAGCAGAGGTCTGCTATGCTTTACTGGTATATTTTTCCATTAACACCACAGTTTTCAAGACTCTCAGTTATAAAAGCAACCTGGGAAAATAATTAAAAAACTAAGGAAGCACTATGAAAGGAAAATCTTTAGCATATATATTGTAGCATCAACAGGTCAACTAAGCTGAAATAGCATGACTTGCTTTATAAATTTACTGTCTAACTGAAGAGATAAATAGGCAAACCAGCAATTAAGAATGAGGGTGAAATGTGCTACCAGTAACAACTCTTGAGATCCTCACAGTTATTTCTTGCACAAGGCCAGTATCTCCATTAAAGTTGTCCAAAAATGAATCAGCATTTCACTGAAAAATATCTTCTCCTATGCCACAAACTTTAAGAAATACATCCAGCAAGGGAAGAAAATGAATTCTATCTATACAGGAGAAGGGGTAGATGTGTATAATGGAGAGAAAACATTAAGAGAAGCAGACATAAAAGGAAGACCAAAATGATTCAACTACGAAGGACTTGACAAAACTATGTAATTGGTCTTTATGGTAACAGATTAAGATAAGCACATAAACTGGAAGTAATGAAAATGGGAAGGCACAAATTAACCTGCCCAATCATATTGATTGGTCCCAAATCAGATTTAATTTTCTGGGAAAGAGGAGTGAACACAATGACATCCAGACTCCACAAGCTTTCTACCTCATCTGCTGTGACAGCAAAAATAGATGAATAAGATGTTACATTACATCAGAAGGATAGGATAGTAACACGATATATATAAAGACAATAGTATCTGAATTGATGTTATCTTTTCAGCTTCAATACTTCACTCTCTTTGGACAGCTCAACGCAGATCCATTTTTTATTCTTCTGACAAAAAGGGCTTTTACTTTGTGGCAATAACCCTCAAAAGAATTAGTTTTTAAAAAATGCATTTTTCACCTTTAGTAAAAGCACACCAAAAACTGTAAAATACTCTGCTCCCAAAATTCTTATAAACATAAGAGCTTTGCAATCAGACATACTTGATTTAAGGACAATGAAGCAGGTTTTGTGGGCTGCAGTACCTTATAAATCTATTCTGATTTCTTTTGGGGTAGAGGGAAAAGGGGAATTGTTGAACGAAAAGATGATAGATTACTTTGCCTGTGGGTAATAAGGCTTCCTACAAGGAGAAATGGCATACTCTGAATAATTACACACAGTTTGAGGCCAAGAGAGAGGTACAGAGCCTAGTCCTGGTCAGAAATTTCATCTGCCACAAAATACTAATAAAAAATGTGTGAAGAACACAGTCTGAATTCACACTATTTTTCAACATTTTTTGTTTACTAATTTGCTTAGCTTAAACAGCAGGTCAAACCACAATTTATTCCATCTGCTTTGCAGAAATTCTTCCATCTTGCAACATGAATGTCAATAGAAAAAGAAAGTAATAGGTAAACTGCATAGAGAGAATGTCAAAGGATCAAAACCATAGCACAATTGGAATAAAAGAGATATATAACCAGGACTGCATTTTAACAAAAACATTGAACATATTTTTCAAAGAATGTTTATGAGATACTGCAATAAACATGTCTGGCAATAAAGACAACAACAAAAAGGACAGTATGAAATATTCAACACAGACCACACTTTTAAAAAAATTAATATGACCCCTTTTCTCCCCGATTCCCCGTTATTTTTACCAGATGCTACGCAGCTGATCTTAAACCTTGAAATAAGATGATATCCTGGCTCCATTAAAGCCAGCAATGTTCCACCATTGGCTTTAGAGGATTTGACCTTTTAAAGTAGTGGGATTTTTGCTTTTCTACAGATGATAGTTAGGAGTCAGTAATGGAGATAAGAATGAGTGTTTTATGTAGCACAGTTTGACATAGGCAATCGCCACAATGCACTAGCTAATCTCATAATTAAATACTCACCTGCAGCCTTCTGAGGTATTTCCTATACTTGAAAGAATATTTGATGAGAGGGTAACTCCTTCCCTCTCACACTGAAAAAGCAACTCACCCATATAGTGATTTAAGAATTTAAATTTTATATGTCACTGAGAAGCAGCTACTAGAAGCCTCCCAGAAACTGCTCCCCTCTTGACCAGAACCTTCTCCACCTTCTTACAAGAATCAAAAAAGACACTGAATCAAAGCTATGCTTTACTGCAACACAACTCTGAAAGAGTGCAAAAGCTGTCCTGCTGGATAAAAGAAACTAAAAATCAAAGTGTTAGTCAGCCAATCCCTCCCTTGCTCATCAGGTACCCTTCCTTTCCTACAAGCTTGTTCTCAGGCTAAGAATTCACAGTGGGGTTTTTCTGAGATGCAATAACTCTTAAAAACTCCCTTAGGATCCACATAATATTACCTTCTTTCTCTGAAGTCTCCTCTAAGAGATAGTAGTCCCTAGCATAGGAAACTCCAGAAATTTCTCTCAGCTGAGCACACTCAGATGTTCTCAGAGCAAGTGCACTTTCCCTTCCTTCCAGAAAGCTCCACCTGAACAAGGGCTACAGGGGCCAACAGGGAAAATAAGAGGCTCCCTGCCTCTGAGCCAAAATGTAACATACAGTAACATTCAGTAAAGAGTAAACAACTGAATAACAAAAATTATACTATCAATCACATCATCGCAGAACATCAAAACTCACAGCTTTTATCACAGTTCATAGATCAAAAGCATCACAATAACTTAAATTTTTCTTCTTTGTAGTTTAAGGAACTTCAGGCTATTTTCTAGGTTGCCTTATGCATTACTTCAGCACAAGCTAACAAGATATTGAGTGAGAATTCATTAGCAGCTGGTCAAGTGTAAACAGTCCATCAATCACTTTTATTTTCTTACTGTCAGCAATTCTAATTTCAACTCTGGAAAAAAAATTGTGTTTTAAACTGTGAAATATATCACATATAGTAGTGACATTTGATAGTATGCTTTTAGATTCTCAAGCTTATCATGAAAAAGTCAGTTCAACACATAATGAAGTCATTCTTCCTTTATAAACATCAAACCCAATTATAGACACAAAAAAAAAAAAAGAAAGCTGCTTCAACTAGAGCAGATGAACAAATTACAGTCTATACCAGAATAAACCCATCAGTTTGTACCTAAAGCTCCAGTAAAAATTCTGGA
>JAOXJM010000002.1:5331491-5354035 GCA_026413425.1 Tringa solitaria | reverse complement strand
TGGACTCGATGATCTCTGAGGTCCCTTCCAACCACCACAATTCTGTGATTCTGTATAAAGCCGTATATGAAAACGCATTTCTTCAGTCATAGCTCTTGGGTTCTTTAATTAATAAGTTGAATTATCAATTTTACAGATTCACAATATCATGTAGCCACACAGACAATTTCACTAGAAGCTCCAATTAAACCATGTTTCGGAGCTCTACAAAAAGTTGTACCTGCCTTAGCAGAACTGGTGATGTCCTTCCAGCAGTTTCACCATCATCATCAACAACAACTAACAAGGACAAACAATTTGAAAATAGTAAAATATGCATATTTAGACATGTATCAATATACAATCCATGGACTGATTGTAATACTATTAATATCTGTCAAGAAGATCTCTTAGCACAAAATTTTAACTCACATCACCATAGCAGTTTTCTATAGAAGAGCAAACACTAGCTCACAGGTACTGAGATGAGAAGGTTTGAGTTTAAGTCATGAAAAATGTATTCACGAAGGAAATTATACATTCCAAACATATTTTCAGCATTCTATTAAAAAATATTCATATTACACTGCTGACTATATCCCCACTCCAAAACATAAATGCAAATTAGCCCCAAATGAATGGAAATTTAGAAGTGTCAAAGACTATGTTTTCTGAAATAGCTTCTGTTCTCTGAAGCCCATCTGACAGGAACAGGTTAGGTGAACCCATATGTGAATAAAGAACATAAGTTTTACCATAAAGAGGTGTAGCAGACAAAAGTGTCTGGAGCTTTTTCACAATTTGGTTATTTGATTCACACGATGTGAATCTTCCCTGGTAAGAGATGCCATTTTGTGCCCTAATTTCTTATTTATGGAGCATCAGTCTTTTCATATACATATTACTAACCATCAGGATCCACTTTTCTGCAGTTACAGCACATGGGCGATTAAGGTAAAACAGCCCCCAAGAGATGCAAATACCTAACAAAGACGACCAGGCAATTCTTTACATTAAAAATGTGAAACATTCCCTTTTTAAGCTGAAAAAAAATTTTCTTCAATCTGAAATAACTCTTTTAGAGGAATTCTTGCTGTTTCCAGAAGTACCAAAAATGTTCCCCCTGAGCACTGAAATGAAAAATCCACTGCTCAGAACAAGATTAAGTAGCTTAAATGCAAGATACACTGCACCACTGCGATGATAAACCAAAGTGTCTTGTCTTCCCTCTATCCAGGCAAGCATTAAAAGTTTTCATCAGGAAATCATAAAGTACAAGCAACATGAAGTTTGAGGTATCTGTATGCTTGAGGTATCTATATATCCTTCCACTCTAAAAGAGTAAGAATTGCAATAAAATACTACACAAAACATTATCAATCACAGGCAGTCTCTACATAGAGACAGTGGATCAGACTTTAAGCTGTTGCTGAAGAGTACTCGATACGGGGGTAAAGCAAGGCATTAGCACTCCACAGCACTCAAATTTATGAGTTGAGACAAAGGGTAAAGCCCAGAACCGTGCTATCAATCAAGACTCCTGGTTTTCCATCCATTTCTTGGTTCTGAATTTCCAGTGCTCAGGTTCCAGTAAGTGAACAATAATTACAATTTGAAATCTAGACAGGCACAACTGCACAAGTCCCAACTATCCACTTTATCATCTTTCCTGCAGTTGGACCTTCCCCATGGCTACAGAAGGCTCTGTACAGTCCAGCTCACTCCCTGTCTCAGGTGTTCCCCTACTTTCAAGGATCCTAGTTCCTAGTCTCATCCTCATAGCATTTCAGTTTATGTGCTCAGATCCAAATATGCCTCAAATCCAAATCAGTCTCATATACAGAAGTTGTGGACACAAACCTGTGGTGAAGCAACAGGCTTTAAAGAACCTTGAGGGAACCCAAGGAGCTAAAGGTCCAGCAGCTGCATTCCCAGAAAGATTCAAGTATGTCATACATGCAATACAGGTGCCTCATTATTTGCCACCAACTACTTCATTTCTCTTGCAGCATCACTCCTGGAGTGGTCCAACGCTGTCAGCCACAAAGCAGATGGGATTTATAGTCAGCCTCAGCTTGACCTGCCCTTAAGCTACATGGATGGTCAGGGCTCGATTATCAATACCCTAAATAAGCAATATAAGTATGTACAATGTGGTCAGCTTCAGTCCACTTCCTGATCTGATCTGCCCTCAAGGTAAAATGTATCATTAGTCTCCTTCCGTTTTCTTAAATGTCTCATTAAGAGACTGAAACCACTGCTGGAGTGGGAAGGGATGGCTTGGCTCTGCTCCATGCCACGCTCAGTATCACGGTGCCACACACGTGGTATAGCTGTGGTACAGCAAGCAGCAGCAGCTGCCATCATCTGCGGCACAAGGAGGACAGGGATGTCCAGAACTGCAGGCTAAATTACTGCTAGTTTGCAAAGTCACACATTTCTGTGAACTGGGTGTGAAATATTCTGTGAAATAAGAGAAATTGTTTTGTGGCACTGACACATTTTTCAAATCTGTACGAAGTTGGTAATATATTTAAAACCAACAAGAAGGTATTGGCTTTATAAATAAATTTTCAAATCTCAATGTTTCAGATTTTCCTTTGAAAATATTTTTAAAGGTTGAAGTCTCAAAAACATGCAAAAACTTTGAAAATGACAATGAAAATGCAAACTATTTTACTGACGTTATTTGACCCAAACCCATGTAATTTTAAATAAAAAACAGTTAAGAAACAGAAGTTACTGAAATCAACAACAAGAAAGAAAGAAACCACAGCCTATCAGAAAAGATACAAAGTATACTGGCCCAGCATGCGTAATGGTGTGTGTGTATATAATACATATAATATATATGTAAAATATATATATATCCAACCAGTAACCAAACCAGGCTGAGAAAATAACAAGGCTCAAATACAATGAAATAACCTTACAAAAGTAGGGGAACTGTCAGACAAAGGTCAGTATATCTGGCCTTTTTTCTACCAACCTTTTTACAGCCTTGTCTGAACAATTAGCCAGTGATCTAGATTAAAACCCACCGGTGGGTGCAGAATAATTATTCAGACATACCCTCCCTATTTAATGAAGGCAGAGAAAGCAGTGCCTGCAATCATCCTAACTGCTCCATTGCTGCTCACAACAGCCACTTTAACCCACACTCAATCACAACTCTATTATCTGTTTTTGTCACCCAGATAAGTGCATATCCCTATTGTGACTGGGAGCAAAAGCAGAGAGAGAACTCAAGAATCATGGAGTTAGTATTACTGCGCTCCAATGTATTCAATAACTTTTCATTTTGAAGTATGAGCAGAGACAAGACAAGAGCTTGTCATTAGGAAAATGCAAGTGCTTATTACCAGAACAAAATGATTGCTCCTATGGAGGCATTGTTCTTCACACACCATAGTATGATTCTGCTATTGATAACCTATCCAAGTTCTGAGTAGTAATTCCTGCTATTTGATGTCCTGAAATGCAAATGTATCCCTTAACAATATATGTTTATGATTAAAATTCAGAGAGGATAGTAATAGTACACAAATAATTCCAAAATACCAGAAGAAAAATTGCTGCCTTTAAGAAGAATTATAAATGTATTTGCAATTTACTCTATGTCTGATTACTTTGTGAACAGAAAAACTTAAAGGTTCTTGGAGACAGAGTGGGTCTTCATTAATGTAAGGAACATTTTGTTTATCTTCCCATTGCATTACCTCACTGTGATATGGCCTCTGTGAAATACAGCCACTGACATAAAAGGCAGTATCTGCTGAAAAGATGCTTCTCCCAGGTGGCAGTAAAAACTCTAAGTTTATCATGACACCAATAGGCCCCTGATTTCACTTGATGTCTTTAAGGCTTAATAGAGACTTTGAATAATTGGGGGTGGGGGGAAAACTAACAAAAAAACCCACCACCAAACCAAAACCCAACAAATTGAAGAACCACAAAAGCTGTATTTCTCATACTGTTTCAAACAGTTAGGGCTAAATTGTAAGTTCCAATGCATTTGTTTAGGCAGTGAGAGCTAGTTTCAAAAAAACAGATGATGCAGAACTTAGGCACTCAAGACCTTGGCAATGATCCTGTTAAAGCTAAACACTTACCCACAGGCAGCCTGCATCCACCATCAGCACAAGACCCAGGGGTTTTAGAGATACACTGGATGTTACCAGTGTCAATGCAGCTCGTACAGCTTCCTCACAAACCAGCTGATAGAGAAGAATTTGCAAAGGTGGCACTTAACTGTGTGTGCTGTCTCTGAAGCAATGCAGCTCCCAGTATCAACACTCAGAAAGAAGCCTTAAGAAAAGTAATCAAACCAATATACCAGCAAGAAATGACAGACACATAACCAGAAAAAATCTTCCAAGCATCTTATTACTACAACTCATAAAAGTTAAGGAAAAGAACTGAAATGACAGTGGGTAAGCTATGTTTTGTGAACCATATACCATCAGGACGAAGACGGGAGCAAAAGCATGCCTTTTGTGGATAGTGGGCAAGGGAAACTTTCCATTCTCATATATGAGCTGTGGTACAGAGCCTCTGTCCTCACTCTGGGCACAGGGCACAAATGCACCATAGGAACATACACATAGACTCACAAGAAGTATTACACAGACAGTGCGATTGCTTGTGGAGTAAAACAGTGCACCCAAGGAGATGAAGGGAATGACAATCTAGTCCTTAAATTGTACTATGTTAACAAATGGCTGGCATCATTTTTATAGCTCATTCAATTCACAATCCTACCTTATTGAAAATATTAATAGAAGAGCCCAGAAGACAGTGATAAATCAGCACTGTCTCCTGGATCTACCATCTTATTTTTCAGTGAGTTAAAGTTGTGAAGTAAAGTAACTGACTCCTGATAATCTTCTTATTGAAAAACTTATTTAATCCAGTCTCAGTAAAAGCTATACACTATCCTTGGTGAGAGTTTTCCCATTGAGACCTATATTAATTGTATAAGCAGATCAAAAACACTAAAAGAAACTAAAAACTTTAAATTCACTCCTGTCATTTAACCCTAGTGTAACGCTTCACACCTTTAAATCTTCTCTATTTTTCCCTTTCTGCTTCCCTCCTTGTCTTTGCCACCTTGTGCAGACACTGTGCTTTGCAGCAAATTATATGACATCTTCCCTTTTTGCCATATTTAAACAGCTGGTTCCTGACTTTCTCGAGTCAGTGGAGTAGATTGTTGTGCTGGGATAGAGTTAATTTTCTTCAGAGTAGCTAGTATGGGGCTATGTTTTGGACTTGTCCTGCAAACAGTGTTGATAATACAGGAATGTTTTAGCTATTGCTGAGCCATGCAGGCCAGGGCCTTTTCTGCTTCTCCCTCCACCCCGCCAGCAAGTAGGCTGGGGGTGTACAAGAAGCTGGGAGGGGACACAGCCTGGACAGCTGACCCCAACTGAACAAATGGATATTCTATACCATGTGGTGTCATGCTCAGCGTGTAAAGCTGGAGGAAAAAGAAGGAAGGGGGAACCATTTGAAGTTTTGGCATTTGTCTTCCCAAGTAACCATTACGTGTGATGGAGCCCTGCTTTCCTGGAGATGGCTGACCACCTGCCTGCCCGTGGGAAGCAGTGAATGAATTCCTTGTTTTCCTTTGCTTTCGTGTGCAGGTTTTGCTCTACTTATTAAACTGTCTTTATCTGAACTCACAAGTTTTCTTGCTTTTACTCTTCTGATTCTCTCCCACATCCCACTGTGAGAGAGTGTTCTTTTTGAGTAACATGGGTTGCTATACACCACATCCTCCCATGCTCTCTGGCTACTACATGTTGATGCCTTCCCATGTTAAACTTTCATCCATTTAACAGCAAACCTGATCCACCCTAGCACAGACCCCACAACAGGCATCTGCTACAAGAAGGTATCAAAGACTAACATTCCAAGCTAACCAAGGTAAAGAAATCTCACATAGCTAACCCATGCATGAAGCACCACCAGAGAAGTCCAAGAATTATGTTGCATTCAATAGAAACTGCAGCTAAATTTTGAGTAAACATATGAAAGCATCTTCATCTGGTATAGGGACTGAAAAAGCAACTTGAATTCACAGAAAAGTATTTAAATCAGCTGTAAGTCCCACCTGCCCTTCACCCCCAGGGTAAATAAAAAGAAAATATCAACAAATACAATATCTTAAATGAAAAAAGATCTGATATGTATAGATTATCTTAGTCCCTACACTTCATTATCCTAATGACAATAGGATAAAACAAAGAAAACATTCTCAGTAGAACAGATTTGGACTGGGTATGTATGACTTACAGAATAGAAAGGAATTTCAGCTTCCAAAAAAAGAAACAAATAGCTGTATCATACAATTATCCTCTCAATGTGCCTGATGAATCATCTTGAAGTATCTTTAGATAAGAACAGTATGCCTACAGAAAATGTTTCCAGAGGAAAAGCATGATATTAACACTGTGTACCCATATTAATAGTATCTGAGTCTCCGCTGTTTTATCATTTA
Source organism: Tringa solitaria (assembly GCA_026413425.1). Lineage (NCBI taxonomy): Eukaryota > Metazoa > Chordata > Aves > Charadriiformes > Scolopacidae > Tringa > Tringa solitaria. The sequence continues at coordinate 5,347,554 of JAOXJM010000002.1, read as the reverse complement.
ACTGCCAGACATAAAAGTGGCAAATCCATTCTTTAGCAGTTATTTTTTAAACAAAATCAAACTATATCCCTTTTCAAAAATTCACAGATTAATTGGCCTATAAGCATGCCAGATAACCAGATTTTTGAATTTACCAAAGGGTCCTAGCTTTCTAATTTAGAAATTAAGTCATTTTTACACTTGTAATGTGGCGCTCTTAAACAGATCAAATGTAGTGGTGTGAACACTCCACTTTAAAATTATACTAACAGATTACTTACATTTTAACGAATTATTATTTGAATTCTTGCATTCTACAAGAGCTGAGATTATATTTTAAAACTCTTGTCCTTGAATTTTAAGAGGAAACTAGGGAATGAAATCACAAAGAAGCCCTTGTTGTGAGCATATGAAGGATTATGTCTGTTCTGTACTAATCGCAGTTCACAATAAGCATAAAATAACCTAAACATGAGTACATTGTATGTGTAATACAGCATTTTCCACAGACTGTATGATACAATAAGGTACTTACTATTTCTGGAGATCCATATTTAGCTTTTGCTTGGATTTATCGAGAAAAATGTTCCTTTCAACCTCTCAAAGAGCATGGTGAGAAATATAGGTTAAACTCTAATTTACACTAATTATAGGTTAAATTCTAATATGCACTAAAATAGGCTTTGAGACAGACGTTAAAAAAAAGGAAAAAAGTCTGGTTACCTACATTATTTATGTACTCAGAAAGCAGGTCTTGGAGAGCTTGGCGGATAGCATTGCATTCAGCAATGATACGTTCTCGATGAAAATCGCGTGTGCAGGAAGAATCAGCTAGCAAAGCCGCTCCACTGATAATAGCTTCCAGACGTTTCTCTAGTGATGGCCTTATTTTCTCTTCATTCACTACAAGAGGATCCAGGATAATTAAATTCTGGAAAACATTAGGTGTACAGGTAAGAAAAGTCAGCCCAATGAAGTTGCTGCTTTATTTTTTACTTGCGTGAATTACAGTGACATTATGCTTCCTAGACACATCTAGCCCTTTCCCCTTGCAGTATTCAAAATACTTTTAACCATGGCAGATTCTGTTTTCCCTGCTGGGGCTATGCACACAGGTCATTTGCAAACAAAGCCAAGTTCTCTCTGGCATCCAGATCTCATTAGTTCTAAACCAATATCTGTGTTACCAAGTCCTGCCGGTCTAGAGCCAGCGCTAAGATGGCAACAGAGCTTGCTCTGACAACTGCCTTGTCTCTGAGTACTTCCTACGTTTCTTACTTTCACTGCATAAGATTCAAGATTTCCATCCTGTCCTATAGCTGTATCTGGCATTTCTTCTTCTATAAGGCATTTTACTTCTAGAGACAGAAACACTACTTGTCTACCATAATAAACATGCATGCACTCTTATCACTGCAGTCTATCAATCTTGACAACATCCAACTCTACAACTAAAAGCTATCAACCCCATTTTCCAAGCATAGCACTGAGGCCCAGACTGCCAGGTTCACTGCCATACAGACAGTATGTCTTAAAACAGCCAACTGCATGCCATCTTCCCAAGTTCTCAGCCAGCATTGTTTCTCCTCTTTGAGTTTTATCACTGCAGTTGTAAAAAAAGTGTTTCTTATTTCAAACTCTTTCCTGTGTCTGTCTATGCTTATAGAGGGTTATCTGTCTTGCTTATCCTCCCATACAGTGGGTCCGTCTTGTATATTTACCTTGTAAATTCTTAAAAAGATGATGTGTATCTTATACTAAGCTTGCAATGTCTATGTACAATTATGACACTGTGTATGAGTTTACTACTCAGTAATATTCTGTGTTTTACCTAAGTATCTCAGTGCAGACACTCAGCTTTGGTTGAAAGAGGGGTTCAACACCTCCAAAACTTAAACTGTTAGAGATCAGGAGGTCCTCTGCATTGAACACCAAAGCAGTAGTGCTGAGTTCTAGCTCACAGCTGAGAACATTAAATCTGATTACATGAGCAATCTAGTTCTGCTGATTTTTAGCCTAATACAATCCCACACTGTCACAGAAAGTCACTGCTGCTACCTTTAACAGACTGAAGATAGGCAAAGATCAAAATAGCAGCTTTTGTTCAACAACTGTTTTTTCAAAGGACATAGATATAAATGTCCTCTTGCTTCTCACTCACTAGGGTAATCAAATAAATTAGGAGTAATTAATAAAATTAATTACATTTATGTATCAAGCAAACATTCTAAAGGGAAAGAAAAGGAAAGGTGATATTTTCACAAAATGTGAAAGTAAGTATATTCGAGCTTCAGCATTTAAAGAAATTCAAACTAGTAAATTTTAGTCTAACTGAACATCTGAAACAGTGTCGTTAAGGTCTAGATCACCAAGTCTGTATTCCACATAAATCCATTCACCTGTTACATCCATATGTAGTTCCAAGCTTTCAGAAGTAATATTGAACAGTACAATTATGATGTCTACCCCTAAGTGGAATTTAGGCCAGGTAAATCAGAACTTATCTGTGTTTATCCAGTATGTGCTGGACTACATTTAAGCTGGAGAATTTAAATTATTTTTTTAATTTAGATTTATTATCACAATTTCAGGTACTGTCTAGCTTAGGCAATTCTAAGAGCAGTGAAAGTGTTCTATTAGAATATCATAAGATAAAACTTATAAAGATAAAACAGCAATGAAAGGGGACTTCAGTCACCTTGAAATTTTCTTGCTGGTTATTATTAACATTCTCTTCCCTGTTAGGTATGATTTAGGGAAAGAAAGACTTTTTAATGTGTTCAATCCTCCCATCTTTTCTGAACTATACAAGAAAAATTTTGAGAGAGCTGGGAGATTCTCCAGCAAAATTAGTGAAAAATCAGACTTCATAATCTGAATATTTCCAAAGGAAACCACTGCAGGTTTTTTCTGGAATACTGTGTCATTCAAATGGAAGTTCCCAAATTGTGGGGTCAGTGTAGGTTTCACCTCCACTACTGTTTCATTGCCCTGAAGTCTTTAAATTTAAAAGAATTTAAAAGCATTCCAGTTATTTAAGTACTCTCAGCACTTCAGCCCCATACTTACTACCTATTTACATACACAAAATCAGTGGACAATGAATCTTCTTAAATAACCTCTATAAGACCTTCTGGGGCCTAAAGTTCTAGGATTATGTGATGCTTTGTACCAGAAACTGGGACTACATGAACTCTAGTCCTCAAATTTCCAGAAACAATGACTAGAAAGAAAAGATACTAGTGGATTTCCATCTGTCTCCACATTTTCTGTGTTGAATTTTGGGATTTTCATACCACTGCCAAGTATCACAAAAATCAGGCCAGTGCTACTGCTAGTGCAATTTTTGGTTGTCTGAGAGACTAAAAAAAGCCTAAATTAAGTTTATGGACTTGTTTCAGCAAGAGACAGGACAGACCATTAAAATGGTTTATGGGTCTATGTCAGATATTTATGTGCATCCAGCAGATAATACGTTAACTTAATCTAAAGTTGTAACTAAGAATTTCCAAGCTCCTGGATTTTCTGAAACCAGTGTTCACCTAAACAGATACATATAATATATGAAAGGGGGTTTATGTGCAAGCAGGAGGGAAAGAGCTTAAAGATTTTGAAAACCACAGCTATTTGTATATCCATAAAAGCAACATACTAAACTTATTTATATATCTTAATTATTTCCTAATTGAAAGATGTAAAAAATATGTTGATCATGGAAACATTAATCTCACATGTAACTTTGGAACCAAAGTCAAACTGGGATGGAACCATAATTTGCCCGCTATCAAACACAGAGCAAAGGAAATGGGCACTCGACTGCTTTCATCCCCTTTTGCAGAAGTAGAGTAGCTGGAGCCAGTTAAGAACTACTCAGTAGTTACCAGAAAAAGAGAAGAAAAAGAGAAGAAAAAGAGAAGAAAAAGTAAAATTTTGCCAGGGCCTCGGGGATCCCACCAGGAAGGCTAAAATCCAAAGAAAAGAAAGAGGGCTTGGTCAGAATGAAGATGGCTTGCTCTTCTACTCTGAATATCTCCATATACCCTAACCTCTTGCTGGCAGCAGATGGATCCAGACTGACTCTCCCACACAACAGCACAGGAAGTCATTTTGCTTTTGCAGGCAACTTCTTACTTGCCAATGCCTAGAGCCAGGCCTGATAGACACAGTAATCCAGCTCTTAATGTCACCATCAGACACTTTCCTACTGCAATTACAACATTAAGACTCCTGTGTCCTTTTCTATAATAGCTATTTCCACAGAAGGAAGGAAATGTACCTGAAGACACTTCTCTGGAAGGGTAAAGGCAGTAAGATACCACTTGTTCACAAGGATAACTTAGAGACACATTAGGAGTATTAGTATAGGACACCCATTTTTTCCTCATTTCCTCTCTTTGCTGAGCTTCCTTACAATAGTGAGATTATGGCTGAAGGCAAAGGAAAACTGCACCCAATTTACCCAAAGGCAGGCTAAGCTACTATATGTCTCAAACACAATATGCATTTCAGGAAATTAGGGAAATGCAGTAATGGAAATTGTAAAGAAGTAGTAAGAACTGCCAATTAGGACTGTGAAACTCAGGGGAAATTAACCCCTTTCAGCTGTCGCCTCTAAGTAATAATGCATAACTTTAAAACCAAAATCAAAATAGTTCTCAGCAGTAGGAACTGTGTTTTCCTGCATAACAAGTGTTTAATGACTGCATTATCTAGGTCTTCGTTACTTTGGCTATATCCAAAGACACAGCATTTTAAATATGAAAAAGCTTTGACTTTAATAATTAGCATATTAGTACAAATTTGGAAAACTACATAAAACTAGTCATTGATGCTTAGTATTTACCTTTAAATATATATATAATTAACTTACACCTAACTAATTTTAGACACAAAAGACTTGTTCACAATGATCGTCTAAGAATGACAAGGGTAGTATCCAGAGATCAGGACATTCCTTTCTGATGTGGAAGACAGGTTTTTTTGTGTTAGATATTTGAAATTCCCTCATTCACATTACAGCTCTGAATAGCAAAGTGTTCCGTGGTTCCTCACCTCTGCTGGAATTCTGTCACTTGGTCACTATTCACTGGAGCAACAACTTCATTGTTGTGCTCCTGTATCTCAAGTAAGCACCCTCAAAACTAGGCTACACGTACCACATCCATCATAATGTAAAATGCATCTGACAAGTAGAATATTTAGGTGTTACTACAGAAAGAAACAGCTTCATTGATGCCAGAAGCCTAAATACACCTGAAGGCTACAGCCAATTAGCAATTTAGCTTGTAAAATGACTGCCTTTAAATCTCAGATGAAACAAGAATTGAAATGTCTTCCTTTAGGAGACAGTTTTTAGAAAGTTCATGCAAAGATGGACAAATTGCACTGGCAAAAAAGCTACTACAGTTCAGCTCTAAGTAAAAAAAAAAAATAATAAAAAAAAATCCAGGCAATAAAAAACAGGAAAATACGATTTAAGAATCTGCCCACATATTAAATTCTTCAAGCAATTTCATCAAATATTTATTAGTGCATCTACGCAGAAAAGACAATCCAATCTCCAACCAATCAGAAGACACCAGATAGGCAACAAGCAGTTTTGTGGCTTTGCTTTAACAGGGCTAAACAATGGTGAGTTCCCCAAGTGCTTAAAGAAAAGTGAGCATTCAAACAGAATTATTAGATCCCTATTTTCTCCCTCGTTGGTCTTCCGATCCATGAGAAAGAGGGATCATAGGTATCCAGAAAAGTGGTTATATTTCCTGATATTTTGGACTGATTTACAGTATTTTGACATCTCCTATGTAATTACTCTGCTAGATAGCCCTGGTCATTAAAGGACCACATATCAGATGACTACGCTGACAGGCAAGACTTGTATCATTTTGTGACAAGTCTTTTTCCATTCAGAAGATGCAAGACCAGTGAAAGGCATTAGATAACCCACAGCTACATGCTCTTTAAACACCAATCTTAATAGGCAACCAAGTTTGTAACGTTATGAATGACACGGTAGTTATATGGAGCCTTTAAGAGGAATTCTTGAGAATCTGCTGATTTAAGAGTTAGCTGCTCTAATTTTACTGCTGGTTTTCTCACCTATAAATCTGTAATAACTTTCGCTCTGCCAGCACTGGCAAAGGAAGAATGACATTGCAAAACATCTAGATACTAGATTGTTGGGTAAGCTCCATGATACATTTCCACACTATAAACATTTAATGAGATTTGTTCCCAACAGACTATTTACTATATCAATCTATTTCATGGCACTGTATTTGCAACAAGAAGATAGAGCAAAAGTAACTTCAGGTCCTTCACCAATAGAACTTTCTGCAAAGAAAGAAAAGTGCAAACATCTAATTCATAAAATCATTTTAAGAAGTTAAATGCTCTATAAATTTTGCTTTATCTAACTCATACAGATTCAATTCCCTTTTGTGTTACACAGGTAAAAATATATTTAAAACTCCATAAACAAATAGCTTTTTACAACAGTCAGACTTCTATGCTCTTATGTTTCTAAATAAAAACAAATTCAATCCAAAAGATTTTTTTTCCTTTTGTGATTATCATAATTCTTAAATGTTAAGCCAATAATAAATTTAATTACTTTTAAAAAAAATAATTAAAATGGTAATGATCACATACAGTCAAGATGAATTAATCTGAGATCAGAAGATGCAATCCTTTTGTCAATTGTTAAAAAAAAAAATTACAAGTAAAACAGGTAAACTATAGCTCTCATTTGAAGTAAGTCATTTGTCATTTAGAGTTTAATTGTAACAAATCATGTACTACTCTTAAATGATTCTTTTTTTTCTTCCATTTATTAATAAAACAGATTAGAAACTGTGATTTTAAACCCAGTGTGAGAAGCAAGGAAGGATAACGTGTAACAGGTAATTATAGCCTGTCCCTTTTGGGAGGAAAACCCTGTCAGATTCAGCTTTGAGTGTAACCGAGAGATCCATTTTGATCAATAAACTGCCACTACAGGATTTGCATCATATATGGATTTCAATGCATTTCTCTAACCTTTCCTTGAAAACATCAGACAATATCTATTACCATCATTCATAATATCAATTCATAACATCAATTCTCCTGGAAATGTATCAATATTGGAGTTCCAAGGCTGAGATCTGCTAAGTCTAAGAATTTACAACCAAAAAGATCTATATTGCAAATGTGTTTGGAAACTTTCATTCCTTTTGTTAATCTGGGCCTACACAAGTCATACCAGATGAGGAGGCACGATCTGTAATTTCATCTACAGAAGGACAATTTTTGGCAGGACAATGGAATATAACACTGGTAAAAGCCATAGCAGCCATGAGAAAAAGGGAAAGCTCAATACAAAAGCTTAGGATGAGGTCAGGAGTAGATAAAGAACTGACTTTCTCCAAGTATTTGGTTAAATAATGGAAGTAGAAATGCACAATTTGTGAAAGCATACTGGTTACGTCACTATTTAATGATAAGCATAAAATATAATTAGCTTTCTAAATTCTTCAATTATATAAATTACATAATGAACTCAATGACAAATTTTGGAGTAAAGGACTTCAACTTGTGATGTTCTAGTTCAAATGCAGTCGAGGTAGCAGTGGTCATCATCTGATAATTACTGTTATTTACAAACTAAACTCATGGGTTCTGCCCATTTACTCAAAGATGTGCCTGTCTCCACCATTAGTGACACACTTGGAACTAATTCTCGCCTGCTGCGCCAACATACATGAAAACTTAATTTCAAACTCTTTTGAAGGACGTGATCCATCCCAATGAAATAATTTAGAGTGATACTGTTTAGACTAGGACTAAACAGAGCATTAATTTCTAATGCTTTTAGGTCTGTCACTTATGATAGCAACAGTTAATTTTAAGAAAAAATTTTTAAAAATAAATAAAACACTTTTCAAAAACGTTGCAGTCTCACAAGTTTATGGGTTAACATACCTCAAGCTCATCAAGTGCACTTCCAAGAGTAGCTGTGTGAGGTGTAGGTTGTCCCACTTTATTTCCAACTCCTTGGGAAGCATTAGAAATTACATTGAGAGCATTCTGTATTTCATTGCAAATTGAATCCTTACTGGCTGTAAGGGATGCAACATCTGAATGTTCCAAACAAGCTGAACATATTGAATGTAGGAGAGAGGAATTTTCCTTCAGGGATGCACGTGCTGCAGCAATTTCATCTCGCTGATTGCTAGATTTCAAATCCTGTCAGCAAAAGAACATGCTATTTATTTCAAAAAGCACTTCAAAACTGACAAGTAATGTATAAACATTTTTTTTAATCTCTCTACTCTGTTTAAGGAAACATCAAGTTAAATTCATCAAAGATTGTGAAAATGGACTACAGCAGTACTTACAATTGAATCATCCTTATCTCAGAAGAAATGAAAAAAGTCTGTGTAAAACAACCCCATTTTTTATTGTATCTTATAACCAGCACCATGAACTGTCCACATTGTGCTTGTTTTTAAGCACATGAGAAAGCGGGCCTGGAAATTAGCTGTCTTTTCTCCCAGATATGTCTTTCTTCATGAACAACAGAGGAAGACAGAGGTGCAGACAGGGTTAAGCATGGACTTCCGTAATTGTTGCATCTAAACAAATTTCCTGCTTTTTTTTTTTTTTTTCCCTGCCCTACCAGCACATGTCCTAAGCACACTGCAGAAAGGAACAGCAGGTCAGGGATGAGAATCCTGTAATCATGGAAGTGTGGAAACGAAAAAGGTGCTTGAGAGAAGCCATTGCTGTGAAGTGCCACTGCCTGTTTTCCCTCTTTCCCTGCTACGTATACACTTAAAGCACTCACGGATCTTACCATACTCATCCTGTTCCTCCCTTCTTCACCCAGATCTCCTTGAAACCCTACTGTCTCTTGCCAACACAGACAACAATTAACACACAGTTCAACAGAGCTGCCAAGTCAGATTTAACTGTTGCTAGGAATCAAGCTTGGAAGCTGTTATTTGGACAGCTGAAAGTTATGGCTTTGGGATAACCATACAGTCAACATCAGGATTGTAAGGAGACTCCTGTCTCATCCTATTTTACTCCAGATACTCTCCCAACTCTCCTTCTGCATCTTGTTCCTTTGGGGGGGGCGGGGGGAGGGGGGGGGAACCAACACACCAACAAAAAACCAAACTAGTAGATATTTGCAAAATGGCTTGGGTGAAGGAGTCAGTTAAATTCAGGGTGGGGAATAAAAAAAGGAAAGGAAAATAGCACATCGGAACAATAAAAGCCTATGGCATCAGCTTCAAATGATGAGAAGAGGCACAATGAAGTATGAACAACAAAATGCATACAAAACTGCTTGCAGCCTACTCTAAAGCAAGCTGAAGTCTTTCTAATTATATTCCTTTGCATTGCATCAGGCTCTATATGCATTATTTACAAAAGCATCACAGTATCTACTTCTCACTTCCTAAAGTTTATAAGATTCTAGCTGAAGAAAAGAGCATTCAATATTAAATGAACCAGTCCTATGTTTTTAAAATCTTATTTACTGCTAGATATGCATTGGACATAGGACTGCATCTTATTTCTTCAGGCTAACTTGGAAATCTCAGGGCTAGAGTAAAAACCAAACAAAACAAAACCAAAAAGTCCACCACAAATGAGAGAGGGAGGAAGAGGGAGAGAGAAGCGGAGCCTTAAACAGAAACAGACAACGGTTTAACCAGCTGATCATCTGAAGTAGAAAACTGAGTTATTTTCTTAATGTTAACATGTTTTTATATTTTCAATAAACCAGTATATCAGTGAATCATGACTATGCAATGAAGTCATTGGGCAATTGTGTGCTCAAACCCAAATACCAGTTAACCCCCAATCGTGGTAAAGCACCTACAATTTCTCTAGTGCACTCTCAGCAAAAAGTCTTACTTATTTTTAAACACAGACTCTTGTTCTAACTAGTGAAACTAACCTTTTCTACAATTAAATTACAAGGCAACAGAACACTCCCTTTTCTCCTGTGCTGCAATGAATCTAGAGACCTAGAGATACAATGGTAAGTCAATACAACACTTCAACCTAGCTGCCTTCCATTCTTAAACATTTCTTACTTTGCTGCATCACATGCAAACAATCAAACTCAAAAGTCTTTCCAAATGCAAATGTCTGACTTTCTCCCTCTAAAACAGCACTGTCTAACCAGGAACAAGGAGTTCATAAGAAATCCAAAACTGGCAAGCCAGTAGCACAAAGCCAGTAATGGCCAGTCAGTAACAAGGCATCTGGAAACCTGTCCAGAAACAGTCTAAAAAATTCAACGTATTAATGTTTCTAAAAGACAGAATGTTTTGTTCTGCACAATACTGTGTACAGTTTCAGAATCACAGTCTTGGTAAACTCACCTATGAAGAGCCCCACTTTTGTTGAATAGCACTTTTTTTAAAAAACATAATGCTTAGACCAATGAAATTCAACTCTGTTGTTCAGTTGTGAGCCTTGGAGAGCCCCAAAAGAAGCTGTAGGGTCACTGTTCTTTTCCACCTTGATGAAAAATTAATTCCTCAAGATTTTTGATGTGAACAGGAAGAGAGAGTTGATAACCTTAGTCTGATCTTCTGCACAAATGGGCAAAAAAACCCTGTAATTGAGTGATTTCTCTACCAAATCTTGGCATATGTGGATTACTCCTCTGAGGAAGGAACTTAGTCTCTACAAACATTCTCAACCCATAGTCTGTAAAATTTTTCCTCTGGAGAGAAAAATACAAAAACCATCTGATTCCGTTTTTACTTGGCAAGAAGAATATACCACCAGGAAACACAAGAAAGCAACACTGAGAAAGTATAGTTTCTTTTAAGTCATCCTTTGACAGAACATATCACTTGAGAACTACAAGCAGAGTGTTAACATTCTGCTCTGAACTATCAAACCATCACAGTTCTAAACAAGTTGATGGGCACTGTGCTAAATTTGAATGACTTGCACACTTTTCAGACAAGTTTCCAAACTAAGACCATAGACTTCTAAAGGTCTGAATCATACAAGGAAAAGTATGTACATAAAGGATTGAAGTATCTCTAAAACACAAGAACACATACTATGACCATATTTTGTGTTACTCAGACATTGTTGCAAGTATGGACGTATCATCTTCCACCCACAGAGGCAGAAGACAAATACGACTACAGAGAAGAAATTTTCCAAACCATTTTTTACGACTCCTCTCTTCATACCATAATATATGAGCATCCGCAGTTCATCCAGCTACGTTACTGAGCTTTAGACTGCTTTTCTTTTACTTCATAGCTTACCACTTCCCTCTTATTCCAACTACTTTTTAGACTAGTGGACTATTTCCGACAGTCTGTGATGTATTCTTCAATACTAACTCAGCAGCTGAGCTCTGGATATGTCATATGAGACCAGTTGAGATCAAAGATAATCCTGTCACCAAACTTTGCCAATCTAAGAGTGATACTACTCCAGGCTGCCGTCCCAGCACCCCTGGGACATACCATTCTGTCTTTGTCATACCTGTTTGTCCCTGATAAAAATGCAAAATGAATGGATAGCCACAGATTCCCAGCTTTGGATTGTTCCAGCCAAACATGGTGAATGGACAAGAAGATTTTCAATAGAAAACTTGAAAATTACCATCACAGTTAAGCGTCAGTAGCACTATCTCAATAAGAGGAAAAAAAAAATCTGCTCTTTATCATGCTTAATACATTTAAGGTTTGACAGCACAATACACCAGGAAGCCAGCTCTTGTTCACTGAGTATTCGTATCAGCACAGCTCATGGGATTCAGGCACCACTGTGAGTATAAATCACACTGCCATATTTTGCACTGGCTGCAGTCAAAATAAGGCTCACAAAGACAGCTTCAAATAAAGTGTGCTGCAGTCCCCCAGCTGACTGTCTGCAAAGGCAGATGCCATTGAACTGAATTATATATCTAAGAAAAACACAGACATACAAACCCCCACAATTTCATACTACTATAAGGTTACTTTTTACACAGCTCATACTTGGGCTCTAGTGTTCAGCTTTTGGTCAAAAGTGACTGCCAAATTATGTGTGTTTGGTGACTCAAAAACAATTACAAAGCTCAAACTCTTCTGAGTGCATTAATTCACTGCTTATCTGGATATGGCTCCAGTTTACATATTTCAGAAATACTGTGTAGTCTTATTCAGTGGAAGAAAATATCTCACAGACAAGAAAATGATAAAAGATCTGATGTTGATACTGACTTCCATATTGCTCTTCAGCTGTGGCAGCTTGTCCAAGATAATACTTTCACACAGGTTTTAAAGACTTATAGCTGTCAGGGCCCTGAGAGCACTGCTAGGCCCCAAAGGCCCTGCCCAGTCTCAGGTGGGGCCTCCATCCACCCTCACCCTTGGGCCCCGGAGCCCTAGCTCAGCTCACTCTGGGACCTTTAGTCCCTGTCTGAGCTATGTCATGGGACTGATGGTCTCCAGCTCAGCCACAGCTGTCCTCCCTGCCTGGCCATGGCCACCCCGATCCAAACCCCAGCCCACAGACCGACCTCCGGAGCTCCATCCTGCCCTGTCACCATGGTGCTTCTGAGATACCACAGGGCTGTCTCTCCCCTGGTTACTCCCACCAGGCCTCACCCTCAACCCGATCCATGGACTGACTTCCCAGCTTGTCCTCTGACCCGCCTTGTCATCACAAACTTTCCTGGCGGTCTAGGCTCTTGGTAGAACCATCTCCTGGCCCAGCTGTCTCACTTGGATGCAGGGCAGTGCTTCAGGGCCCCAGGTGGTGAGGCTGCCGCCTCAGAGAGCGGCCACCCCCCACAACACCTTCTTCTGAACAGAGAAGCCTTCCCCATCAGGAGGGATCACCCATCATGAATTTTATCATAAAGCTGACCCTGCCTACTCTACAAAACACTAAGTTTACAGAAGTTGAACAGCATGACCTAATGGCCCCCTTCCTCCACATCAGACTCTTAACTACACCTCTGAACCTGATGGCCTACACAAGAAACTGTACCAGCAAAAGAGATAGACACAGAGACAGGGAAAAATGCCTGACTCAGGAAAATGGCTTCCTCAGCACAAACAAAACATTGCTAGAGCTGTACCACACTGACCACGAAAGGTCACCTCACATGCATTCCCAGCAAGTGAAACACCACTGAGAAGGTATGCTCGTTGAATCAAAGAAATTTGTTTAAAAACATCTTTGTGCATTTCTCATTGACAGAATCAAAATCCGGCTGCTACCTTCCCCAGTCACTGACAGATTTAAGTACTCTAGAAAGCAAATTATTAGAGCTTCCAGTGTCATAGGGATGGAATCTCACTGGAAACTCTTCCTAAAAATATCCCATCTGCTTCTTCACAGAAAGCACGTATTTCCAAAGCCAGTTTGTCCATGTTTTTGCATTTTTTAAAAAAATACACAGGTTTCCAGGTATGACTCCAGTCCATACTGGAGATTAATTAAATTAGCACCATTACACTCCAGAAATCTAAAACTATTTCCTTTCTTATTTCTCTGTAGACAATGCCGAATGCTGATAATCCCCAAACAACAGTGTTTGCTGGCATAACAGAAGTAAGCCATTTTAGAAGATGTACCTTACAGATTGACTAGGTTTGGAGACAAAACCAGGAATCTGTTTACAAAACAGCAACACAATATGTGTTTGAATATCAGGAATTCCAAGCTAACTTTCTACTAAAAAAGTCTTAACTGGCCTCCAAATGTGTTTTTCCTGACTTCAGAAGTCATTGGCAGTTCTATGCATCTCGTCATACTACAGTGTGTACACAGAGTACATATGCAACATATATATATACACACACACACAAAACACCTATACTCCATAGGGCTATAAACTGTGGGCAGACTTTGTTTGCATCAGTCTTATGCAGGAATACACAAAATGTGAAGTGTTCCAGTGCAAACACATGTCAATGTCATCATAGGACTAAGCCCTAAGTAATACTCTCTGCCTCTAGGAAGACTCCACACTGTTTCCATAACTTTCAGTCAACTCAGAGAAAACTGGAATCAGATTTACAGGACTGAGGTTCCCACTAGAAATTAAGTTTTGCAACGTTCCCTCTGCATCTATACCTATTTACTATTACTCATACTCAAATTGACATATAATACCACAGAAAAGCAAAGCTATCTCATAAAATATTAAAAACTGCCCATGACTAGTTAATATCCCAGCCCTTAAATTTTACTTATGTTTTTCAGGAATTTGCTGTTCACACAGGGAAGATCCAGTTTCTTTTGATGACTTTGTTGCATCAGATTGCAACTGCTGCTCAATATGCTGTGTCTCATATGCTTCAGCAACTTTAGCCCTGTTACAGATGACAGAGCAACACCTTGCTGTCACTTCTCTATCCATTATTTCAGAATTTGGTCCCCACGCTTCTAATAGCCTGCTCTGTTAACTATCAGTCTCCTAGATGAAGTAGCTGATTTTGAAAGGTAGCAAAGCAATTTTTCCCTGTAAGAATTTTTCTTTGAGCCCAGCAATCCCTTTTCTGCAAACATATATCACTTAATTATTAGCTCACAAAGGTTTTCTTCTAGTACGGGTTATGGTCACATTTGTCATAAATGAGCATGCCTGGAACTAGAGCAGGAAACATTCATCAGCAAGAAGGCTCCCACATTAAACACCAGATCTGAGGTTAAGAACCTCTAGAAGATCTTGTCACATCTTGAAGAGCAGAAGATGGCTAACAAAGTGAAGGAGAGGAAAGCAAGGAAAAAAAGAGGTAGGAAATAAAGCAGAAATATAGATCAATTTGCAGAGAGGAAAACAGGAAATGGGGGTGATACAACACAAAACAGTGAGAGTGAAAAAGTGTAAGGAAGATTAAGATGAAGAAATAATGGATGGGAAAGAATCAATGATATACCAACCTTACTTCATTTCAAGCACCTGAAAATAGGATAGTCACTGCAGAAACACCCAGAAGTAGAATAGCAGCAGCCTACAGTCCTCTTACATAATTTAATGTGTAAAGCAGCAATCAGGTTTTTTTCGTTAACATTCCTATCTAAGGAATACCTTGTCTTTATGCTGCCATCAAATACAGTTTAAAATTTTCAGAAGCCCAGTGTTTTCATGGCATCATTTTCTTTTACTTCGTAAACTTGCTTTGTTTTCAGTGCTTAGTTCTTAATGTGACTTGGAGATCTCTTTCCAGAAAGCTAAATGGTTGGTATGTGTAATTACTTGTTTTAGGAGTGTGCTGTATCAGTTAGGGTTAGCTTGACCTATGTTGTTTAAAATTCCATCTTATGCTTTCAGCTAAACAAACTGCTCGTTAACGTCCATCCTTGAGAGGAGAGAGCTCAGATTGACACGTACTTCTGGCGGTCAAGAAAATTTATACTTTAATGTAAAGTTTAATACTGAAGCAATCTATCACCGTTTTCAACAGACTAGAGAAGGGATTTGTGCATACATGTCTAAATAAAGTAACACAAAGCAAACAATGCAGAACATGGAGCTTGCAGAAGTAGAAAGTTCAGAAGATACGCCAAAGCAGGACCTAACTTCTTTCATAGGAGTAAAGACACCTGAAAACTGGCATTTGAGAGAAATGACAGTTTAAAACTATTCTGTAATCATACAAAAAAAACCACAAAGTAAAACATATTGAGCAAGACTCAATACAAGATCTTTCATATGGTAGTTATTTCAAAGGTATGGAAAATACGAACTACTAACATTCATGTATAGTACAATGCTCAGAATACAGCTGTTAAAGCTTTAAGGAAATATTTTGGCCTGGGATTTTTTCAATGGAAGATGACTCATTGAAAAAGGTGGCAGAATGACATTTATCCACAGTTATTTATTTCTGCAATTCTATTAAATTCACTTAATACCATATGTTGTTATTTTTTACTTGCTTCTTTTCTGAGATTTTAAAACTAAAGGGGATTTGGGGAACATTGATTAGATTCAAAACTTGTTTCATTCTCTGCCTTAGTGGTATTAAGCTACTTAGAAACACCTACAGTAAAACTATTAATAGTGAAAAGCCATGTTACACATGGTCCATTAACATTTTCACCGATACGCAGTTTA
>JAOXJM010000002.1:5312764-5327480 GCA_026413425.1 Tringa solitaria | reverse complement strand
ACTCCCACTACTCAGGATATGGAAAACTTGTCATGATGCAAAGCTAACTAGCCCTTATTCCACAAATCTGACACACTAGGAAGAAGAAATATTTTAGCAGATTTCTCTCCCCCCCATGCAGAAGGTCAATTTCCAGTTAAGTTTGGGGAAACTTAGTGAAGAAAAAATAGACCACAAAACGCAGGTGAGGTAAAAGTGTAGAAACAATTAGCTTTGCATTAGCTTGTGTAGTATTTTCCATTATAGAAAAACCTGCTTTTGTCTGTTCATAATTTTGATGAATGAGTAGGTTGGGGTAAAACTGATCACTCCAGATATCTGGAGGTGGTTATTTTTTTTTTCTTATTTGACGCTTTTTTTGTTTACAGAAAAGATGCATTCAGACACCTTCACCTTAAAGGCTAAGGAAAACATTCTCCCCATGTTAATATAGTCTGAGCAGTATTTTCTTGAGAAAATATATTATCTCCATTTTTTGAAGAATTGACTTAAAATTTGCTTGCCTTAATACTGTTGCAGTTCCAACAATAAAGATCAAGTGCAAAATAGCATAATGGTTAGGGCACTTTTCAGAGAGAAGAAAACTCAGACTCCATCATCCCGGGAGACTGCTCTGACAAAGAAACCACGTTGTGTATGTGCGCCAGGGTTAGGCAAGGTGAAGGAGGAGAAAGACAGTATCTCCATCTCTTCCTTATTTGTTTTGTCACACTGAAAATATTTTTTAACTTTAAGCCTATGTCACAAGCTCAATGTGAAAAAGCAATGTTAACTAAATTGATTCTAAAATCTATTCTTTAAGCAAGTGAGCTATTTCTCTGTACTAATTACAAGACACCATGTTGAAGTAATCACACACTATTCTTCCAGTTAGCCTCTCAGTACATTGTTTGGCTACTTCTCACAAAATGAAAGCAAAACTCTACAGAATTAAAGCAATTATCTGTAATTGCCGTGTTCCCTTTGGAGGCCTGATGGTTTGTGGTTTGTAGGCTCTTTTATTGTTTTCTATCTGTATCCCACCAAAGCCTATTTATCATCAGAACACATGCTTCTTATATATTACCTGATGCTTGCCACATAGGTTTCTCCTCACAATGCTTACCAGTGCTTTGGTCTCCTCTATCAGCTTCCTGCAGAGACAGCCCCTTTGCTGCTCACAGCCTCAGCCACGAGAAGGCTGTGCACAGAAGCCTACCTTCTCCCAGCCTCTAAAAAGGCTCCACAATAGTACGGCACGTGTCACACAGCAGAAGTTTGTCAATTATGACCAGTCAATATATAAATAAGTGGTTTCCTCCAGTCCCCACTTATTCCCCCCCTGCTCTTCAGAAGGAGAGAGGCTGCGATTGGGGTATAGGCTGTGACATACACTAGGGGAAAAAAAAAAGGAAAGATGGGTAGGTAAGCGGATAAGGAGGAGGAAAATAAGTTAAAAGTCAGGAATGCCAACTTAAGGAAAGAGGTAGCAGCAAAGTTAAAGGCAACAAGCAGAAGGAATTGCAGATATAGCAGATAAGTACATGTGGCCATCAGGCCCCAGCATTATGGGTCCTGTGAGGCCTAAGATCTTCTGAGGGCCTGTGGTTTGACAAGTAAACACAGTAGCCCCTCCTGATAAAGGAGGAAAGATGGATTCCAGCATCCCAAGCGTGACAGAACATGGAAAGAAACCTCAGTTTCTCTGTCCCCTGGTTTCCTCTGCAACAGACTACTTTTTTTTTTTCTCACCAACTGTCAAGGAATGAACTAACAGATGGCAGACGGAAACAGAGGCTCAGCAATCATAATTGAAGTTACTACCACAGAGATAACCTTGTATATTTGATTTCATTTCATAAGGCCTCATTAAGTAAAACAAGGCCAGGTACGTCAGTTTAAGCAGTACTATACTTCACATGACCAAATAATTTCTCAAACAGAAACCATCTCGACACACACATAGCATTTAAGAACTTGGGTTTTCCCACATTTAATGTGGAGACTTAGTTTCATGTGCTCAGCCAGCTGAACACTTAAGCATTAAGACCTTGTGCCACTGTATACTTACTAGCAGTTACTCCTCTGAGACGAATACCATGTTACTACTAAGCCTAAACTTTTCCATTAATAATTTCAATTTGACTAAACTCAGCTTTGATCCCAAATCCCCTCAAATCAAGGGGAAACTGCTATATAAGTCTTTACAAAAAAATGTGAACAAAATACCATAACATAAACAACAGAGACTTCTTTTACATTTCTGGATTATCTGGGTTTTTTTTAAAGTTTAGGTATTTCTTCCATTGACTAGCTAACTATTGTCCAATAAATTTAAATTTAATTACTTCCATCTCATTACAGTATTAGTCTTTTGTTTGCAGCACACTCACAAATTTTAAGATTTACAAGTATCCAGAGTGCTTATTTTTTATAATTCTGGATGAGCAGTGTAACTTCCTGGGTTGCTGAGACAAGAACGTAGTAAATTATATTCTCTCTGTGCCCACCCTAAGCCTCTGTACAATTGACATAATCTCTTATAATTTCAAGACTTTGAATTACATTTATATAAAAACTGCAGTGGAGTTCTTTTGTCTTGGAAAGTTTATTTAATATGAAAATAACCTAATATGTTTCTGATATGTTTCTTTTTTCTAGATTATTCTTGTGATATATTAATGCAGCATTGAAACTTTTCAAAAGACAATACCTCACTGCTAAAATGACAAATCACACTCAATGACTGTCTAATCAATTTACATCTTAGATTATTATTAGAACATCGCTTCTGGAAACGGAACAGAATTTTTAAAAAGTGTAATCCTTCAGAAACCTCATCTTCAAAGCTAAGAAGCATAACTGCCTTCTGAAAGGGAACAAATCTTTTGTATCTTATTACAATTGTTAATTTTTACACAGTATCAGAAAAGTTATTTTTGCTCAGGAAAAAAGATCCAACATTTCTAATATGAACCTCTTTCAGCCCAAACGTGAGTTGCAGTTGTGTACTTCTATGTTTCAGAATTGAGCTGCATGGATTCCTCCCTCAGTATGTTTTAAATCTGTGAACCATATTCTTATTCTACAATATGAGCTCTTTAAGAGAAAGGTAAAGGATGTCCATCCTCTGCTGGCACAACTTGCTGTCGGATGCAGCTGGGATCAGAGCCTCAGCAAACAAGCAGGGCATAAACCTAACATGAGGGACACTTTGCTCCTGGCACAAGATAACAGAAACAGGTCATGCTATAAACAGATAAGAGAAACTATATAGAAAGGAGAAAACAAACATGTGAGCAGAGGGATACCTCATTTTAGCCACATGTTCTGCTTTTTGCTCTTTTAAGCACAAACAGGCAAGTGGGAGAAAGGAATGGAAAAGGAAGAGGCAGGAAGTGTTCATAATTATATGGGACTGTAGCCATCAGAAAAACTTGTTAAATGTATGTGACGTTCTCAAGAGCAGTAAAAAAGAAACCTCACTCTTTTGAAAGATTATGGAAATGGAACGAATAGCACCCGGCACAGGAGTCATCTAGTGGAGAAGAAAAGAATAGCGGTCCCAAACAGGAACAAAAGCCATCTGGACTACTACAAGCCCACAGACTGCTTGGAGGCTCTGGCCGGGCCAGCTGTACTGTGCACTCACTCTGCAGCTTGTGCTATGGAGCGAAGAAGAAAGTTCTGCACACACAGTCCCACAGCACCTTGGCAGCCATGTTCTGCCACAGCTAAATAGTCCTTCACTTCAAGCCTTATTTGCGCTAATCCGATATCAGTAAGAACTACACCTATCTCACTTTAAGCAGCCATATATTTCCTGGGTTTGGGGGTTCTTTGAGTGATAGGGTGGTTTTTTTGGTGGAGTTTTTATTTTGTTTGGTTTTTTTTTATTATTATTTTGTTTTTTTGGTGGTGGTGGGTTTGTTTATCTTGTTGGTTCTTTGTAGGAACCATCCACTGAAACCAAAGAAATCTGTTTAAAAACTGTCCAAGTCTCCAACAAAATTTCAACATTCTTCATCCCACATTTTCTCTACAGAACTGTGACCAAACTGGAATCTGTATTAGGAAACCTTAGCATGGAAAATATTCTTCTGCTAAAGTGCTATTTATACACTAACAACAACAAAAAACCCACCCAGAAAAGACATTTAGCGAATGCATACACCTGCATTCAATATACTTATTCAACTTACAACACCTACACAGCAGCTGTGGAATGTCTGTTATTACCTATTTTTCCTGCTTTTTAGACACTCTTCTTCTAACTTCGACAAAAATAATTTGTCCTTGTTAAGCAGTCACAGATTGCCAACTTCCAGATTTAAAATCAGTCTCATCAATCACTTCAGCACAGAAAAATATCCCAAATGCAAAATATTTGAAATTCTTTTGAGCACTGCATTAAACAGCTAGCCCTGAAAACTCAGGTTTCTGAACGGCAGTGAAACACGTTCCAATCTGCTGCTGATTCAGCCTGTTAATGCCACAGTAAGAATAGAAAGCTGCCAAAAATCTAACCACATAATAACAATTCCCACCGGAAAATTTTGATAATTACTGTCTCCTCAGATAATAAAGAAAAATAATATCTCTGTAAGAACGTTATTTTTTCTATAACAAAATACTTTCTATAGCATCTGTATGTTGCATTCAATAGGTACTGTATTGCAAGGAAACTTTCTGATAGTTCTGGACCAGTACCACGTAGGTTGTCAGACAACTTGGTACATTTGGCAACTCTCCTTAGCAGGGACTGCTTGGGGACTTGTACCTTGTCATCTGCAAGGAGGTTTATGTGTCAGTTAGTGAGAATCCTTCAAAAGAAAATGAGAGGTGTGTAGCTGGCTGCTGATAAGTGCATTAACTATGTACTGAGAATGTCGATGATGATAATCATGACAGTTTACAGTAACCAGACAGTAACTAGCAAAACTAAAATACACATTTTGTCTGACCTGTCTAAACTTGCAGTTTCACTAAATTGCAAAAATACTGGTATAAATGGATATATATACCAGTGTGAGAAAACTACATAGCCAACTAACAATATATTATAAGGGGAGTAAAAGCTGTCTGTGCAACTAAAGCACTGAGGCACCTTTTTCCCCACTGGTTGCTGTGTGGCCAGTACTGCTGCAGGAGTACGGTGCATCGCAGACTGCCTGAATAAAAGGGTACACTCCCCTTTCCCCCCCATAAGTGGAAATTCAGGGTCAAACTGGTTGTGCCAGAGAGGTTAGGATCTGTGGCTCGCTGTCAACTTGGAGGAAATGCAACACTCCTTACTCCCCTCTGGAAATAATGGGATAATTATCATCGCTTCCAAATGAGGCTGCTTTATTCCTCCAACAGAGATGTTTTCCTCTTCCTTCCCCTGAGAGCTTGTACCTGAGAAGAACCACAGCGTGCAAAACCTTGTTAACATTACTACTCAGCACTTCAGCAAAACATGCAGGGATTAATGAGTAGCTTCTGGAAAGCTTTGCAAAGGTGCAGCTCAAAGCAGTCTTATCTTCTGTCTAAAGTGCTCCTGTCAGTCCCCACAATAAAAAAATCACACGTGGAATGGAAACTCACTGAGCTCCAGCTTGCTCTGAGTGGGACATGGATTAGGTTAATACAGAGAATGCTGGAGTGTCACCGAGAGATATGACCTCCGACAACTAAACACATTATATCTTTGATTAGAAAAGAGATTAGAAGAGAGTCTGATAGAAGAGATTAGAAGAGAAGTCTAGAGTCAACATAGGAATATAGGAACATTGAACATAGGAACTTCCATCTAAACATGAGGAGGAACTTCTTTACTTTGAGGGTGGCAGAGCACTTGGAACATGCTGCCCAGAGAGGTGGTGGAGTCTCCATCTCTGGAGACATTCAACAGATGTCTGGACACGTTCCTGTGCAACCTGCTCTGGGTGGACCTGCTCTGGCAAGGGGATTGGACCAGATGATCTCCAGAGGTTCCTTCCAGCCCCATATCATTCTGTGATTCTGTGATGGAACCATAAAAACCCTTCTGTGCATCTGGAAACCCAGACAGAAACAATGACTACCTAAGTCCATGCTTCCCTGAGTTTTCATTTCCCAATGAAAATAGGTCTGTTTTTTCCTGTGATAAAACAGAAAGGAGACAAGAGAGAAGAAAAGAGAAACCTTCAGAAGATAAATTAGTAAAAGAAGCTTTAGCTACTTTTGATGTGCAAAAAAAATCACTTCAGAAATGTAGCAGTTTGCTTCTTGAAGAGAACAAAACTAACAAAATGAATGTTTCTAATATCTTGCTCTTTAAAACCACTCCTTATCGATACACAGACCAATGTACTGGCCTATTGGTCCCTGTCAAGCTCAGACTCGGTTCCCACACACAGGGCACCAATCTAGGAGAAACTGAAGGGGATGACTAAGCTTTTAATCATTGAGCTGGTAACAGTACCAGCTACAGCATGACCTTCAAATGAGGAATAATTTATTTTCAAAGAATTGACCCAAACCTTACTCTTAGGTTAAGTAATAATTTATTCTGCAGTTTCTCTCCATGGAGAGGTACAAAATTTTCCAAAAGCCTGCCTATCTATCTATCCATTAACAGCAGGAAAAGACGTTCCAAAGTCATAAAACTAATTCTTTTTTTTCTGCAAGGAATGTTTTTAAGAAATAACTTCTTTAAGATAACAAAGGGACCTGATTCATGAGAGACTTAGTGCCTACTCTGCTGAAGTCATGCTCTTAGTCAGTTTCTGATTCAGGAAAGGACGACATAAATCTAACTGAAAACACAAGTGATGTCACCAACTTCCATGGAACTAGAGACATACTTTCTGCTTAATTGAAAATAATTATGATGTGGGCATTGGCAGACTAATAAATGGACAGAGATGATTGCCAGTAAAACAGAGAACATCTGTTATACGTCACCTATAATCATCATAAAAAAATTCAGATTTGAACCTCTGGTCTTCAAATGAAGGCCCTATACACTGATATCAATTCCTTGGACCAAACAGTTCATCAATTACCGTATGTCAAAAATCAAGGCCTCTAATTAAGTCTTCCTAGTGAGTAATTAATCCTAAAAGAAACGAAAAAAAAAAATCAATCTATCGCTTAGATGGAATATGTTTCTTAGAATTTGCTGGATTCTTTTATTCCATAAAAGATGAAAGATTTCATTTTTAAAAGGAATCTAAGGCTTCAAATTGATAAGTTTTTACAAACCACAAAGCAAGATGGGCCATTAGAAAAACTCCAGGTAATGAATTTATCATCTTTCTGCTGTCCAGTCAAGAAAAACAGACATTTTCACTCCAAAATCAATAGAAGGCATTCAGCTTTTCATGAATAGACAATTCATGACAGTAATTATGAGAAAGCCAAGAGCCATATGCCACAATATGGTGCAGTTAACATAGTCAAGAGATCAAGACAGCCTGTCTTGTATCAAAATTCAGAAATATTCAACATAAAATTCCCATCTTTCCACTTTCCACATTAGTGTACAGGATCTCCAGTTTTTACACATATAGATACCTTTTTTGTTAGGATCATGGTTTTATATACTAGCACAAACAGATTAACTCCTGTAGGACTCAATACTCCACTGTTAAATATTGCAAACCTTTTTAAAATCTCTTCGTTTGCAGTTCCTTGGTGAAACTTTCAGTTGAGGGAAGAGTGATTAGAATAATAGTTGCATAAAACTACTTGTCTATTTATACATCATCTACAATTCTCTAACTGATGTGGATTTGCTTTGAAGAATAGGATACTTTTGCATTTGCACAAAAGATCACACCAAATGGATAAGCTACAGCAACTAAATTACATTATGCTACTGTTTCACTAGGAAGCCTTACACACAGTCATGTTGTAATGCACTATGCACCACATTTAAATCATTAAAGGGAAAAAAGGCTTCCCATACTCAGAAGTACTCCAGTGGTTAACAAGTTTATAAAACAGATCCTAGTAACTCATTTTAACTCAGAAAATTTCTGAACAGTTCTGTTTTCTCAGACTAATTATCAAAAGTTTGCTCAGTACAGTCAGCAAATATATTTCATTTGTTGTAGCAGTTTCAGTGCCAAGCCAAAACATGTATGAATAAATAAACAAGTAAGCCCACAGAGGAAGCACGCCATTAGAAATAAGGCTTATACTAAGCTCAGATAAAGAAGTTACTACATCCAGAAAACACCAACACTTGGTTATACAAAGACATACAACTCTTCAATACTGCTAGCCACAGCTTTAGTCTCTGCAGTCCCAAAGATTCCAAGCTTTTCTTCTCGTACTAATGACCACTGATTCTTCTACAACCTAGTTCTACAATAGTAATTGGCACATGAGAGCAAAAAGCCCATAGGTTACAGCGTGTTGCTGCTCTCTGCATGCAGGTTACACCATCATATGCAGGCAGGATGCCATTTGACTCATGCACTTTACTCTGTCATGATGTAATTTTTGGATACATTTTTTTCCTGTAGCAAAACAAAAAGGAACGACTTGAATAAAGACGACTGTGACAAACACATACTGACCTATGACAAACAGTCACAACGTGGGAAAATGGAGAGAAAGGGACCAAATGGGTTAATTCTCAAATATTTCTTTACCTGGTTAGAAGGATGAAGGCAGCCTATCCAAATAGAACTAGGTCAGATTACTACAATCAAATTTAAAAGAATAACACAAACACATAAAGGACAAAAGTCAATACTGGCAAGACATAAAATGGGCTTAAATTAGTCAGGGATACCAAACACAGCAAGAAAAGATTCTAGAATCGTTGAACTAGTAAGAGAATGATAAAGTAAGTGCTGGAGTACTAGAGGGAAATCTCCAGAGGCAGATTATACTGTGAAAGACAAAATGTTCACTGCTTTTTTTTTTTTCCTTCAGACTTGACTTGAAAGAGCAGTTGCAATCATTAATTAAAATCAGAAAAAAAAATAGTAGGATTTCAGGTTAATATTGGAAAAGAATACATTAAAGAATACTTAAGATAACCTGGCACCATTGAAATTGCCTAAACCTCTTTGGTTTCATCCCATCATACCACAAGCAAGCCTGACACTCTTAAGTGATTAAACTGAGACCCTGTTAGAGTATTGATGACATAATCATAGAACTAGGAAAAACAAAATATCCTTGAAAGCAGTGTTCTTTAAGAAGAGGAAAAAAGGAAGAGCAAGGGAATAGAAATTTAATTGTAAAAGAGAAAAAAAATAGATTATTTGTAAGGACAAAAAGAACAGTGAGTTAAGCTAATTTGGGTTGGCTCAAATAATCTCCTTTCTGTAACAGGACAGAACTGCGTCACACACTCCTTTCTCTGTGTGTGACAAAAAAGTAAAAAACAACATATGCCCTTTCTCTAACACGTTTTTTAACCTTATCACAAACAAGGTTCTTCAAAGCAGGGTCAGAAAACATGCTCTAAATGAAACTAGCGTAAGGACTGCCGGTATTTTTGTACATCTTGGAATAGGTAACAACGAACAACTACCAAATGGAAATAAGTGTCAAATAAGGCTCTTCAGAACTTTTTCTGCATTTGGAATAAAGTAAATATTCTCAACCAAGGTTATGAAAAAGACAGAAAGCTGAAAGAGAACACAAAGATGTCAAAGGGCAAGATTAATACTGAAATAGTCCTGATAACATGCAAAAACAGACAATGATTTTCTTTAACAATGAGAAATCCAGAGCTGAAGTGCTGTGAGTAGTCGTGGGCATTATAATCCCTTCTCCCGCCTCTTCAAAACAAGAGGGAAGAGAGTGCTAAGCATGTACTAGAGTCCTAAAAATACCACTTTAATTTTGAGTAATAACTGAGGACACTGAGGCTGCAAAGAGAAAAGTTACAGAAATTATGGATATTTTTCAAATATAAAAAAAGGAAGTGAATCACCTGTTCCCCATGATCACTGTGGACAGCAGGTAAGAAGAAAAAAAAAAACATGTTTAAATTAAGCAAGAAAAACAAATAAAATGGGAATCATTTTAACAGTAAAGATAGTGAAATACTCGGATATATTCTACAGAGAAGTTGTAGCACAGATAGGGATAGATATCTTAAAGGAAAAAAAATCTGCTGGAATTTCTGATGTATGTAATTCTAGTTTGGGGTGCATGGATACTGGATGACTTCCTGCGTTCCTTTCAGACCTTTTCTGATTCTATGAATACACATTTTCAAGCAGATAACAATATCACAGCTCTCCACTAGACTAAGCAAAGGGAGATTTCACATCCAATAGAGAAGGAAATGCGTCTGACTAACAGAAGAGAGTTACAAAGGCATAAGGAGGTTTTCATTATGGGTCAGTAAACTGGATCTCAGTTTCTCTGGTCGTGACTGAAATAACTGACTTGTACAGACTTACGTAAAAACATCAGGCACATTGTCAAAACAAGCCAGAAGAACACAGCATCCATGTTTCTGCTCTACTGGCCTTGTGGCCAGACCCATGCATGTGAATTTTACTCTATGCAGCAGCTTGCACAGCCACTAAATTAAATGCTACAAAAACACACAGCAATCATAACTACAGTCTAATAAATAAGCAGCACGTGAAGTACAGAAATCTGAAAGAAGGCATTAAAAACAACTACTTACTACAAGTGTATGTTCTTCTCATTCACTATGTCTAAGCAAGTTCCTAAATTACAAAATAACCCAACATGGAATGTAATTTTTGTGGTTTGGTCCCAGGTTTTAAGTACCTTCAGTTCAGCAGTGTTGGCATCTCAAATTCATTTATCAGCTAGGTTTGAAAGGATTCCATAGAGCATCAGACTGCACCTGAAAGTGTTACTTAAAAGCCCGAACATTAATCCTGTGCAGCGAAGCAGGGTGCAGAGATCCCCATACTAGCACTGACCCAGGCTCCACATCTCCCCAGAAGAGACACAAAGAGGTAACAGCCTCAATCCAGAAGAAAGTTCAGGATGTCAGTACAGCGGTGTGCTGTGCCAATGCCACAGCATAATTTTACTGTCCCAGAATAATCCCTCCAGATATAGAGGATTAATATTTGGGGCTGTCTTACAATGATCAGTGTGGCATGGTGAAAAGAAATCCAAATTTTTTAGTCTGTGCAAAGTCATGCTGATCCAGCTGAACAACTTTGGGATTCTTGGCCATCTCTGTACAGTTGTACACAGTCATGATAATTTGAATCAGGACCCACTCAGGTGCGTGTGCCCATCATATTCCTTTGCTCAGTTGTAGTTAAATATCTATTTCCTTGCTGCATGTGAAATCCATTCCATACATTTTGTGTCTCTGCTATATGAACCTCAGAAACGTTACCAAACATACATACAGCAGTGTTTGCTGAGAAAGATCTTTCTTTTTTTCATAGAACAGGTGCAAAATAATTCATTAATCATAGTAACATTTATTTAATTATTAATAGATATAATTTAGTGATGTATCATTCGACCTTTCACCTTATCTTTTAGAAAGTTACTGCTCATATTCTGGAATAGGTATTACTACAACAGTTCTCAAGCTTAGCTCCAAACACACCATCAGACCTAAAAACTTCTCACAGACTCTTGAAGCCATCTCAAACTCTTAACTGAAAATACTCTTGGAAAAAACTGCCTACAACAGTTCCATGAAATAGCCGCATACCCTGGCACACCACAGCTTTGCAGACCACTCATCTAGAGAATCTTTATACATCACAAGAGTGCTGTAATTAGTGCTATACACACTGAAAAGTAGCAGAGAGAGCTGATTAAACATAAGCAGGGAACTTATTTAATAAATGTTAAAGGTTTCATAGGATTCAACAGGCATCCCATCAAGTGGTGTTTTTTTTCCCCTGCTGATTAAAATGATGTGCCTCTGCCATCATCACCTTTCCCTCCTCTTCAATTTCCTCCTCTAAGAGCCCTCTATTCACTTGCTTTATTGGTCTTGTGAGTGAGTCAGGCAAATTATAGACATCACATTAACCTGTTCTAAGGGCAATGCAGTTTCAAAGTCTTGTTATTCTCTCCCTGCAAGCATGTGACAAATAATGTTTACAAACATCTGTTATTATTGGTTCAGACCACCCTGGGTCTTTTTTAACTACACCAAACCAGTAATCACCCCGAAATATCTCCTCTCACAGCATGTTTAGATCATACGACAGTTTTGCATTTAGCTATTGTGGGAACTCTCACAATTACTCTCTTAAAAACAATGTCACACAACAGGTTGCAGGATCAGGAACTGCTCTACTGAAACTGATGAGGCTTCAAAAATCAGCTAGTTGGTAACTGGACCAGGACCTGCCTTGAAAAAACACGTCATCTCAGGTCTGTTCTTTCAGGCCAGCCATATGCTCTGATGGGGTCACCCAGAAAGACGTTCAGCAGGACATACTCATGGCTAAGGAACAGAAAGAGCTTCCTATAACTCCCTTCCCCCAAAAGCAATGCACTACATCAGCTCTTCCTACTCACAGTCCAGCGCACACGGACAACTGAGAATAATGCAAAAAGAACTTAACTTACTCCACACCAGCTCTACTTAAAAAAAAAAAAAAAAGTGTGTCCCTAGTCATAATAATTCATGGCACATTCTAATACTCAAAACCAACATTTTTCAAGTATATTCCTGCTCTCCAAATTTCATATCCACCATAGAGATGTACTGAGCCACCTATCTCACATTTTACATCACTGCAACAATTTGAAAGACAATAAAGGGTAGGAAAGTTAAATGAATTAACATATATTTCTTCTTATGTCTTTGAATAAATCAGCATGAGAATACAAAAATGACTGCTTCTTCAAAAGTACACATGGATGGATAGAGAGCTAAGACGCACAGCATTTATGCATTTTCTTTTCAATTCCATGTTTACAGTGAATGGGGCGCCTTTCATTTTCATTTCTCGGGAACTCTGGGTAATTTGTAAATTAACAAAAATTCTGACAATTTTTTTGCACTAACGTCTGACTAGTTGTTATACTCTTTTTCCTCCCTTGATTTTGTGACTCCTACGCTAAATGTGAAAACCTGCCTTTTTCATTTCAACATAGACATTCCTGAACTAATTTTCAAATAGTTTTCACTGTTCAGGAGTCAACTCTCCAACTTCCAATTTTCATGACAGCCTCTATCTATTCATCTGAAGACCGTCTTCTCAGTTAATTATATGCAGTCCAGCACAATAGATTATACAATGTGCTCGTATATGAAACATGATCAATGGTCAGTGCAAGTGTTCATTTACTTCACTTCAGCACTTAGAAAATACGGTGAGACAGTTGTGTAGATGGAAATATCAAATCCAGCCTTGATGAACACACATCTTCAATACCTCAGCCCTGCCTTTCACACAAAAACTGCAGTTCACACAATTCCCCTGAAGTTAACCTTACTCAGACACGTAAGTCGCAGCCTACAAGAAGTAGTAAAGAACTTTTCTGAAAAGGCAAAGTCTGGCTGCAACGTTAAAAACGTTTTCACCTACAGCTTTTTATTCACTGTCCTTAGTGACCTCAAGATTGAGAACTGAAAATCCTAACATTAAAGCTTCAATGAAGTTACTTTTACAACTCTGGAAATTCTGATACAACTCACAAGCTTAGACAGAACAAGCTCCTTGACACATCTCTACACATTTCATGCACACCAATCACTGCTCAGCAGTCTGTTAGTCATTCTGCAGTCAATGAATTTCCTAAACACCTCAGCACCGAGCTGAAGAACAGCTTTAAAGGAACACCTTTAAAACTTGTGGGCTGGCATCCTGGCTCCACCAGACCTTTAGCACTGGCTTTAAGGAGAGTGAGGGGAGTGGGAGAAAGAAAAATATATTCTAAGCATCTTAATATATTCTAGGTGTCTTGTTGGTCTCAAAGACATTTTGCACAAGAAAAGAAAAGGGCCAAAACTACTTTGTTCTACATGACCATAAAAACCAAATTCTAACATTTGAGAAGTCTGTCCATTCAAACGTAAAGCAATAATATCTGCGCCGTTATTCAGGAGGCATTTCAATTAGAATATCACTCCTACAAATACCATAAAAATCAAAAGAATCTCTAAAATACAAGAATGATTCCAATAGATCAGTTAGCCCATACACAACTTCAGATCAACCCTTAACAATTATGACACCACACAGTTTTAAATCCCACAGAAGACCTAACTTTGGTACATCTGAGCTACCATTGGCTCATGATTAATATAGTATGTAACAGCAGCAGAACAGATTAAATGTTACATTCCTTCAAGTGATAAAAAGGATCAAGAATTAGGAAAATATCTGGAAAAATTTTGACATTTCTTTGGAAATTTTTCAGTTATTAATGGAAAATATAACTACTGATTAGTTTACTGAATGTCAGATTGTCTGGAAACTGGGTGAATATGATCAAAATTTACATTCAGTAAGGTTACCAAAAATACCTATTTAATCGATGCACATTCTTTGACAAGCTGTAAAGATAAGCAATTTTTGAACATTTAAAAACTATTACAGTTGAAAATACATATTTTTGAAATAAAGACAACCAAATATTTAAAAAATCCAATGAGCAATAGGTAATATACACTGTATAAGGGCATTCTGCTAAAGTACTGTATCAGAAACACATTCTGTCAACTTATAATATGTACATACATTAATAAATAGTTGACAGGTTTAACAAGGAGTACAGATTCAAAGTCCGCAATTTACAAACACGTTAATTCACCCATGTAAAAATTCTCCAT
>JAOXJM010000002.1:5290832-5305097 GCA_026413425.1 Tringa solitaria | reverse complement strand
TTATAGTGTACTATAATTTTATTTATTTATCTATTTACTTAAAACCTATTTATACCATTTTGGGTTTACTATCTCCCACTCCAAAGCTGCAATTAAATGAAACAGAATCTTCCAAACCTAGATAAATTAAAGCTGTAGTTTCTCAAATAAACAGTAAGTATACACAGATAGCTATGTACATTTTCCTGTATATACATTATATATAAAATATATTTTCAATTTCACTACTGGTGGTAAAGAAACCACTAGTACATTATACACATTAAAAACAGAAACACAGTTGAAAATTCTTTTTGCTCAAGCATTTTCAGGGATGAGCTGTAGAAGAGTAAGCAGGTCAGAAAGAGGTCAAATATTTTCCATTTCAATGTGCTAAAAAGCACAATAAATAATCCATTTGCGGTATTATTTGCACTAAGAAGTGCTAACACACTTTGTTCTCATGAAAATTTATACATAATTAAATGCACTGCATGCAGTTTACCAAACATGGATCTTTACTGTATATTATACTTTCAAAAATTGTGTTTCAGACACACTTGAGTCCCTATCTATCCCACATTTCCACCATGTTTGACATGACTTCATGATTTCACTGGCTTTCAGGCAACCTGACCACAGAAGGTTCTAAAATACAGTTCCACTAGCATTTAGATCTAAAGATTCAGTCAGGACTATAACGGAGAGCAAAATAAAACAATACATCGTAAATGTCTATTGGAAAGACTATAAATAACTGCAAGTTAATAAATAACTGTGCAAAGCAGCATTATATTTTTTTATCTACCAACAGTAAAGAAAAAAGCAGGAATGACGAGAAGAAAATTACTTCAGAAGTGTCTGGGGCTCAAATTAATTTTGAATACACCCTAAGCTATCTCCAAAGTGTTTCACATTCATATATGTTTCGATTAGGAACTGGAAAACCACTTCAAATACACGAAGGCCAAATTTATCAGCAGTCAAGGCTCATATTGCTTTCATATGAACTATTAACATTTGTTGCATAGCAGAAGACAGGATATGAGTGTGTACTAGCAATTACACCTGCTCCTCTAAAGGAGATCCTCACAAGCAGCATTTTAGGCCACAGATCCTGCTTCTCTGCTCAAGTTACAAAAATTCATATACTTGGATCTGAAGTTGTATGGCGTTGTCTGTCCTACTGTACCCTGAACCCTGGAAGTCACATGCAGAGCCCAGCATGGTCTGCAGTCTTCTGAGAAGAAACAGCTGCCTCCTGCCTCTTCTCCAGGAGTTTCCTCTCTGCTTTATCACAAAAGCACTTTTAACATACTTGAACACACAGAGAAGTACTACTGACTGCCTCACACTGGTTCAAGTAGGCAAAACCCGAGATCCTTGGTAGATTCTTTAGGCTGCAAGAATTCAGCTAAAAATTGGAGCAAAATGGGCAAGAGAGCTGACAGTAGTCCATGCAATTCATTCACAACAGATCTTGAAAAACACCTCTTGAATTCACAACATTCCACAATTCTTGGCCTTCTAGGTGTAGCAATGGGAGGAAACGTGGTTTATTATCTTTTTACATAAGCTGCTGATATATTTTAAATGCAGGAAAAATACAATTCCATCTTGTTAATAAGCAGTCCTTCAGACTTATAAGATCCTGTGACATTCGTGAAATGTTACATAATGGAGCTTTGGAGATTAAATTATATTTTGATAGAAAAGCAAATTAACTTTCAATGTGGGAAATTTTTTTGGTCCACTGCCTTTCAACCAAACATTTCCACATACTGTAAAAAAGAAAAGAAATAGCTATTTGTAAGATCCCAATAGAAATATTTGAACATGCTCCTTCAGTGTATTAAGAGATCAACAAAACCAAAATTGCTTCACTATCAATCTTATCTTGAGTACAACACTCTCCAAGTTTACAGACACATTTTCTTGCCCAGACGAGTAGTGCAATACAATACTCTGCGTTGAAGCCTCTACACATCTTTTTTGTTTCCATGTGTCCTGCATGTTACTAAGATCACAGTTCTGTATATGTCATCATAGCAGAAACAGAGAAGCAAAAGCGGTTTAGTCTATCAATGATTTTTAGGTCAACTACAGGGCCATCCCAACATGGGAAGCCCTAGGGGTTTGGATTCACCAATACACGTAAACAAAGACGGCTCCTGATCACTTAGAAGTCAATTAATCCCATTTCTAATATCCTGCATGCATAGTGTTAATGGAAGCCCATGAAGTGACATCTGGATCAACTAAAGTGCTTTGACGGAAATTCACAGAAGGAAATAATATGGATGCTTGCGTCCAAAACAGCAGACATCGCAGAGATGGTTTACAAATACTCAGCAAATAAAATGGATAAAACCAGATCTGATTATCCTAACAGTTACAATGAGTGCACATACACATGAAATTCAATTTCCTTTCCAACATGCAATGCAGCTATTTAGAAATTACGTTTATGAAGTGCTTTTGTATTTTATATATTGCACTGTATCTTGTATATTATATAGGTCAAATAGAGGTCTAAAAGAACAAGAATAACCGTAAATATGTTTTCACAGTGATCTCAGTTATTCTTAGCTTATTTATACCTCTACAGGTTGTACTCTGGTTTATTACTTACATCCCTCTACTTCATACACTAGACAAGACATAAAGCCTCATAATACAGACTGACTTTCAGAAAGACTACAGAATTGCAGTTTATGCTGAATCAAGTCAAGGCACTGTTTTACAAAAAAAAAAAAGGCACCATAAATGTGACATAGAATAAAATTCTGAGCTGCATAGTACTGAAAACCTTGAGATTCACCTAACCAATATCACTAGCATTGCAGTAAGAAAATAACCAAAATAAAATTATAACCCTTCACTCTTGCTGGACAAACTATGCTGTTTAAGTATGGTTCCTGCCATCGACTGCCTAAAGAACCAGAACCATACAGGGACAATGAATGTTCAAAAGGAATCCAAAGCTTCTCTGCAGGCAAATTTTTTGTTTGGTTTGCTTGTTTGGGTTTTGTTTTGTTTTTTTTTATAACAAAACCGGGGAGATTAGGTTTTGTATGAACCATCTCTTCCATTCATACATAACATACTCTCAAGACTGACCATGGATGAGAGAGAAACACTAAGGATTGACACTGTTTAAGGAAGCACTCAATAGGTACACAAGGAAATTACAGACCCCTAAGTCTAAGATGAGTGTGAGAAAAAGGATCTGCTGCAGTTCTTTGAAGATGTAACTGCTGAGACAGATAACTGCTGAGATACTGGTTGTCAGAGCTTACAAAAGTGTTTTGGCATCTACACACAGTAGAGTAACCTTTCAAACCTGTATAGAAATCTCAGTGTCTATTATTAAAGTTCAAAACTCAAATTTAAAAGCAAGGAAGGTTAGTTAATGAAGCTTCAGTTTTTTATCTGGAAAGAGAGGGCAAAAGGTGCCTCTGCTTTACATTGAGAGTTCTAATCTGTTCAAAAAGCATAATAAAAAGACCCAATTCCAGCACTGCTGAGGGCAGCAGCATAATGGGATATAGTGTTATGGTTAAATATGTTTAAAAGCAAGGAATTAAAAGCAAGGAACAGGGAAGGTGCAGCTGCTGTTGATAATGTGCACCCAATGTCGAGTCTTCAGGCCCTGATAGTTCTTTTACTAGAAGAAAACCACAGTGTAGAGCTGCACACAGCCTTGAGGCAGCCACCGTGCCCTAGCTGGAGGGGAACACCCATGTTTTTTTTAAAAACACCTTTCCCTGATTACTCTTTCTTGCAAGCCATTTTGTCAGAGACAGTCTGATTTCACAGAGCTGGAGTTGTTGCCAATCACCAGAATTATGCCTTCCAGGATTGCTTTGAACCCAATGAGCGCTGCCCCAAAAGGCTTTTCAGAGCCCTTTGCAGGGGAGGGGGAAACACAAGACAAAGAGCCCACAGCTCTCTGCAAATTTCTCTGCTCAGATAGCACATTAATGGGATTAGTGGCAGGTACCAAATCAAAGCCAATCTGATTTTGGGGATATGAGTTTCTAGGGTTTTTTTTACTTCTTGACTCACTATTAATTGGATTGATAATTATATATAATTCATGTAGATTAAAACTCAGCTGTCTCACTCTGGTGCATTTTTATTAATGTAGTAACATCTAAAGGACCAAGTCCCAACCAAATGACTGTTTTAAGATTGGAGATTCCTTTGGTGAGTTTTCTACTTGTGTGGTAAAGATATTCAATACAGAAGTCAAATATACAGCTGCACTGTTTCATTGTTACTATGATTTAGCTCCCTTCCAATGTAACTTTACAGCTCAGAACAAAGAAGCTACCACCCTGTGATAAACGCCCACAAATGAGCTAAAGAACAACAGCAGGTTCTCGTCAGTTTCTGAGCTTTTTTTAACAAACCACAGGCACTACACACTACTAACTAGTGCTACAATAAATTACTTTAATTTTAGCAATAGAAAATGCTAACATCACCACCGAATTTCAACCGCTTCCAATATTGTATCTTTTCACTTGTTAGAAGCAAGTCTAGCAAAGCTAATGACTGTCATGACCTCTATTTACTCAGTCTAAACCTACCATCAACCCAGGCTTTGTTTTGTTTGAATAAATACAGAATAGCATCATACTTCCCTGTTTCCTAATAATTGCAGTTTAAAGATTATTAGTTAACAAAGACAGAATTTTCTCAGAGTCATCACTCTTTGCTTGGATGCATACCAACCTTACTCATTTTCTACTTAACCCCTTACTGATCTTTCAGAAGTTCTTTAATACAACATAATCAAGATATTTTGACATGTCTTTGGAGGTAGAACCACTGGAAAGACTGTAGCTCTGGACCTATCAAGGTGATAGGTATACAGGAATATATAAGAGGCAGAGTATTTTGTTTATTTTTTTCACTTGCTGGACATTAACAGAGGAGAAGAATATTTTTAGTGTGGTACATACAAGCCAGGACATGCAAGGATATCTTATGTGTCACGATTACTTGTTGCCAGAAGTACTATGGAGGATGAAATGTCATTTTGCAATGCATTTTGAGGAACTCTTTCCTGTCTTACACCGCTCTGAATGCTAGGAAGGACTCAGCAAGGTGTATTTTTTTGAACGGTTGACTGTGGTTTTGTTCAGTGATTGAGCTGTGCAGAACTGACCACCTAAACTTGCTGTAGTTGATTAACATTACCTTGACAACAAATGCCAAAATACAGCAATTTCATCTAGTCAAAACATTTTTTTTCTCCCCCTTGCCACTTTTTTCCCCCATTTTTAAAGTTTCTCAGAAACAAAATGTTGACAATATTAATAATATAATTTTGTGTAAGCCAGTTTCAATTGAAATGCATTTTCAAAAACAAAATTAGTTTCCAATTTTCTCCAGGTAAACGCAAGTTGTAAACTTTTAGAGCTGACTGGTTCCTGGAAGCAATTTTGCAATATATAAATGTATTCTTGCTTATGTTTATGCTACCACTCCATGAATGTGAATTTACTTACATGTTTAAACAGCCTTATTGGATTACAGCCATGAAGACTGATGCTTTAAGTCTCTGTACACAGAAGTCTCATTCAACTCAACGGGATTTTTTATCTGCTAAAAAATGGCAGAACCAAAGCCATATGGCCTTTTGGCTTGGATTATAGTGTTATATGAATATTGACTTTTTATTCTCCTAAGGGTGAATTAACATAGTCATGGAATATGCAGTACCCTAAGGAAATATTTGTGCCCACAAACTAGAGCTGACTTTTTAAAATCACAACGCCTGTTATTTCACAAATATTTCTGAAGTAAAGCATTGGACTTCAGTCAGTGACTCTTAAAACATTTAAAATCCAAATATATAATGTGCTTCTTTTCTTTACCCCCGCAGCAACAACTTTAGACATATATATGAAAATAATTTATTCTTTTAAAGTAACCAGTTTAGAAGTTGGCTGTTCCATTATGCTAAGGTGGCTAATACAGGACTCCAATAAAATTACTCATGTGAGCAGTGCTTTAATGAACAAACCATTAACATCCTGCAGACTTCCACAGATATAGAGGAAAATAAATTACTGTCCATGTTTCTATATGCTTGGTCTTATTTCTGTCATAAATAAATGCCCTATCATTTATATTCCCACAAATATTCAACTTTATAAAAAAAACTCGACAGTTTACTTCACCACCAGTCTTCCCCAATGCACTGTAACTCACTGGTAATTAAGGACTTCCCTGTTATAAAGATGTTAATCCAGTTCTTTCAGTTTTTATTACTGAATTTTTCAGAATGAAGATGAATGTTGACTTGTGTAAGTCTCCTGCTGCTTTGTACACCTGCAGACTGCCTTATGCAGCCCTCCTATTGTCCAGTGCATCTGTCCATATTTTACCTTCAAAATGTACTGCTTCTTCACATTTTGATTTCCCCTACAACTCCTTAATAAAATCTTTGTACAGTCAAATGGTGGGAAATTGTAAGCCTAGCGAAGTGACTTTCTATTTTTTTAATAGCAGATTTTGTAGTACCTCAACAATTGCTCCATTTCATCCCCTTGAAGCACTATTTTTCATTTATTAATACTGTGTTTAAGGCAATTAGGGCCACTGAAACAACTTATTTTCCCAGATGAAGAGAGTACGTAACCTAAAAATACCAAAAGCTTGTCATATAAGATTTATTCTGCCACTCTCTTTTAATTCTTTCCTGAATTTATTACAATAGCACCATCCATACAATTATATTCCCAAGAATGTATAAGCCATTAAAAATATGAATACAAGATCTTTATGTGCTAAATATTTGCACTAAATTCTGTTGCATTTTACCAGTATTGCAAAAAAACACAAATCATAAAAAGCCACTTGAACAAAGATTATCCAATTGAAATTATTCCTGAAAAAATACGTTTTTCCCAGATAAAAATGCTTCTGTAACTGCAAGTTATCTTCAATCATGGGATAAAGCCAACAATGGGTTTAATGGTCTGCTATGAAAATAAAGTATTTTCTAAGTATTACAATGGAGAAATATTACGGAAAAAGCGCAACAGCCAAAAACCTAAAAAAATGTGTGCAACAAATCAAATATAATATGAAAAATTCAAGGAACAGTTTATATTTGTTTAGCATTTATGCAATGTAATTAAATCCAATAATGAAGACACACAGTATTTGACAATAAATTAACATCATACAATGCTTTTGTAGGCTGGGTGGTGGCAGGGAAGGAGGGGTGTGCTGATTTTCAACATAGACACCCAATATATCATACAAGATTTCCAAGACCAGGCTCTCCAGGAAATTTAAAATGCCTCACTGTTCCCTAATGCACATCCAGACCTTATGCATGCCAATAACATTGCTAACAGCAGACTGAGGCTACTAAAATTTAACAGCAAGGAAAGTTTCCGCAATCAACACATATGATGGCAAAATGGTAGCCCTCCAGCTTGGGCTAGCAGCCTTCCATAGCCATCCTGAAAAGCGAGCCTGCAGGTCACGGTACAACCTGTCAGTATTTATACATACAAACTACCATTCAAATCAAACCATAAGGCTTCACTTACAACTATAGCCCGCACCTCATCATTAAGACTATTCATATCAAGATAATCAGCCATGTGAGAAGCAATACAAAAATGACAGTTTCCTAACAATGAGGGCTGTCAAAGGTAGCTGATTGCTTCCATAAGCTTTCTGATTGAAAGTATGAAGCAGTTTTTTGCATTTGCTCATAGAAGCAAGCCCATGCTAGACTGGAATCCTTAGATCTTAATCCCGCCCAGACCCATGAATGTTTGAGTCCCAATTTAAAATAAGAAAAGAGTAAGGTAAGGAGAGAAGAAATAAACTAGGTATTTTTCTAAAATAAGATTTGGTTTTTTGTTTCAAAAAATAGTATCTTTGGACAAGAGAAAACATTTACTTCAGATTTTTTGTCAGAAGGCAAAAGAAAAGAAAAAAGCAGTCATAAAAACAATGGGATAAATTAACATTTAAGAATGTATTTTCCTAAAACAATTCCTGGATCTTTTGTTCAAAAGCATTGTCTATTAGCCTAATAAAAACATCTCCTACAACCTGGACGAGTTTTTCTCTTCAGACTGCTACAGCTGCAACACAATCACCGGCTTTGAACCTTTGTGCTAGGACATAACTTTGTGCTGCAAAGTTCTGTACTTCATGTATAAAGAAGAAGAGTGCGTATGGTAGAAGTTTTCATGGGCAGACAAACTGGTATTTTGCAAGAATCCTTTATAAAAACCAAATAGACAGGAAAAGCTGACAAGTTTCAGAAGCTAACATTAAAAAAAAAAAAAATCTAATCATTATCTCATATTCTGATTTATATGCCAGAACATTTCAAGAATACACCTTGTATTCAGGGCTTCATCTGTTAAGTAATTCCAATGAGAGAAATGTAAACATATATCTGTGAAATGGCGTTCTGTTTCGTAAGACATTATTTACTCTAAAATCATTAGTTTTGGCTGGAAAATCTAAATCATAATCACAGCCAAAGATTACTGGGCTAAAGTAAAATAATTTCTTAAGTGAGATATTTGAAAGATTGTTTTAAGAACATATAAAAGAGAAATGAAAGAGAATTAAAGAGAAAGAAAAAGTCTTCATTTGGTCCAGTTACATGGTTGTGGTTTGTTTTGTTGGTGGGGTTTTTTTAATAGTTTGGGCAGGAGAAGACCTTTCTACATGATCAGAATTAATCAATACATTATTTATTATATCTATTTCCATAGTAACTGACAGGCAGTGTCAGACATGAAACAGAAAAGATGCACATCTCTTTTCACTCTCTCTTTAAATTTAGAATTTATAATACTGCATACACACACGATCTGTCTCTGTTATAGATAGTCACAGAAAGTTATAATTATAAAAATATACTCAACGATATCATTTTAATAAGCCACTGTCCAGCTCATGGACTAAAAAGCTCATGGGGAATAGGTGTGATGACCACTAGAGCTGTCTCAAAGTCCTGTTCATGAAGTATTTATACCTGAAATTTCTGATTTGTTCCTCTTTAAAAATGGCATTTAAAAAAATAGCAACAGTAAATGATTCTCTGTAGTGGAGAGATATTGCCATTCATTCCCCTTTTACTAGTGCAGGAGCCACATTTGTCTCTTCCTGTCATGACAGGATTACACTGAATGGACATGACATGAAAATACAATTTTATATTTTCTATTATGAAAATAACTTCTCCTCTGTGCCACATAGAAATTCTCATCGATGTCATAATGAATTGCAATTTACAGGTAAGACCTGTCAATTCACAAACTTCTCCAAGACTCTCCCCATATCTACAGAAAAATTTAACAATGGAGGTGGCAGAAATTCTCTTATGAAAATGCTATTATTTTTGCAAGTTATTAGTTCTCTATGAATAGGTCTACAACTACATAGCTATGAGTTCTACAGTTCTTCCAAGTAAACATTTACACAGATAATTTTTGCAGCAAAGGAGTACAGGTATCAAACTAAGACACCTGCTAAAAATTTCACTAGCAACAATTACTCTGGACGAAGGGGCTGAGGGCACTGTTCGAATGCCTATCAGAACCCATAGAAAGTGTAAAGTCTCCCAAGGCTGCCCCTCTGCTGAGGCACAGGCACAATGCTTCCAAGCACCTAACATGAAAGTAAGAACAACAGTGAGGATAAGGTATAAAAAGATAAGGCATCTTAAGTTTCAGACAGGGGCAAAAAAATAGATGGCACCTCAGTACTACTCAGGACTCCTCAAAGGTGCCTGAAGAATTAGATGTTGTCAGAGAAATAAACTCTTTCCAGAGAGATGAGGGAACCAACAAAAGGGAACAAGTCCATAATCTGGTAGACTGCCTGATTACAGACTATTTGTTAAGATACCGCAATGCATTATGGAAGCAACAAGCATAGAGGAGTTCCCCACTGTGAAACAGTACCATCATGCCCTCCTACCTAGCAGTTCCCAGTCCCATTGCAACAAAGAGCAAGCATTAGTGATTTATTTACTTCGAATTCTTACAAGTTACAAAACATAGGGAGATGGTATTTCTTTCCAGCCAAGCAAGTATTCACTTCCTTTGGTTTTGAGACGACTCTCCTATACTCAAAAAGAGCTATGGATAAACATATTGGAAAATAATTAATTCTCTAAGACAACTGCAAAACATTTCTTAATTAAGATTAAAGTCTCTTCCACTCAAGACAACCATATGTAGGACTGACCACTGATTCTACCAACCTACTGAATTTTACATCATTTGGTTTGCCACTGCTGCAAGTTACAAAAGGAACCGCTGTACAAGGTTGTAGTCAAAAGTTTCTTCATGTGTAAAGGAATACTGGAACCAGCTTTATGACCAGCCTTTAACAACACTTGAGCCATAAACAGATCCACCATTCTATTTATAGAATGGAACTT
Source organism: Tringa solitaria (assembly GCA_026413425.1). NCBI lineage: Eukaryota > Metazoa > Chordata > Aves > Charadriiformes > Scolopacidae > Tringa > Tringa solitaria. Next base: position 5,294,674 of record JAOXJM010000002.1, on the reverse strand, counting down.
ATAAAGTCTAAGCACTATATTCTATTTAAATGCATTTTCCACAGAAAGGGGATTTGCTGTATAATTTACACACACAATATAGTATAAGGCCACAATCATTTGAACTCATACTTCACTGACACTAGTCATGTCAATGAAGATAAGAGCTTGCAGGTATAGTCCCAAAGTGACTCTCTGGGAAGATTCTTAAGGAACTGAGGGACTGAAAGTATCCTGGGTTGTATTAACAGAATCACAGCCGGGGGTCAAGGAAGGTGAGTGTTCCCCTTTACCTGGGGCTTGTTAGACCACATCTAGAAAATTCTGTCTAGCTCTGGGCCCTCTGATACAGGAAAAAACATTGGTAAGCAGCAGTGATGTAAATTGCCACGGGGCTGGAGCACGTTCCTGTAAGGAGTGGCTGAGAAATCAGGCTTGCTCAGCCTCAGAAAGACTGAGCTTTGGGTGCTCCTAACAGCAGCCCCTCCAGTACCTACAAGGAGCTGATCAATAAGATGGCAAAATCTTTTTCCCCGGATGACACCCCAATAGTGTGTCTGCCCAGAGAGGCTGTGCAGTCTCCATCCTCAAAGATTTCCAAGATGCAACTGGATAAAGCCCTGAGCAACCTCCTCTGACGCCGAAGCTGACCCTGCTTTGAGCAGCAGGTTGCACTATGACTCTCTCATGAGGTCTTTCAATCTGAATTACTTTGTGATTCTATAATTATAAGGAGAAACTAGCGGGGCTGGTAGTCATAAATAAATCATCGGGACATTTTTGTGACACATAAAATAATATTGCAGCAAAATTATTATACAAGAGTATAAAGTCTTTATACAAAAGTTCACAAAGTATTCTTACAGTACATATGAACACAGTAAAATTTATATGCATGGTAAAATGTCTAATTTAAAACTTTTATAAGATTTAACTAGTTACATTTTATTAGCATTACTTTCTTCTAAAAACGAGGATTAAATATTACAATTAAGCAAATCTTGCTAAAAGGCAAGTATGCATTTTAATATTTAAGTAATGGACATGCTTCAGCTTTTAACTTTGATTTTTTTTACTAAATAAATCTTGTCTGTGCCAGAAAATTTTACAGAACAATTCCCATCAGGGCCAGTACTGCCTCTACTGAACTCACATTAATACCAAACTCATACACCACTCAGATGTGCACGAATACTGACAGCCCTCATCCCACACTGCAGAGTTTGCCCGGGGCAAAGATCCATAAACTGTGGGACTGTGAGAATAAGAGTAATATAGAGAAGCAGGAACAGATGTATGAAGAATAGCCTTGCAGGTCACTAGTACAATTGCACCTGTGGCAGAATTTCTTACCAGCAACCCACAGGCTGCTAAGATAGGTGGGCAGTCGTTATTGTCTGCTCTGCTTCCTCCATGGGTAGTGGTTTGCAGGGGGAAGGTACCAGCGGTCAGTGGACAGATGACAAAATCCCTGCATAAATACTTGAACGTGTCATCTCTAATAACATTTTAAAAAGTCTCATTCCTAGTAAGAGTCCTGTCAAGGCTCCTGTACAATGGGTTAAGATTTATCTCTACTTACAGACAAATATTTTAAGAGTTATCTTACTGAGACTACTAAAAGCAGTGAAGAATGCCTTGAAATTACTCTAAATTTTCTTAAAATATTTCTCTCCTGCATCTTCTTCTGAGGACTCCAATAGTGTTCAAATCTATTTTACATTATTTCTGTTCATAGTTTATTTTCAGAATTGCCTTCTCTCCTCCTCCCCTGACGACTGTTTTAATTTCACAACTATGTCAGAAGCATCTGTCGCTTCTCTCCTAAACTATTAAAGACACTTGGAAAGGGAGTATGTTGCCTTTCTGGCCTATCCTTACTGCTGACAATAGTGGTGCAAAAAGATTAGGCAAGATTCATGCAGCGTGCTGGCAGAGATACACACCCTTCTTTAAATTAATCTTCATTTGTTCTAACCTTTTCAAGATTCTTAAAAGCTTCTCAGCTAGCTCTTTGAAATTCTAATGAATCACTTTCCAAGGCAACACAAAAACCTTTCTATTTCATTTCCAGTAAGTCAAGAAAGTGGCCAAGGCCAGGATCAAGAACTCTCCAGCATGCTTTCAATTATCTTTCTCACTAACTCCTTTCCCTGACCTCCTAGGTTCAATTCTATACATACTATGGTAACGTGATAGTAGAGACGAATAACATGATAAAATACAGTCCACTTCTCTAAAAGACTCTTCCCGTTGAGTTCAGAGGGGATAGGCTCAAGCACATCAGGACACTTTGCTAGCATTTTACTTGTGTTATAGAAATGATAACACAGTTGCAAAATGGGGAACAGAAGAAAATAAAGAGATAATATTACTTCTTATGCTGTCTCTGTATCTATACTATCATCTCTATCAAGCAATTTAGTAATGAAACATAATCAACATCTTCAAAGATTTGGTCTGCAATCAAATTTTCATTCCACGGACTTTAGCTCCTCCATTTAGGTTCAGATCCTTGACATACAAGTATTGGTCTTAAAATGCTGGCTATTAGTATTAGTGAAAACAAGCTTTGCCAGGAATCTGGCAAAGAGACATGGTGAGCAGCTCATTTCTGCTGCAAATAACATCTGTTATTTGTCTATGAACTAATAATCAACAAAGAAGTTAAATGTAATGCTGCACACTCTGTTCAGATCATGAAACAATTTATTGGTCTCTACTAACTTAGCAGAAGAGGAGAAATACCACAGTATGCTCAAGCAAACACTAACAACATTAGTTTACTCATCTGAACGTATGAAGAAATCTATAATACTTCTATCTAGTGTCTGTCCTTGCTAGAAGGACAGCATAATATCTGCATGAGTCAGTAAAGAGAATCAGTAACTAAACAAACCAGCAAACTATTACTCAAAATACGTATCAGTTATTGACATCAGCTCTAAGGACTTCTGCCTCATATTTTCCCTTTGCCTTCACCACTTCCTGCACTGGTTTGTGAGTACGTGAACAGTTCAGAGAACACAACTAGTACTTCTGAGTACAACTAGGTACTGGGCTGGAGCACAACTAGGTTTCTGCATACAAGAAATTCAGCAGCCGGCTCGCCTAGTTACAGAAGAGACTGGAGAATATCGGTGATATCCACAAACAAACATAGCTATGACATTCATTTCTACCTCTAACGATTGTAAAATTTAATTTAAGCCATGCCATACAATTGTAATATCTCTGAAGTACCTCTACAGAGAATATACTGTGGACAGAGTCTGACAGTGAAATGGCTGTCATATAAATAGAATTACTTTCTCAGCACTATATTTTCACCATTAGCATTTCCTCAATACAGAAGCACATAGAAAGATCTAGAAGATAGGAACAAGGCTCTGCCTTCTCCTACCTTTTTTAAGGTTTTTCAGTCCCTGATTAGAAATCATATACTAAAACTGAATCATGACTATGCCTCAAACGCCTTATTTCTCCACACTTTTAGCCCCCATTTAACCAGCACTTACAATATCTGCTATATTCTCAAATCTTTTCTGAATGGACTGTGCCTAAACTGACTCTTCCAAGCTAGATTTAGTATTGATTGTACTACAGTACAATTTGAAGTACTTTCCTGGTAATATGTCTGAATTGTAACTTCTTATATATTTAGTCTATACTCACTGCACATTACTAGACCATGTCAAGATGATGTAAGACCAACCCATGGTCTGCTAATCAGACCTTTTGAGTCCAAAACAGCAATTTTTCCAGGTCCTGTTCTCCATCTGGGGGCCGTGTTCCCAGTGTAAATTGAATATATTTCTTTAGTACAGTAACTCTGCACCTCAGACACACCACCTGCAGGAACT
>JAOXJM010000002.1:5279496-5290732 GCA_026413425.1 Tringa solitaria | reverse complement strand
GGAACTGCTTAGAGACATCTTTCCCAGGTCCCAGAAATGAAAAACGGAATTATGATGAGGAGATCTTAGCCTCCAGTTTTCCTTCCCTAAAGGATACTTAACCACACTCTGTGGTCTGCTAGTCTCTTTTACACTTTAGTAAGTCCAGTGTTGAATTTCTTGAGCGCAAATAACATAACTTGGTAAGTTTATACAATAAAATGTGCTTCTTTTTTTTTTTGGCAACCCTTTGTGATCTACCTAAAATAAACAACTACATAACACTTCCCTGCAGAACAGGTTGTACTTCTCTCCTAAAAATCAAAGAGGTTGCTCATCCTTCTCCCAGTAATAACTAAGTTACAACTAAAATTAATATTTGTGTTGCATATGTGAAGCTTGACTGAAGTAACACTTTATTACATATTCTCTCTTGTTCTTACAATGTGAAGTTAGATCCATGGTTAAACTGATGCAGAAAAATAAAAAAAATCTGTCTTACTCAAGGAAATAAACCTAGATTTAAATTTGATGTAGGAAAGCACTCATTGATCTATTACCAGCAGAAATTATTATCGTTATTTAGAAAAGCATTGTTACAAGTATCAGAATCTTACCTACAAAGAAAGTTTTGTTCTATAATGACCATCTACAAAGCTACAATTTCCCTAAATGACATGAATGCAGACTTCAAGGTTGATCAACTGAGTAATGAGATCTATATTGAAAAGGAAACAGCTGTACCACACAAACCACGTAGATCTTACAATACAGACTCATGTTTTAACAAAAGTTAGGTAACAAATAAAGGAAAATATTAGAACCTGGTGAGTCCCATCAAGCAATGGGAAGGGCTAACTCTCCCAAGTCATTGATAAGAGAAAGAGTGATGACAGGCCTATGTATCACAGACAATCAGACATGTTACAGCTGGGCTGGGACAAGGATCTAGAGCTCTAGAGAGTCAGGAAGGATGAATTCATATCAGGATGATCAAAACTAGATGGGGCAGCGATCTCTGTCATGACACAGACTTTGCCCTCCTTCCTCCATGCACAAAAACCTGTCAGTGCACACATACACATGCTCCAACTCTTACCTATCAAAGCTCACAGGAGCTACGAAGCTCACCCGTTACACAATCCGAACTGGTTACAGAACTTTAGTTTCACAGGAGACACCTCTCCACCCTGACCTGTGGCCAGGCAGTTAGGGCTAGCCTCATGAGGGGAAAAAAAAAATAATAATCTACATTCTGCATTAAGATTCTCAGATTTGAGAAGTGCAATAAATTCAAATTTTCTATTTCCTATATGAATATTCTATCTAGTAAAGCACTGCAGTAGTATGGGCAAGTCGTATGGGCACGGTAACTGCAACAGAAGCTCAACCTTAGAAAAATACAGCAAGAAGACACAACTGCTCCTGGCAGAGTTTGCTTTTGCTGTTGCGTGCTAAAGGGTTCCTGAAGCAAGCAGTTCAGGAACAGTACTCCTGCAGGATTTGTCCATAGTTCCCAAGCACTATGTTCTCAAACCATTTTCCATTCACAGCTCAGTCATTTTGCAAAGCTTTGAATTTCATCCAACCTGACTTTTATGAAGTACCAAGGTAGAGAAACATTTTATAAAAGAATTTATTTTTCTGTGAGAAAGTAGTATATGTCTGTCAGGTTCAGATCAATACAATTTAACATTCCCTTCAGATACTCTTTTACCAACTACTATTACTGTCATTTTTATCAAGGCATAACATCATTCATTAGACAGTCGTTCCTAATCAGGGCTCTTCATTCCAAACTGTTATTCAACTTCTAACTTGCATTGTTTCAGCATCTGAATAATTTTCTCATATTAAAAAAAAAATTTAAAAAACCAACAAACACAAAAATAGCGGCTCAGACTATATGTTTTATGCTGCCTCTGGTCCTGTAAAGGTGTGACAGTTGTGTTCAGACTGAACTTCACTGAAGCCATTCACCCAGGTGAGACAAGGGAGAAAAAATTCTTAATATGAAGATCCCATGCCAGACTGGCCTAGTATTAGGGGCCAACCTCCTGTCTTCTTATCCTCCTACGCTGACAGGATTTTCCTAGTCGGACATAAATGTGTCATAGTCTGACAAAAGGAACTTCAAATATCCACAGAATTTTACTGGCAAGACCTTATACACCAACAGATTTTTAACTCTTGGGATGGAGGCATTTAGTGATGTCCTCCAGTAGGTCTGGTACTAAGAGACTTGCTCAAGGTCACACAAGAAAGCTGGGAGAAAGAAAATTTGAAAATGTTTACAAAACATCTACCTACATATCTCCCTCTACTCCTCCTTTTTTGTCACATTTCAGCAAGGAAAAATCTTATTCTAACTGCTCCAGGCTGGTTTACTTAAAAAAAGAAAGTAAGGTCAAATCAAAACAGCACAAGTATCGCCTTTGATAGTGTGCAACAGATGAAGCATCCTCTATAATTCTTGCTTCTTCTGTAGAATATTTAGATGTTACTTTCGAGAAAATTAGGGAATGTATTTTCTCCTTCAATTATGGCTAAGAATCATGCATCGCTTTACTAGGTGATGATTTCAACCAATAAAAATGTACTGATCTGTAAGACAGGGACAAAGAACTTGGCAAAGTCTTTGAAAGTAACATCCCTTAAGTATTTCAGATTTCAAGCAAAATTTTTACCATTTCCAGAGTTATAAAGCCAGCACTTAGAGCCAGTCCAAATATAAATATTGCTTCTCATGCACAAATATGAAGGTGTTATGTTTTATAATATTTTTGATAAAAAACTTTGTCCAAGTTCCTCAGTGTGTAACACTTTACAGATCATAATGTTGCATAAGCTTTTACACAAGGCTTATATAATATAGGCATCTTGACAGGTATGTGAATGAGGACATTAAAACCCAGCAGTCCCATGTCCCAGAAAGACCTGCAAGCAAGCTGCTGCAAACAGGAGTTCTTCAAGACTGAACCAGCAGGGGAGAGGAAGATCTCTACAGCAAATCATACCAAGAACACAACATAAGGGAAATATTTCTGTATAAATTATTCGAAGTGCAGGACTTATAACACAGGCTTTCAACTACCCAGTGGGGAAGGGAATATAGCAGCATAGAAAACATTCAGCAAGATCTTGAAATGCATTAGTGTTTGATAAGGAAGTTGGAGCAAGTGCTGAGAGAGAAACTCTTTTAGATTTGATTTTAAGCAACGTGGAGAAAATATGTGACGTTCTGAAAGCCACTTCAGTTTAACGTTGGCATCCATTACTCTTGGAAAGGCATGATAAAAACCTGCAAAATAAATAGGAATGTGTTCCATTAAGGCAGCTGGGATGGATGAACATCAACCTATGACAATAGAGCTCACCAATTAATGACCAAATTATTAAACACTCCAGTGTTCTCCTCTGAGAGAGCGTGGAGATCTGCATGACAACAGAAGACTGAAAGAGAGTAAATTTCACTGGTCCTTTTTCAAAGAAAGAAACCAAGGAATTATACCAGTCAATTACACTACAATTCTAGATAATGACATCCACTACTTAGTTATCTAGAAATAAACACAGGAATAAGTAACAGGCACCATGGGTTTGTCAAGAGCAAGTCTTGCCAAATAAGTCTAATTTCCTTCTCCCTCTCTTCTTCTGGTCATAGGATTAGTAGCAAATGTCTCATATTATGACTAGATTTTTGATAGTCTCATGTGATGCTCTCATAAAGAAATGGGGGGAAAATAGATGAAATTACCCTGGAATCAATGAAGATTCTTTTAAGAGCAGTTACCAATGACTGACTGCCACTATAGAAGACTGCATTAAATGATTTGTTGCAAGGGTCTATTTTGGGTGCCTCACATAACTCAACATAACTTGGATAAGAAAACAGAATGGGATTTCAGGGCAGGGGATAGGACAAGGAACTGTTAGTGCACTAAGGGGCAAGATTTGAACTCAAAATAATGTTTATAAGTAGGTGTGATGTTCTCAGAGAGGCTACAGTTCAGTAAGGATGAGTACAAGTCACCATATGTAGGCAGGAACAGTCAGCTGCACAGTGCGTGATTAGAAACAACCAACTGGGCTACACTGCACAGGAAACTGTTCAAGGATCACGGATGACTGTGCTTACAAGGAAAGTCAAATCACATGCATGTAAAGAGACACCAGAAGAAATCCTTCAATTCTATTTATCAACAGCATCCCTTAATGAAAGACCAGACACATGACATCTGTAGCTCTTTCCATGTTCACTCATACAGTGACTCCATCATAAAAGGCCAGTAGGTTGGTCAGGCAGGAGTTGCCCTTGGTGAAGCAGTGCTGGCTGTCTCAAATCATCTCCCTGTCCTCCATGTGCCTTAGCATAGCTTCTAAGAGGATCTATTCCATGACCTTCCCAGGCACAGAGGTGAGGCTGAGGTCAGTAGTTCCTTGGGTCTTCCTTTCCACCCTTTTTAAAAATGAGTGCAATGTTTCCCTTCTTCCAGTCACCGGGGACTTCACCTGACTGCCATGACTTTTCAAATATTGCGGAGAGGGGCCTGACAACTACATCAGCCAATTTCCTCGGGACTCTGGGATGCATCTTGTCGGGTCCCATAGACTTCTGTATGTTCAGCTTCCTCAGGTGGTCATGAACCCGGTCTTCTCTTACAGTGGGAGGGACTTTGCTCCCTGAGTCCCTGCCTTGCAGTCCATCCACTCAAGAGGTGTACGGAGAGAGGTTGCCAGTGACAACCAAGGCAAAAAATAAATTGCTCTAATTATGTAGTGGAAAACCAAAATAATGTTCTCTTGATATACCTTTAAGTTTAAAAAATAAAAACAAAACAAAAACTTACAGAAATAGATTTGAATATATTTTTTTCTTTAGGTTTTTTTCCATACTTGTAGTAACTCCCAAAGCAGTTTGACACAGAGACTATAACAACACAAAGGCTTTATCACAACATATTCATACCAACAAAATTCTATACAGAAGTACCATTTATATCACCAAATAAACTCTCCTTGTTAGTACAAACTGTATCTCCCTGGAGAACTTTGCTTATGTTATGTTTAGAAAATTATGATTTCTTTTTTTTTAAGTTCTTAATATGATAGGGAAAGAAAAATTTGAGTGATCTGGAGATCACTCCAGAACTCCAGTGATCTAGAGATTCTCCAGTCAAATTCAGACACCACCATACTTTTCTTCCATGAAACTAAGAGCAGTTTATGAAGCAAACTATGTATCATCAGCCTTTTCATTGTTCTGCATATTGCAATCTTTTATTGCAGGAAAACTAAGCCAAGTTCTCAAAAATCTGAATTTCACGAAGCAACTGAAACGTGACTCAACTTTTTTGTGCTAAAGATGTTACCAATAAAGCTTCGACTCTGTATATATCACAGCTTTATAGAGTCGTTATCCCACTATGATTCCATCTAATGTGTGAGCTTATTTCTTGTCAGAGAGATTAGCTATGCTGTGGGGAGATCTTCCTGGAATGAAATTTATGATTTCTTTCCAAACAAGAAGATGTTTCCATGTGAGACAGTCTAGATAGCGGAAACAGGGAAAATTTATTGGAAGAGCAACTGTTTGAGCATCAACTCTGCTACTTCAGCCCTTGAAAGATGATTGAAAAAAAGATTACTGACTTCTATGAGAAAGCAAATGCTTGTTACCCTGGTACATAAAAAACCAAAAAAGGCTATTTTTTACTTACCATCTAGACAGAACAGAAAGCTTTAAGGATAAAAAAAAAAAAAACCAAACCCTAGATAATCCTTTATCAAGAATAAATGGAATATTGACAAACCAGTCTTGCAAAAATCTTTTCTTTTTACATTTTTTTCACTTTTCTTTAAAAATCCCTGTAGTTTAATCTCTGAGCACTGGCTTTCCTGCTGGAATCTAAGCTGCTTGTAGACACCCTACTGGGTTAATTGATAGGGTAACAAGGACCATCAGTCAATAAACTTACTGCTTCCTTAAGCTTCACAGGGTTTGCACATAATTCTGCAACACATAAAAACTTAACAGAGCTGGGTTGTCCTCAGAAGGGATAACTGCAATCTTCTCCATGTTCATAAAAACCCCATATACACATTTCATATGACTGCCAAATACAAAAATAAATGCATATGCACAAATCACAGAGTAAGGAAATCAAATATATCACACGTGAACATGCAAATTACTTCTGAAAAGATTCAGTCATTCAGTTCCAGGATATAGGCATACTTCAGTCTCAACAAACTTTGAGGTAAATATTGAAAAATAAAAATCACAAATGGTTTAACATCTGACAACCAAATTTAGTGTCAAGAAACAGCACCCCTACAACTTTAAAGTTTCTCATAGTTCTCATATAAAATGAAGACACAATCGCTTTCTTACAAGAAAGTAGATGACTCTAGTAAAAGATTAATCTTTTACTTATGAAACACCCCACTCTCTTACGACACTTTGTCCCACAAAAAAAACCCAAACCACAAATGCACTCATCTTATTAGAAAGCATTCCAGGACAAGCACTCCCCAGCTCTTCTGGCAGAATAGCACTACCACATGCCAGTACAGGAAAAACACTAGTGGAATGGATGGTGCAAATGCCTGTCAGATAGATACTCGTTATGGAGTGAAGCTGAAATTGTAAAACCATAGAAGAAATAACTGGAACTGGAAAGAGAGCTGGAACCATTTCCAGATCACAAACATCTCTGGTTTGCTACACTAATAGTATACTATCACCTCTTTTTACCTCTGTACATTTAGTAGGGTTACAAACCAAGGGCTATATAAGCATCATTAACTACTTCCAGACAGCATTGTTGTGAACAACCAACTATCTCCTAAATGCTGCAAAACATTCAGATCTCAGTACTCTATTGTAGCATTTATTTGAAGAAGTAGTTTCAAGTTTGTATATTACAAGCTCTGTCTGTAACTCATGCTGTAAATGCACTGGCCTAAACTGAGTTATCTGGGGGGAATTTCACAGTGACAGTAAAATCTTCATCCAAAATATATTATGTTATCTGCAATACACTTCTAGATATTTTTTTCTCTTTAGCTGGTCTAGTCTTCTACTTTCCTCTCTCTTTTGTCTAATTGTAATGCAGATTGTTGTCCTGCTCACGATGTTAATTACTGTATGCTCCATGATGTGGAAAAACAAACAAAAACCTCCCTGTTTTTATTTTGCATTCACCTCTTCTTAAAACAACACTCATTCCTCAGCATCAATTTATGAGATTAATATATTATTTTACTCCCTTGTTAATTTACAGAAGTCCATATATAGTCTTACAAAGTATGTGGAGCATTTCCAGAGAGGAAGATGACAACTAAGAGGTATAAAATACACTTCATCTGCATCAAAGCAAAATAGTAGTCTAACATTAATGTACCAATACACAGTCATGAATGACACCTGAATGCAAAATAAAGGCAAAATGCAGCTCCTCACAAACAAGTGCACTTAGCTACATCTAGAGCAGTGAATAAATATACTGCCTACTTTAAGGAGCACCATTTTGGTATATCTAGTATTCTGAACCTGCCTTAAGACAACATATCTGCGTGAGCTCCAAAGGATGAGATCTTTGCCATCTAGAGGAATGAGAGAGATTTGAGTTTAAGCAACAGTATATGTCATAAATATTTTTCCAGGAGCACTACTATAAACAGAATGTTCTTATGAATTTAAGAAGCTGCCAGGTCCCACTACTTTCTTTAGACTAGTCAGTATTAGTAAGAAGAGCCTAACATTTGATATAAATCTAACTTGCTTAACATAAGTTTTAGCAAATGCTTTATGTCCACATTTCTGACTTTCTGCATGTTCTGAATAGTCTACTCATTTTTTCCCCTCCTCATACTACATCTTTAGCTGTACTGAATTCAGCTGACTGCCACAGTTTAAGACATAAAGTATCCATGTCTTAATAGCTTGAATTTACCCAGTCTGATGCCCTTGAAATGCAATTCCATGAGAAAAAGCCCATCTTAATTTAAGGACGGAACATTTTTCTCCTACCAGACTACTCCAACATGAAATACCTGGCCAAATCTATAACTGATAATACAAATATATATATAAGAGAAATGCATTTTCAGTTCATTAGTGGAAAAAGCATTGGCTTATTTAGGGGTTATTAGATCACTGGGGAGTTTATATGTTCACGTATTAATTCTCAGATGACAGCAGATTTTTCAGCTGTACATTCCACAATGTAATATATTTCTATTTTATCTTCAGAGACATCTAGGCTTGTGATTGTTTTTCTCATTCAGCAGTGAGAACATTCATTTCAGCACAACCACATTCATACAAGAAATAAGATGGAACCTTGATGCATTTCATTTTCTTACAGCCTTCACTGCAGTGATTTACTGAGAGGAGAGAGTAACATGTAATAGCTGGTTCTCACAGTGGCAGCAGGAAGACTCATGCTGGTTGGTATCTTTTTCCCTCACCTGGACATGTATGTTATGGGTAGTTCAACAGCAACAAAACTCAGATTTGCTTTGACACTTTACTGGCAAGGATAAGCAGCTTGCCCAGCAACAGAAGAAAACCAGAAGAAAACCAGAAGAAAACCAGAAGAAAAACAGGGAGGGGAGGAGATATCACCAGCAGTCTGTATGTGCTCGATCTCTAAGTCGCATTTCATCAAAATTATATTCATAGATAGAATGTGGAAATTATTTCTAATGTGGTGAAAATAAAAGGAAAAGTCATGATAACTAATTTCACATATGATATATAAACCTTATAGAAAATGACTTTAAAAAGAATGCTAGTTATCCTTGTGCTCCATTTTCATTCTAAGTATATAGTGTGTGCCAGTAATTAGGAAATCACTTTGAAGCTATGAACTGGCCTGCCAGATTTTAAAGATTTTTAAGTTGTCTTTTGTAATTGATAAAGTTTGTTGTTTCAGCACTTTGTTCCTGCTGATGATGGTCTCCTGCTCTTAGGCAGTTTTCAATTAACTCTGTTCCATTGCTTCACCCCCCCTTGACTGTTAAAAGCCAAAAAGTAACTCTTTGGATTTTATTCCCACCATTGCTACATGGAATATAAAACATGAAAAAGAAACAGGGTTGAAAACTTGAAATATTACATCTTTTTGTGACGACTAATTAGAATTTAACAGGAGATTATCAACTAGCTATCAAGAACATGAAATCACTTTTGTTTAATATAAGCAAATTTTGTGTTCTGTGATCTACAAACACTTAGCTTTCTCCTGCCAGACTTCTACATTTCTCTCTAGAACTGTTCCACACAAAAAAAACCCCAAAAACTAATAGGACCATTTCAGGTGAAAACATGAGTCCTAAATGCTCTCAGCAGTGCAGATAAATAATTTTGGTAAGCCTATTTTGTCCTCTTCATTTGAGGGCCAAGATCATGTCTTCAGCAGAGTCAGTCCTAAGGAAATGAAGCTGGCAGGGAGCCACTGCATTTCAGGCAGTTGTAGATGGATGAAGGCACTGGAAGCAACTAGTCAATTACTGAGGTCCTGTGAGCAAAAGTTTCCCCAAAGCATATTCAATCCAGTCTCAAAATACAGTTCTCACTTACCACTTTCAGATTTCATGGGGCTGTACTGGATGCATTGTCCAAGGCCTAAGAACAGTTTAAGGAGGCCAGGGGCAGGTAGACACGTTCTGTGTCACAAAAAACATGAAGGACCCCCCTTCCATCCGCTTTCAAAAAGTTATGGAGCATATCTGCTACTCCACCCCTTCCCCTCATACCCAGCTACATAATACTAGAGTGCATAGTACACCTTTAGCATCCCTGAACTTTCCCACATTAAATAGATCCACGCAGATCTGCACAGCAGCCCAGCATCAGGATGCAGAAAAATGTATCATGTCAGCCCTTTTGGGAGAGCTGTGCGAGAACAGAGACAGAAGGAAGGTGAAAGGCCAAAGCCACAACTGCATGCTGCAGAGTTCCACTGGGTCTTGGAGAATAAAATAAAAGCAGAGTCTGGTACATGGAAATAACCCAGCCTCACGGGGAATGCAAGAGGAGCTCTGCTCTTACGCCTGACACAACCTGAAGCACTGGCAGAGAGGATGCGAATACTACAGCCTTTCATTCAGCCAGATGCTTACAGTGACCTATGCCTAAACTCGGCTCTGAAAACATAGTTAACTAATAGATGAGATACCGAGGGCTACAACTGCACATTTAAGGACAGAACCAAATCAAATCTATTCAAAACAAAGGAAACTACCAGTGCTTCGGTTGGAATCGGCGTATAATGCACCCTGAGCAAGCCACGCTGTCACACATCCGTCTGCTCTTCGTGTTCGTCTATGCTCTCTGCAATTAAGTTAAGCACCTTGTTAGCAGAGTTCTGCATGTGTAGTGGTCGTCACATTCTTTTTTACATATTTTTTGTTTTAATATTCTCCTTCTTCCTTATACACCAATCACTTAGGAGCATAAAGATGTAAGGGAGAACTGGGAGGGGGATATGAATGGGGTGGGGAAAAAAAGGGTGCCTCAAGAAAAAACAATTATCTGTTTTAATGGGCAACAGAAGGAAGTACCCCAAGACCAAGACAACTAAGTCTTTTCTCCCTTAAAAAAAAATAGCACTGTGTGAAAAACCATTCTCCAAGGCCAGGGCAAGCCCAGGAAAACCCAGACAATTGGCCAATCCACAGCCTCTTAACATTCACAATCCAGAGCATTATCGTGAAGTTTTTGAAGTGTTAGATTATTTTAAGCACTGGATGCTTTTGGCATTGTGCAATGCATACAGTATGTCAGGATCTTTCCTCCAAGGTTCTTATCTAAACATATGATAAAAGAGGATATGGATTCCAAAGAGAAGGCAGAAAAGCTTCTGACCGCAGGGACCTTGTCTACTGGCACAGCTCCACGTTCAAAATTGTCTGGCATAAATACAGTAGGACTAGGTTTATGGAGAAGAGCTTAGCGCTTTATTTGCTGGAAGTGGTTCCTGAGGTGTTCATGATCCATTTCCAGTATTCAGAATCTTACAAACACATGCAACACGATTGTTCTTAGAAAATTAAAATAGCAGATACAGTAGAGAAGGCAAACAAAAGCAGAAAAGAAAAATGCTATTTGAAAGATAGAGACAAGTATTGTGATAAAGGTACCACATCTGTCAAAACACTCATCTTTCCTACAAGTTTTGCATGTAGTTTCTCTGTTAATCACATATACTTCAACTATAATTAACACCTTTATTTTAAAGGAAAAAGA
>JAOXJM010000002.1:5257277-5279396 GCA_026413425.1 Tringa solitaria | reverse complement strand
AAAGAAAAAGAGGAAGTACAAAAAAATAAGACTTAGCAGAACTAGAAAGAACAGGTTTTATTTCTATACACAGAATAGATTGCCACAACCACAGAAACTTCTGTTATCAAATAATTGACCCTGTTCTTTTCAGCCTAATTTAATTTTTAAGATTGCCCTGGTATAGTTTAGCTGTATCTTGACATGAACAATAAGATTTTCCTTCCAAAGTGCACTGACTGCTTAAAGCAAACTACATGTTGGTTCTCACATATATCATGTAAAATCTCCGTTGATAAAATATTTTTAATGAGGTAAAATCAGAGCCATAAAAGATGAATACGGTCCACAAGACACACTCCTTGATGTGGAGCTTAGGGACATGGTTTAGTAGTGGATTTGGTAATGTTACGTTAACAGCACGACTCAATGATCTTAAGGGTCTTCCAACCTAAATCATTCTATGATTCCTTCAAATACTCCACAGCTACTCTGTCTCCATTCTAAGATACAAAATGAAAACTTCCTGAGATGCAGTTTGAATCACAGGAAATCTAATTTGTACTTAACCTGACTGATGGCTTTTTGAACATAGAAGGGTTTGACCTTCCTTGCCTGGTTCTGAGACAAGTTATACAGCACTCAGCTCACAACTACAAGTTCTATTGCTCCAATAAGAACAGCCAACAGAATATATTTTGCTCTCCAGGTAGAATTCCACAGTCTAGCAAAAAGGGAAAAATACTTAAAGATACTGAACATTATATAATTTACTCTTTTACAGAGGTGGAAAGGGGCATTTAAGAAAACAGGAAGGAGAAGAAAATACTCCCGACCTGCCTAGGCACAACAGAAGCAGGTCTTAAGATCTGCATAGCCCACAACCGTGGGCCTTCCATGGTTCTGAGCCACAAGGCAACAGGCACAGCCTCAGTTTCCAAGAGAATGCCCCCCCACTGAGCACTCAGCTTGAAAGCTCACAGGTTCTCTGGTGACATTTACACTTGATCTTTAGACTTTTCTAATGTTCTAGACTTTTCTAATGCAAATAGATCTTATTGACAACCAAAGAAAATACATACAAACTTCCACATCCACAGACACACTTTGGGTTGCCCCATAATAGCACTTAAAAGAAAGAAAAGAGAATTCCTCTGATCCTCTGTCATCCATCCTCCATCTCCATATTACTCCTGCTTCTTTCCTCTCCCTAATGTTCTCCATCTGAACAGGAATTTGGCAAAACAGGAAAGGATACCTATCAAAATGTCTCCAACAAGGAATCACATTAATTTTCATGTAGTTTCACATGTATACGAAACATGTACGATCTGATCCTGTTAAAGATCAGGTCAAATTTCTTTGCTAGAATAACTAGAAGAAAAAACAATCACAAACAAGGACTGTAATCAAGCTTGAGGCTGTACTTTGTCTTCTCTTTGTACTTTCAGTTCTTTCTTTACTCTCTCTTCCCACCTCTCTTGGGTTCGTTATTCTACTATTCTTTGGACTCTTCTAAAAGGTAGAATGCTTTGTGTCTCTTCTGAACACAAAACTATTCAAGAAGGAAATAAATTACAACTACAGATACTCAAAAAAACCCCAAACCAATCCACCAACACACTCACACACCACCTTGGTACTCTGCATAGAAAATATCTGTGGAATAAGTCTACTTATGCCACCAAAGAAAGACAATTTTTAAAGTTTTTCCATTATCTCAAAGTGAGTTATACAGTAATAGTAATAGTGCTGTGTCTTCTTAATGTTCATTCTGAGTACAATTCACATGAATTGTGTGCTGGTAGTGAACAAAGCCAGGCCTCGAAGTAAGAGGCAAGCAATTTAGTCTTAAAACATTTAATTTACTGAAATTGGTCTTGTCCAATTAGAATAGATTCTGACCTTAGCTATATTGGCCTAAGTTTATAACACTATAAACTTCCTGAAACTACTTCAGACTTAAACCAGTATAAATAAAGTCAGCTCAGAATACAGAAACTAAGTATTAAAGTCAACAAAATAAAATGGAAGGCAGACAACCTAAAATGGTAATTCTCAAAACAGTCTTCACAGACCACCTGGGTTATATAGATCTACTGAAACTGATTGCAACGGAGACATTGGACAAAACAAAGTATTAATTGGAAGCAGGCAGGACAGTATAAAAGAAGTCCCCTGCAAAGTGGATCATTTATCATCCTTGTTTATTTCCTCAATACAGAAGTTTACTAAAAAGTAATCCTCTATTCAAAGGAGCTTCCATTAATCAGAAAATATGTCATATAAACTTGAAGTATGCCCAGTTTCTCAAACCCAGTGATTACTCAAACCACTCCTCTCTTGCTATCTCCAATTACTCTCAAAAACTGTGTATACCTCAAAGCCATTTGGCTAACATGGGGATTGTCTTATTGAGCACCATAAACTCATCCAGGGTTTTTTCTTAAAATGTATGATTCGCTTTCTGTTACGGAGAGAATTCACAAATAAGAAGCTGTTCATGTACAGATGACAAAATTTGCATTGATTACAGTTCAGCTGTGGATCAGGAAGCAGACAAGCCAAGTCACATAGAAATGCAGCTTCTGTGTCTCATTCTGCATGTATCCTGGACATAAATGGCTCAGAGGAGCCCTGCAAATCAGCCCAGAGGCAAACCAGTGTCAATCATCTGATGCACTGTGAGCCCAGAGAAGCAAGCTGCCTCTCACTGCAACGAGACCAGCACAGTTTTGTATCTATAAGGAAATGGTGCTTCAATTACCCCTCTGTTCCGAACTAAGCAGGAGCCTGCAGCCACTACACTGCATTGCATCCTTTTTCTCTAGAAAAAGTGGTGTCTCTTCAGCTACAGAAACTGCCTGAGAATCACAGAATCACCTAGGTTGGAAGGGACCTTTGAGATCATCTAGTCCAACCATAATAAAATAAAAAAAAAAAACCACACCACACACACACAAAAAAAAAATCAACCCCCCAAAAAACCCCACTAAACCATATTCCTGAGCACCATGTCAACTCATCTTTTGAGTATCTCCAGGGATGGTGCCTCAACCACTTAGCTGGGCAGCCCATTCCAATGCCTGATAACCCTTTAATTGATGAAATTTTTCCTAACATCCAACCTGAACCTCCCCTGGCGCAGCTTGAGACCATTTCCTCTTGTCCCATACAACAATCCCAGAATGCAGAGCCACACTGACTGCCCAGGAAATTCCAGATGAACTTGCACTGCCATGACTATTATCAGTAGAAAGCAAACCCAGAAAACTTTCAGAAAACATAGTGGATTGGTCAGCAACTCTTTGTGGTCTTATAAAATATTAGAGCATGCTGAAACAGTTAAAATATGTTTATTTCCAAAGTCCACAGGAAGAGGAACCTGTTTGATATTAGCATTTGGAAGTATGAAAGTATGCCTTTTACAACTTTAAGGTCAAAGAATGGAATTTCTCTTGGTGGCTGGCTAAATTCTATCACAATCTAAAGTGATATCTATTCTATATGAAGTGATTACTTCAGTGCTGTTAGGATTTTACAACTAATAGGCCAGTGTATCATGAACCTTGTCTTTAGTTGGTTTCAATCCGATTTTAAAAAAATCATCTGTTTAAAGTAATTAACATATTTTGGATAACTAGACACAATGTTAATACAGCAACACATGGATTTCTCCTGTATTTGCTCATCAGAAGTGCTAGTGACCACTTGTAATTCTAAAATCATCCCAGACATTTCACAATTTTTCCCATTTTGCAGTGGACCAGAAAGTGAAGCACTTTGAAAAACCTTTGTCAAGAGAAGAGACACATTACCCAGAATTACAAATATCAAACTCACTAGACCATGTTGGTTTAAGACTCACAAATCAAATAGAACAGGAAGTTTTATCTGAATTTGGAGCAAATACTATTTCTGGATAGAAGTCAGTCTGTCTGTCCTTCTCAGTCTCTTAAAAAAAAAATAGACCTAAACATAGCTTTTTAATGAAAAAAGAAATACAACCAATTCCAGCAGTTATCTGTACCAGAAGTGTCACAGCTAGTGACAGCCATTTCAGACAATCTAGGCTCTGTAGTATAGAATTATTCCTTTGTGCATTTTAATACACAGATCCATTATTTCACTTTTACTCTTGGCTAAATCATATTATCTACTTCAGAGCACTGTGTCTGTCCCACCCACAATTATTCCTCCATATCAGATGCTCTTTATTTCTGTCTTCCTTGCAGGCGTGCAGAACTCAAATTATTTAGGCCAGAAAAGTTATCACTGAAATAAGGGCAAGTAGTCACTTTAACAAACCACCCTCTAATCCTAGATTCCCAACATATGCACCAAAGCCTAGTTATTGTCACTGTACCTTCAGCAGCTCAGAGAATACCTTTTTCTTTAAAAATCCTAATCATTAGGATAGAGAGCCTGATCTTACAGACTCTGCTCAAGAAAATCCAACACCACTATAAGCTAGCAAGGAAAGGCTGAAGGAATAAGGCTCACAGACTTACTCAAATTCATTCTAAATCACTTTGCTTCTCTTTTGAGCACTGAATCTTTCCACTTTGAATCTTGGAATCATCCTAAATTTGTACTGTACTTTCCTGATATAAACCGAAGAGAAATAAGTCCAAATACTGGCTCGTATGCGAGTGGTTCTCCAGTAGTCTCTCATCTGACCATTTTTCCATCTACTGTCCTACACAAGGTCCTACTTTAATCATCAGGTTGCCTAATCCACAATATGCTTACTGATGTTGCAGGCAGTTACAACAGCCACACCCTGACCCATTGGTGGGTACACATTAAGCTGTAATTAAAAAGGTTCAGCAAGGACACCCCTGCTTGTAGAGCAGATTGTACCTGAAAGAAATGACCTTCTGCTTTCCCACATCTTTGATTAGGGCTAAACAATTAAAACATACACAGCTATGGATCACACCTGAAGAACAACTGAAAGCTACTATTACTTCCAAAGAGAGCATGCTATCTGCAAATGACATTTTTCACTATTTGTGCCCAGTGAAGTGTTGCTGGAAAGCAGGAGCAGCAGAGTGAAATTAAATGTGTCCACTTTAACCTATCACCTGGAACCTCGGCTGCTCCATCACTGAAAATCTGCCTCTCCCTTTTTCACAATACTTCCTTCCTTCCACCTTACTTCTTATTTCCTCGGTTACAACTAGAGCGCTAGATCTGAGCTCTCTTAAAGCTGCACTCTACGAGGTCCTGGCTGGGGAATAGCCAATGATTTTGATCAACATATGCAAGTAAGTGGAAACAGCAAAGAGACGGGTGTCTCGCTAGCCATACCATTGAGGGATTGTGGGACAGCAATTCATTAGGATACCATAGGTAAATAACAGCTGATTAACTCACATCAGGGTAATGAATCACTATTTTGTAAGAAGTGGCCCGGGGAGCTCAGCACACAGCACAGCTTCATCTAGCATCAACACGAAACACAGGTAACACTATATAACTCCACTTTTTCTGTGACGTCAGCTGTTAAAATACACTTGACAAATACTTGCATTTTTTTTAATATGCTTTCCTGAGAAATAAAAAACTATTAACCCCAAGTGATTTATTCCTTTCAAGGCTCACCTCACACCTGCTGTATAAAAACACAGGTTAGCTCCTTGACAGGGCACTGCTGCCTAACAGCAGCAACATACCTAATACTGTAATTGCCATATTTTCAGTTATTGTTGCATCAGTAAGTACCGCTCTCTTTAGACTCTGATCTCATTTACATTCCACAAATTCTGGGTTTGTCCCACATTAGAATAAACATATCATCTGAAGAACCAGTATCTTTCATTTGGGGGGTGGAGGGTGGAAATCATTTTCTAGTCTACTGAAAGAATCGGGTTCTAATCTGAGCCACCAGATACCACTGAAATAAAATACCCAAACGACAAAATTCATATAGGACACATATCTGGCACCATATCAAATCTTCAGGTACAAACTCAGTGGGTGCTTGCAAGTTGCCCATAGCAGAAACTCAAAATTCTTTATCAGCCTGTCTTCATAGGAGAGGTGCTCCAGCCCTCTGATCATCTTTCATGACCTATTTCAACAGGTCCATGTCCTTCCTGTGCCGAGGACTCCAAAGCTGGACACAGTACTCCAGGTGGGATCTCACGAGAGCGCAGTAGAGAGTTGTTCTTATGTCAAAGGTAGATAATAAGCTAGAACACTGGAAATACAACCTATAATCTCATTTTATAGTTTATACTGTGTGACTAAATATTGAAGAAGGAAAGGAAAGAAAGCATTTTCAGAAAAGCCTATGGGAATCAAATGCCTACATATCCTTAAAACGACTCTAAAGTGAATTACTAGGCTTGTTTGAAAATTCATAGACAAGAACTTAACACATCCAACCCTGCAGACAGTGGCAGAGTGGTAAATATAAAAGTAAACAAACTCACCCATTTATTAAACCAGGATGGCAATTCAAAAGACATAATTCTGCCTTTACCCTCAAATACACAAACAAATGTAGTCATTCTTAAGTCTAAAAAAAAAATTCATTTAATAGCACAAGCCTTAAAACTTTCCATACTGATTTCTGCCCTTTGATTTGCATCTCAGTTACTGCACATCTTTTTAAAAAGGCATGGATTATGGATATAAAGACTACAAAAGGTACAGTGCATGAAACATTGCTTAACTAAGCCATTTCAGTTGTTAATTGTCAAAAACATTCATTTGCTTCCTGCTTTGAACTTTTCTGACTTCTACCTATTGGATCTTGTCATACTTCTGTGTACTAGAATGAAAATTTAGGTAAGTGCCTTTATTTGCAATATTTCCAAGCCATAACCTTTTGCAGATAAACTACAATGACTGAGCTCCTTAAGTTTTCCATCATAATGCCTGTTTTCTTGACAACAAATAATTCACCTCTACCCGGAACTCCCTTCCAATTTTCAGCATCTTTTTAAAGTGTTTGTCACACAATAAACCTGTCAGTTGATAGGTGATAATCTCTTTTGAAAAGTTGGCTCCACTTTCTGGAGTAGAGCACTTTGGTCTACAAATCTCATGCTCAACACAATGCCATCTCAAAAAGCCAAGCGAACAATCAAAGATAGAGAATAAAAGCGCACTTATGCCCTTTCAACAAAGAGAAATACCATTTTAATACCAGACTGTATAAAGTCTTCATTCCAAAATCAAGAATTTTAAAAAGTATATTTGACCTGTATGATCATGAAGACAACTGCAGTACAGAAAACAACGGACTGCTCTGAAGTAAGAGCAGAACCCTTAACCGGTTTACGTCCTAGAAACTTTATTTCCCCATAAGCAAAGTAAATTATTGTCCCCGGCCCCCCCTTTGATACAACTTTTAACTCCTTCAGTTTCTAACATAACTTCCTGAAACATTTCTAAACACAGCACCAGGAAGCAATCCTGAAAAGATTTTAAAATGGAATAACCAAAATGGTTTCACGTAGATTCAGTCCTTTAACACACAATTATCTTAAAGGCACACAATCAAAATCAAATAAGTAAATCTTCAATTAACACACCTTTACAACAGGATACTGCTTTTGTGTATGTTCACATATGAAGTAAGTTTTGTTGTCATCTGTTAGCTTACCACATTGCTGGAGACTTCTAGGCAAAAAACTAAGTGTCTTTGAATTCCAGCCAGCACTGCTGCAGGCATGCTAAAGGCACTGGTTACACTAAGAACAGCAGCAGCAGCTGCGATAATTTTTCAGTTTGACAGGTGCTAAATACCACTGAATTTGATTATAATTCCATTTTTGCTGTAGCTATTGCCCAAAATGACCTTACAGTAAGAACATTGTAAAGAATGGCCTTAAACCAGCACTGTTCCAGCTGAACAATATATGGACAACTGCTCTTCTATAGGAAGAAGGTCCCATATAAGAAAAAAGGAAGCATGCATCTAGTACAGTATTCCAAGAAGAGCGTTTGGATCTATCACTGAGGCCCCTCTTATCCCAAAGGGCTTTACCATTTTGTCCTATCTCGTTTTCCCTGTAAATATTCATATTGCAGATGTGTTAGTATTTAGATTGATACAAAGCAATGCTCAGTGTAAAGCTTACTTAACTCTTACTGGAAACATTCCAATAAGTCACAGAACAAGAGAATAGTTCTACTACTAATTGTGGCAAGGAACTATTCTTTTTTAGTCAAATTTCAGAAACTACAGTTAGTATCAAGGAAATAAAAAGCTTGTTTTAATACAAAGAAATTGCCAAACTATCTCCCAGATTATAAAAAGAAAAACTACGTTTCTTGGAGACTGGTATCTCCTGGAAGGCTTCAAAATGGCAGACTGGCTATAAACTGATATTCTCAACTCAAACTAATTTCTCTAGACGATGCAACGCAAGCCTAGAAGCATGCAGAACGATTAGGTCACTACAAGGGAGACAGATGAAGGGACTTTCACCTGGATGGGGGAGGGAGAGAGTACCAAGAGAGCAATTGATTAACAAAATAGTAAGATCACTGAAAAGCAAGTAATTTTAAGTCAGTTGAGCACACTGAAGCATCTCTATGCAGGATTTCACAAATGCCAGAATGGAAGGAATGAAAGGCATGGGAACATGAAGTCCATGCTAGCACCGTGGGTGGGTCTGCAGTAGTCGGCACTTAGCTTGGCCAACCAAGTAACCACAACTTGAGTCTGAGTAGATCCTGTGCATTTCTTCACCTGCTTCATTTGTCAACATTTGCAAGGGGTCGGCCTACATTCCAATGTTGACTATATGTGTTTTGTTTGTATTTTATCTTCATCTGGCCTGATTTAAACATACTTTCAACTAACTTGGCTAATAAGCCACCTCTCTTGGAAAAGTATCGCAAGTGTGGAGAGATGGAGATGTGTGTTCCACTAACCAACAGTAAGAAGGAAAGTTCTGACACTGATTAAACTTGAATATCGTGGGAGTTCACCGCAGACAGCAACTGTACAGTGACAGTAACTAGACCTGGTATATGGATGCAATTCAATTCTTCATATTGTGTTTGGGACACAGAATGAAGAGCATTGATTAGGCTTCTTGACCACAATTCTAGATGTCATCCACACAATTCAGCTTTACAACATTAAAGTCTCCAATTCCAAGAACTTCCCATCTTCCTCCTCTCTAATCACTAAAGAATTTAGCCACCCTCACCAGTTCCATGCCAGCTCATACATACGCTCAGCCTATTTGCAAAACTAGAATCTGAAAACTCTGAGAAGTTTGACCAACATATGCTAACAACTTGAGGAGTTTTGTATAAAGACAGAACTGAATTATTGACCACACTACCCATTTTAAAGAGACATTTCTGTTGGCAATCTGCTGGGTATCTGAAAACTCAAGACCTTCTACCCATTCTGAAAATTGCCTCTTAAAAATGGATTAATGTAAACCATCATCCAAAACATACTTGCCTCATATATTTCTACCACTCATAGAAGTTTGGTCTATATTTATAACTCAGAGTCAATGTGGGTCATTTTAAACATCCTTTAAAGAGCAGTTTCGATTTCCCATCTGTCCTGTAAACTTCACCACTGAAGAATTACATTGCTATATTGCACTTTATGTCTCATGTCTGAAAAATAAGGACAGAAGCAGATAACCGTATTTCATTCAAAAGCAATATTCATTATTTGACTACATAAAACACTCTACCATGAATGGATTCATATTCATATTGTATGCAATTGTTTGTCTCCAAACAGATGGCAGTGACTCAATGTTTTGCAAGTGTGGCTATGAATATACCCTTAATCTAATAAAAGAGCATATAAGTCATTATCAATTAAATGTGCACGCTCCACAAACTCAGATACAAAGACACAAAGATACACAGAACTTCAGTCCCAATCCAGGTCTGTGATCTTTGCACAGTAATCAAACCAAATCTTAATCTTTTCACAGAGAGATCACTTTCATTTCAAAGCAGGACACAATTCAAAGCATCTCCTGTAATAAATAGATGTGGCAGCTTTTCAAATCGCTCACTGCAGATTCTCTAATCAAGTTCTATTGAGGTGAAAATCTCAGTATCAAAACCAGGTAAAATACTACTCAAGAAAACCATAAAACTACTGATCAAATATACAGTGCAAATTAACTAAGACACAGAGAACATCTCTAGCCTCCCTCATTTGTTTTTGCTTTGGGCTTTTTTAATAATTTCAGCCTTTGCCTAGTTTATTTTCTGAACAGCATTGCATAACATTTTAGAAAGATTCAATCAAAGAACAGAAGACAAAACAGCCTATCTTACATTCTGTGATTAAAAGCAGTAAGTAATTTTACACCTAATACACCATTAGTACCTCCAAATGTAAAAGCTTCTGCCCACACAGTTAAACATACAGCAGAAACAGCATGGGGAGATATATGCATGCCTGATATTAAACAAGGATGTTAAGATTCTCCAAATGGCTTGATAGTGCAAAGTATTGAGATGGGAAGGGCAGTCAGGATCAGAAAACAGGAGAAAAGATGCCCTGGCCAAGATGAAATGAAGTATTTTATTGAAGCATTCTCAGAGTCTGCTCGAGAACCAGACATATATCACTTGAAATAAAAAGGAATTTTGCAAAGTCAAGAGTGAGAATTCCGGCTAGAAAAGCTACTCCCATTACAAGTGTGATGATAGCCTGAATTTACACTTCCCTGGCTCAGAAACACTCTCTGAGCCCTTGCAGATGTGACATTTATTATGTTTGACATAATTATGAGATCAAATAACATAAACCCACATTAGTTGCCAGTTAAAACATTGTCTTTTGGTTGCTGGCAGCCCCGTGTCAGAGAGCAGAAAGAAGTACTCTATGGTGCTACCAGAATAACAGCTCTCACCACACTGAAACTCACCCAAGCCAATTGCTCCCTGACCTCCCTATCTCAAGAATCAAATATTCATGTGTTCAGATACCATCTGTCCCTGAGCCCTTTCCTGATTTTTAACTATCTAATCAATTACCTGATATAAACAACTGTAAGTGATCTGCCCTCAAGCAAATGAAGTGTTTGACAACACTGACACCAAGCGACAGAATTCAGAAAAATATAAACCAAAACAACCTACACATAGCAATGTTAGGGCATTTCATCAGTATGCTCAGAAAGTGACAAAGTGTTATTTTACCACAAACACAAAACAGAAGCGAAGACCTATTACGAAAGCTGACATTTTAACAGAAGTCATGCATAGGTATGTCCAACATTAAATACACGTTAACAATTTGATTTAACCTTGATCTTGCAAGCACAGACTGCAGACATTTCAATGTTTTATGCAATCTAGCATTGTAAATTCACTTCTAAAGGAGAAAAAAATGAGTGGTTTGTATGTACAGTCAATACTCGATTCCATTGTCTTATGCAGATTTAGCTCATTTTTCAAGTCAAAGAATCCAAAACAGTTCTTTTATGCCCTTTAATGAAAAAAACATTATGTGTTAACGCAAAGTTTAATAGTCTGCTAAGTCTCACTTACTTGCTTTACCTACCTCTCTGTTGAGAAATCAAAAACCATGCAGTCCAACATGTGACACATTAAATAGAATTGTCACTCCTCCTAGTGGCTTACATAATGACATTACAGAAAGCATAAACCCTACCGATAGAACAATAACTCTATCAAACACATCAGTTTTATCACCTACCCTGTTTATGCCCAGTATTCTGTGTCTTCCCTCCAAGATTTCATGTTCTTACCTGCTGACGTTTGTATGCTAAGTAATCAAGATTTTCCAGATCTTTTCGAAACTTCTGGTAGGTTTTCTGTAGATCAGATTTACTGGATACATTTCTTAAAGATTCAAACGTTCTTTGAAACTGCGACGGTAAAAAAGCAAACAAACAAAACAAAAGCACTAAATACCATCATTCACACAGTTACTGTATTTTTTGCCATACTAGGATTTTATTCTACTAAAAACTAATGTTATGGAGCTGTGTCCCCTCTTGAGTATATGTCTTCTAGACATTCTTACAATTTGGTTGTGAAAATGATCCCTGAATTCAAAGCATAGTACATATGCCCTGTTTAAATTCAATCCTCTAACTTCACAGGTCAGACTTGCATAAGACAGAACACTAGCAATCAACACAACCTCTGAAGGTTATTTCTTTTTCTATGCCATGTTATCGGATGGAATATATTAATATATTTTTTAATTTTTTTCAACTAATAAAAGCACATGCAACTTTATATCATCAACTTTTTTTATATCAAGCCCAACAGTAGGTCTTATATAAAACAAGATACTCTTTATCAAGTTAAGAGTAATTTGCAAGACTGGGTACTTACCTTGGGCAACATGCTCACATTCTCTACAAAAGCTGTGGTAACGTTAACTATGCTTCATTACAGATCTTTCTTTTAAATTTAAAACTTCTTTCATGTGTACCCCATTATTAAAAACTGGTATTTTTCAAAGAGATGAACAATACCAACCCAGCTGTAAGGAACTGTAAGAGAAAGGCTAAGATTTGTACAAAAGGAGAAAGGGAGCTACAGTTTCCTCACTATCCTGAGGTAGTGAGGAATCATGAACCGTCTCCTCTGACTTTCCCTGTTTTGCCACCTGTAAATATTATTTTTCACCTCACAAGCATGTGACAGCTGTAAAGCTGTAAGTGGTTTAGAAATATTTTGTTACCACACTGATTACCACCAGAAGCAAGTCTATAAACATTTATTTATGCTGATATAATCAGGAAGAACTACATCTTCTAAACCCATCCAAAATCTTGATTTATCTTACTACAATTACAGGTCCTGTAGATGAAGTACCTGCAGTAAACTTGCACATGGTACTAATGTCCAGGGAATGAGGCAAAAGACCAAATGAAATGGATCACTTTCCAGTCAATTCTGGAAAACCAAGCACTTCAGTAATATACATCACGCATTTCTCTATAACTTTGCTAAAACTAGTCATTGAATTGAAAATGTTAACCATAGAAGAAGACTCATCTTTAGTCCCTCTTAATAAAGCTGGCAACAGCACTGACAGCTAGTGCTGACTGTGGATGTAGACTGCTCCACAGTGTGATGGCTCCTGTGAGCATTTGACTGAAATCAAACCCAAGTTGTATACACTGTTCAACAGCCACTAGGTAATTCCTCTTTGAGGATTTCAGCTAATGAGTCACAACAGACTGATACACCCTGGAATCTTAAGGCAAGTTCTCATTTGCCTTGTTGCAGCCTTCATTTCAGTCTCATCACTCTCATAACCAAGAAGTAAATTAAAGCAGTGGTTACATCTGTTTGTAATATACCTTATTATACCTCATTCAGCACCACTACAGGTTAAATTGAGAGTTCCTAGTTGCATTTGAAATGATCACTACCAAAAAATTAAGCTTTCTCACCCAAAGTATACTTCACTGAATTCTGCAAAAATATGGGTGACAGAACATAAATGCTAAGACAAAACCACAAGACTCTCTATTCTTTTCTATTTGACTTCAGTTGCTTTCACATTTTGTAGGATGTTATTTTCAGACTTCATGTCTGCTTCAGAGTTGCTCTTAAAGCCTTGAATTTGCAATGCTTGCTTTCACCAATTCCCACTCCAGTGTTTCCCCATTACGTGGAAGCAATTTAATCACAACATCGGCAAGCAAGACCTGAGATCAGTCTAAGCTGACCAAAAGCTATCCATAATGCTCCCTCTTTATAAGTGGGTAAGAAAGTCCTCATAACATCTGTAAAAGTTCATACTACACCCCTAGCTCCAAATCATGACACATTTCTCCAGAAATTACCCCAAAGCTGCTGCACCCTGCTATGGCCTTGAGTAATACAGGGAAAAGGTCTCTAAGGATTTGCAAACTCACTAAGTGGACATAAGGTACAGTCTTTTTTTGTTTGTTTGTTTGTTTGGGTGTGGTTTTTAAGTCATCAACATGTTAGACTACAATAAGTAGTCCAGTTGTAGAATCATCATCCTTCTCCTCCTCTTAAGGATGCATTTAAACCCATAGCTTCAGTTCTTCCTTTGGCAGGAACTGTACTAGCAAGCTCATGTGCTTCCTTATGTCCTGAAGCAACCTAACCATTAATAATGCATTTGGCTCTCTGGAAAGAGATATAAGAACCAGCGTGTGAGGATAAATAAGTACAAACCAAATGTGTAAGGGTAATATACTTCAATAAAATAGATGAGTAATGGCAAGGATATCCACTTAGAAGAAGCTTTTCTAAAGACTTAACTCAAAAGTAAATTAAAAAACCACGAGCAATTTTAAGAAAACATACATATGCTCTTTTACTACCATCAACAGGAAATCGGAAAAATCTGCCTTGGATATACAAAGGTTATCAGAACATGTTTTAAACTTTAAACCACATCTGGATTTTTCTTTATCATTCTGCTATCAGTGTGAACCACAGTTTTGGGGCGAATGGCAAGAAAACCTCTCTTGCTGATGTTTTTATTGTCCAGAGGCGAAAAGAAATACTAGTACTCTAGAACTTATTTTTTTTTTTCCTCTCTCACTGATAACCAAATGTAAATAATCATAAGAGATCCACAGAAGCTCTTTTTCCCGTGTCACTTTTTTGAAGTACTTTGAACAGTTTCTGGAAGTTGAGAAGTAGTATTCTTTCATTGCTTTTGCTCTCTGTGACACTACTGATTAACTGCCTGGACTAATTTTTCCTCTGACGAAAGCTGGACCACAAGTAAAGAAATACCAGTATTTCAACAATTCTGAAGAGCTGTTTCTGTTTGTCAAGTTACCATAGATAACTTCATAGCACAGATATCACATAGACAACTTAATTTTTAAAAAGACAAGAATATTACATTACATTCACAAACATTACAACATTCCTTTCAAATAAAAAACCCAAAATCAACAACTGCAAAAGTAGATCCCAGCATCCTGCCACTAATACACACAAGGTGAATAACACACCAGACGCTATGTCCTGAACATGCACTGTGAAGACACTGCTGAATGAAGGTTGTGTGCTTATCCAATTGGAAACCAACACATCATGGATGTCTTAAACTTAGTGAAGCAACTCTCACAGTTCCATTTTAGGTATCTTGAATCAACAAATACCATGAAAACTCTGAAAGCTTTGAAGATCCAGAATGCGGATGGACCAGAAGAGTGTTATTAATATGGCTTCTTCATAAGTATGATGCCCCTGATTAGTATGGTAAAGTCCTGCAACCTCCTCTCAGGCAATAATGATGGTTTTATCTAATTCGTAAGTATAACTGTAAGCACAAGGATGAAATCTCCTGTAGTCTCACATCTTATTCATTGTAACATCAAAAAGATATATGAGCTCTGAGTGAACTTTCTCCTGCAGTAAGACTGTTTATAAGGGCTGAGAATCCTCTGGTGTCTTCGTAAGCTCCTGATGTAGCCATTTTGGTTTTTCTCCACTATCTATCTACCTGTTTTCACGACCCTTGGAACTTCTGGTCTTCTGTCAGATATAATGGACATAAAGCAATGAGTTCAAAGACAAGAGGCTGAGGCATAGAGTGGTTGCATAATGTTTCAACAGGAAATCATACTAAAATTTTGATACTAATTCAGTTAAACTTTATTGTGTTTGGTCTTCATTCAAATTAATTTATCCAATTAAATGAAGACTTAAAAGTCTCTTCATGTTGTAGCTTAGTTCTGCATCTTTCTGTAAAAGGTTACATTCATTGTTCACTGTTGCTACCACATTTAGCTGTTGCAAGCAATCTGATTCACAATACGAGTATTTGTGAATAAGTAATGATATCAAAGGCAGTTGCTGTCTCGTTTTTAAAGTCTAGTTTAATTATTACATTTCAATAACATTAACTTTGCAGCTGCAAATCATAGCATCCTTTAAGGAATCCCAAGGAAATAGGTTCTGCACTAGACAAGTTGGAGCTTGTTTGGTCTGAGGTTTTGGTTATCTAATTTGGATCTGAAGCATCCTAGTCTAGGACTTGGTATAGACCACATTTCTAAAGAGCACAAGAATACCTTAGGTGGACAAAATTCTCTCCCAGTTTAATGGGATTCCCTTGACAAGCCTGAGAACCTCAATATTAGCCATGAAAACTAATGGCCTGTCAGCTAAACAGGAGGCCAGGCCACAAAAATATAAGATCATAAATATGCAGTGTAAAGTACTTCATTGTTTACAATTCAGAGATGCGGGAGGAGATGTCATTAAATATGGAGTACAAAGTCTTATTCCTGGCAGTAATCTCTCAATCTCCATATAAACAGAAAGAGGTATGGGAGGCAGCAGGTACTGCTTCTTCAGTTTGTGAATGATGCCATTTGACAAATCACATCAACACAGACATCATTTGCCTTGGAGTCCAGCTAAGTCCTAGGGGTGACATAATCAAATGTCCTTTTGCACATTCTTCACTTGGTCTTCTTTGCATATTTGGTTCAGATTTAGGGCCAATGCTGCAAAAAGCCAGTCTGTAACTCAAGAATAAGGAGAAACGGCTCTTTTCTGGTTTGCCTAGAGCTGGAGAAATGAAAGAGTACTTGTCTTTCAGAATATCAACATTATCATCTTACACTGTGCAGGGCAGCAAAATAGCACTGAACTATTCTATCCATTTGCGAAATATTTCTCTTCATATGGATTAGTAGAAGCTGAATTTAGGATGAGAAGCAAATTTTATTTCCATTCTGACATAAGGAATCCATTAATTAAAGAAATAGCTTCCTATTTTAATTACATACTTCTTTAAAAGACTAAATTATACAAAATGTGCTATTTTAAATCACCAGGAGATATGGTTGAGGAAAAAAAAAAAACACAAACCCACCCCTCTCTTAAATTCCAATTACTGAACACGCATACTTATGAGAAAATAGTTGCTCTCCCAGTATTTTGTTGTAACAGAATAGGCAACATGACTCTTTGGAGAGGTTTATGGAGAATAAGTAACACAGCTTTTTCCATTCAGAAAATATCTGATGATTTTGCTCTCATTTTAAGAAGGTCTGAAGGCATGCATTTTGATGATAAAGCAGATACTGTTTTGCATACATTTCCTCATTTTCACCTCCTAGAGTAAGAGCGAGTTATAAAATAAATTTCTCTAGACCAGAATGATCTGCCCATGCTTGAGACACAAATAATTGTTTATCAGACAAGCCACTCTGCATTACACTGACTTCATTACTATACTACCAATAGATAATCTGTCAGAAGAAACTTATTTTCCAAGGTTATTTTACCAACATAGAATTTGCCTTCCAAGATTAGTGTTCATAGAAGGAAATTTAAGAGCATCACTTCCATATTATTCTCTTATAAGCACTGCACTTCACTGTTAAGTGTTACTGTAGAAACAAAACACAGTAATAAGTACTCAGAAGGAAGCAATTTAGCAACGCTCTTTTTTTTCCTAATAGGTTGAAAGAGAGTCTACTACAATGGAGTCCTAGTCCATGATTGGAGCATGCAGGTATTTACAGAGTCTAAATAATAATTTAAAATAGGTGCCTGCTTTTCTAATATCCCACCTTCCAAGTTTTCCAAAATAATTTTCAAACTTCATCACCAGATATAATACAGACTTCTCAGTTGTGCTTCTGGCAACGTCATGCATGCCGTTTTAAGCTATGCTACAAACCACCTTTGTATCATAAGTCTCTCTTTATGCTTACAGCTTACTTCATTTGGAAATTATCTCACAACTTTACAATTATTTGTTTTTATGAAAAAATAGTATACAAATAGCTTCCATACTATGTATGTTAAACCAAACCAGAAAAATTTCATCTTACTTAAAGAAAGCTTATCCATTCAAAGTAAGTCCTACTTCTTTCACTACCCCTCCTCTTATACCTGGGTTGTGCAAACAGGTTGTATAAAGCTTAGAACCAAGTGAGCCCAGATAAATTTGCTTTCATCCTTATTTTCTCCTCGTTTGTGTAACTGATAGGTTGCTGCTTGTCTTCACTCTCATCATCTCAGAGATACAAACATACCACTGTTGTCTAAGGCAACTTTTCCCAGCTTTAGGAATCTTTTCCTTAACTTTATTTCTTAATTCATAATTTAAAAGTGTTTATATCCTCCTTTCCTGGGTCTGTCTAGCAACCCCTACAAGTACAGTTTTTAAGAGATGCCAAAACTTGCTCCCTCTCACGCAGGAGTTTTAAGAAGGCAACCTATTTCCTCCTGTTGTTTTCCTTCTCTTTCTCTCTCCCTTTTTTTTATTTTCTTCTCTAGAATGTGGCAGATGCGGGTGATCTTCCTTTGCTATTGTGACTCTGTGACTAAAAAGGCAGCTGCTGAGCAGTAGGGAGGAAGACAGCATATTTGCTTAGTCTTGCCACCACTAAGGATTAGGGTCTGCTCCTACTGTACTATCAATCATGACGACACTCAGAATAAATGGAAATGATCCTCTCTCAAACCTACCAAGCATGCTTTGCTCATAGAGAGCCTTCTGGGATACTAGGTAGGACAGGACACAGTGAAAGGCAGCAGTCAGGGTGCCTACAGCAGAAGCTAAACTAGGGAATTCCTGAGAAGTAGAAATTCCGAGGGAAGTGACCCGCACCGAAGTCTTAGATGTGACATTAAATAAAAGTTTTCAATACACACAAAGATGACACTGAAGAATCTATTGTTGACATGAATCTGCTGAGAAGTATTGAACTAGAAATAAGACCAAAGGGAAGGTTTTACTCTGCAAAGAAGCAAGGACCAGATTTGTTTTCAAACCATTTCACTTAAGTGTGTTTTTAACCCAGCAGTTGTGTTTTTCTCTTGGAAATATGGCCACTATATTCCATTTGGTTCTCTTGTGCTTTGGTGAAACAGGTCTAGAAGCCTTCAGGCTTGCTCACTTCAGCGAAATTCTGGAACAGTAGTTCCTGAAGCTGCCCAATTAGGGTCCTTTCAAAGCCATGTTTCTGACAGGCAAGGAAAGGATAATGTTCTTTTTTTTTTTTTTCCAGTGATTTCCATGCTAAGGCCCAAACCAGATATTATATAAACAGAACTGCAGTGACTGGGGAGTCCGTTCCTTAGCAACAGTTTGTTAGAAGAGAGTCATTAAGACTCCTGGCCCTGTACCCCCAGGGTAGCCTACATTCTCTTTTGCCCTTTTTCCATTTTTTAATGTTTTACTGCATGATACCACAGTACCACCACAGTCAGATGGTAGTGCAGGGAGCTAGTCAAATTATAGTTTAAGCAGAGTTATGCAAGTTGAACCAAATACCCAAATCTGTAGCACAGATAAGCCTGACATGACTTACCTCTCTTCCTGTATGTAACCATACTGTTCTCCTCCTGCTCATTTTAATGCTGATGAATACGCTGCAGGGAAGGGAGGACACTATGCCCACGGGGCCCAAGTTCACAAGTTGCTTCTTATCTGCAGCCATTTTAATTTTTTTTCCTGGCAAGAGTTTTAAATAACTCAAAGCAAGCATTTTATAAAGATCACGCTGTCTGACGCGTTCGTGAAAAATATGAAGACTTACACAGTAAATCTACAAGCATGACAAGAAGGGAAAAAAGGCAGATAAAACACGTTGGCTCAGCATGATCTGAAATAGATTAGAAAAAGACAGACTGCCAATGCGCTTTGAATGAAATCCTCAGAACTTGTTACCTTCTTGCTGTTCTCTTCTGATCAATAAGTTCAAGCAATTCTCGTAGTCTGCTAATTCACTTAAATAATATCGAGCATTACGAAGCAGAATGAATGAGGCTGGTAATACAGCTCTGAATCAAAGAGTGCAATACATGAGATAGCCATTTATCTGACTGCATTTTCACAACTCAGTTCTATGATTACAGACTTCAAACTCTAAAGTATGGAAACTCAGATACGGAGAGCTAGTTATTTAAACTCTTCCCTGTTTAAAAAAACTTCAGTTGTTTAAAGAAGCAAAACTTATCAGCGTGATATACTCATTTTCTCAGCCAACTCTAAAGCGAGCTTGCTGATTGCACCACACCATCATACTCTTAGAAGGCTGTAAATTCCACAGATGACTAGAAGCATACTATGACAGAACATGATCCATCACTGAGAAGTTGTACTAGCTTCTGAAATGCCTTATTTGATACACACTTTGCTGGGTGAAGATTCTATAAAATCGATAAAACAACCAAAACTATCTTTGCTTTATTAGTGAAATTTCAGGAAGGCTAATCTCATGTGCACAAAGGTATCGTTTTGGACATTTGGAGTGAAATTCCTCCAAATAGACATACCTGGTATTTCTAGTTTAAAATTTGCATTTTGATATTTCTTGTGACAGAAATATTAAATTATTTTCAGCATTATACTCTGTTTTATATAAAGATTTTATTACATAGAAGTCAAAAACAGTCTGAAGTCTGAGTAAAACTTACAGAAAACAATACTTATAGAAGGAAAGAGGTAGCTGAGGTTCATCTTTTTTCCTAGACGTACTTAGAATAGCAGACCATAGAATCATAGAATGGTTTTAGTTGGAAGGGACCTTAAAGATCATCAAGTTCCAACCCCCTGCCCTGGACAGGGACACCTCCCACCAGACCAGGTTGCTCAAAGCCCCATCCAGCCTGGCCTTGAACCCCTCCAGCGATGGGGCAGCCACAACTTCCCTGGGCAACCTGTGCCAGTGTCTCACCACCTTCACACTAAATTTCTTCCTGAGATCTAATCTAAATCTCCCCTCTTTCAGTTTAAATGTGTGATGTGACAGACGTGACAGGTAACACTAGACAAAGCTTTATATAACAGCTACTCACATTGTCATTGTTTCCTTTCTATTTTTTTTCTATTTTTATTCACAGATTAGAGAAGAAATAAAAGTTTAATGATCCAGACTGCATTCTGTCAGTAGAATTAAGTACGGTTTCAAACATTTTGAATGTCAGTGTTGGCATTAACCAGCTTTAGTAAGTGAGCAAGACTAAAAACTTTCAGTACTCTTTGATAAATGGGTTTGAAAAATATTAGGTACATAAATAGATAATTCCCCGTTAAATACTTGCGTAGTGAATAAGATCTGATTATACTCTACAGAGCTCTTTGATGATGCTGGACCACTTTCTTTCATTTTATATGTACTAACAAAAAAAGTTCCTTGGATAAAATCTTCATGTCATTTATTTTACTGTTACTTCTTTTTTTTAAAATTTTCAAAGTTAATTTTGGCTCAGTCCTTTAATTTTCTTCATTTTATTATATCACAATTGTTGAGCCAGTTATGGAAATAAAAGGCAATGAAATTTCTCATCTCTTAATTGATTAATAATAGCTCTGACATCCACGTCTTTGTGAAGAAGAGGATAACATGGTAGAACTATTAAAATTTTAGGACAAGTTCAAAGAAAAACTGCTAATGACTTTTTAAGAGAGTTGATTTTAAAACCATATGAGCATGCAAACATTGAGAATGTCTGACAGAGCAAAGTTAATGTCTACCTTCTACGCTGCAGCCACTGTGAGAATACAATGTCTTTGTGTTGGAGCAAGTTCACATTGAAGAAAAACTGAATTCCTAAGGGAGTTTTAAAATATAATAATTAAAGTTAAGGACTTTGAAAAGAGCAGAGTTGAGACTCATTAAAATATTTAATTGCATTTAAATCTGGCTCAGTTAGGCATGACCAAAACTTGTAATAAATTGAAGGATATTCAGTAGCATACGTTGAAATTACTCTATCTTCTAAGTCGATTTCCTAATTAGATGTCAACATAAAAAGACACCATTACAGCTAATAACACCGTTTGTGAGTTCAACAGCCAGGGCAGAGACTAAATAAATATGGAAGATGTACCACCTTCCTCTAAAGACTAGGGCGAATCTTTTTAGGTAGGCATTTTGGAGAGTGTCACGCCACACTAATTTATTCTAAGAGTTAATTGAAGAATTCAATTCTCACTCCTATTAAGAGAAGTAAATTAAAGTATGGAAGAAGAAAACTTAATTGCAATCTTTGCAGTTTTCCCCTAAACTATACTTTGCATTCTTTTATGATTTTCAGTTATTGTCAGTTTTAATTTTCAAAAGGAAATCATGATGTGAATTATATGGTTGCTCAGAAATACTGAAACCCTAGGAAAGAAAACTACCTGTGGGAAAGTAACGGAAGATTGGCGAGGAGGATTGTAAATACGCTCAAGTG
>JAOXJM010000002.1:5226643-5241873 GCA_026413425.1 Tringa solitaria | reverse complement strand
TATGTACTGTTCAGTCATCTGTTTTGGAGGAGGACTAAAGGAAACAAAACAAAAGGAAAAATATGAAAAAATAAGGATTTCTGCAAGTGAAAACTCTTGACTGTAAGACCCTTAATCTTCAGCATCACTGTCAGGCAATATCAGAGGCAGCTTCCAATCTCAAATTCAAGTTAAAACTTGATAGGTAGTTCTTGGCTCATGGAGTTTAAGGAATACAGAAAAATTACTCTGAATACTCGAAAAGAGAATCCCAATGTTGAATGCAAAAATTTTATGCAGATCCTACACAGATATAATTGAACTACACAGTAGCAAATAGAGTGCCCTTTTGATCCATTGTCAACACAGCTTGTACTGCAGTGGCAGAATACACAGTCAAAATGAGATCGTTATAAGAAAAAAGAAAAATATAGCTCCATTAATCCTTCTCATGTCTGACTGCTCTTCCCAGTTATTAACACCTTCTTACTGCCATGTGCAGCAGGTCTCCCAGCATTCCATGGAAATCATTGTCAAGAGGTTATTTTGTATCTCTGGGAGAAGCAACAGAGTTGTGCTAGAAGCACAAGGTTGTGGGGTTTTTTAAGTGAGATTTTCAAGCCCATATGCCATCACAGCTGCAAAGCTGAATCACAATGTTGTTGCCTGTTATTGCCATTATTTGTTAGGGTGAAGGGGAGGGATTTTTTGTCATGGTTATCCCAAATACTGAATTGCTAAGGAACCGTGCAGCCGTTCTTCCAATGCTATATTCAGTTCCTAACAGCCTTTACAGACAATCTTTTAATATTGCAGTAGTTGAGGAAGCAATGTCTTGGTACTTTGAGTATCAAAATATTTGGTTCACCTTTGATATTAATATCAAAGTATCTTAAAGCATCAATAATAAAACATTCTTTTTTGTTAAAAATTTAGTTCAGTGCAATCCCTAGACATTTTGGGGGAAAAAAGTAATCTAATGACAACAGCAGAACCCCCTGCTTATTGTTTCAAATACCAGTTAGATGTCTGAGGATAACAAAGTACTGCCCATACAAATAAACACTGATTAATCACTTTCAACATGCACAAAATAAACTCCCCATACATAGAACTAACACCAACAGTGTATGTTTCCTGTGTGAGCAAGCTTTTGTCAGTGTGGATGAGAGGTGAGAATAAATGCCTTTCAACTTGCCTGTTTTTCCATCAGTGATGCAAGAGACTCCAGAACACATGGATGTTTTTTATGTATTCTGTAAAATTTACCTATCTCTTGTAGCCATAAGCTGTAATCACTACATAGTGTAGCAAAGAGATTAAACAGACTTCAGTCTCTGAGGATGAGATAAAGCAAGGGGATATTTCCCATTACATTAATTGTTATATTTTGCGAGTAAATCTAGCACAGGCATGACAAAAATTAGACATCAGCTATGTGAATGAAAATGCTTTATGATCTACTGATTGCTTTACACTAATTGCTCCATGACAGAGCACATCTCTGATAAAAGCCCAGAATTAAAGAAAGATTGTTTGCTTGAGCATGCACCTAATTTACATCAAGGCAGCTGTTTGCTGAATTATGTCAATTTTGACAACTACCACTTTGAGTATGCCAGATGCGTTGACAGGAACTTTACCTAAAGCCTTCCTTTCAAAACTAATGTTGTCAAAGCACCTGGAATAAAATAAAATAAAGGCCACAGACAGAGAGAACCCATTCTGGTGAGGGGGTAATTGGACCAGATTAAAGAAACTTTTTTGCAATACTTAGAAAACAGAGTGCAGCTAGCATTACATCCCCATGATAGGACAATTTATAAGGCTGGACACAGAATTGCACTAATGCAGTTATGCCACTTCCAATATATGAGCTGCTATCTCTGCACACCCCTGCAGAGCACTATTAGAACTTACCACCCTGCGTCAGGCCACTGTTTGGGATGCAAAGAGGGATACGCAGTGAGACTGCCGCTCCTATAACCCCTCAAACATTGTAATTTAGGGGTATTGTTTCACACCAAGGATGGAGAAGTTGTCAAGTCACAGAGGGTTTGATACAAAACAACATGTCATACTGTTTTCATAGTTTCAAAGTGATCACTGTTGCATTGCATATTGCAGGAAAGAGAGAACCTAGAAAAGTCTTTTGCAAAGTTACTTCCACATAGGCTGGTTTTGATTTCATTTTCTCCCATACTGATGCTGTTGACCTAATGATTGCTCTAACACTTAGCATAAGTGACTAGGACAAACTTCAGAAAAGCTCAAACACTTCCACTGCCTCTTTTATAGCAGAACATTACAAGACTATTAAATAAATAAATTAGAACCTAAATCTCAACGTTAAATCATGTTCAAAGCAGCAGCTGCCAAGTGAATCGGGCCAGAGCATAATACTATTCATTTTTATCTGTGACTGGTCTGATTCTCTTTCTAATCATAGATCAGTTTTCTTTTATTGCCTTTCCAGCATCTCAATCATCCTTCATTGAGTATTAGTTTTAATCCCTGCTTTTGCATTTTCAAAATTTTATCTGTCTCCTTCCCACTCAAAATGCAAGTTTCCCTTCCACAGTTCTGTTATGAAACAAACAAAGCATTAAGGTTGAGAGAGGGAACAGATCCAAAATCATAATCTCTTTGAACCAAAGCATTTCCATTTTTAACAGACTCAAGCTTTTTAAAGATGATAGAGAAGAGCTTTAAAAAAAAAAAAAAAGAAAAGAAAAATTAGATGGCTCCTTTGTTTTGTTCTGGAACTGTATTTCTTTGTTTTGTCAGGTTTCTTTGATCCTGCAAAACTCAGACCAAAATTTACATTTCTTTATCTCCTCTAAAAATACTTAGTGTAGCAGCTTGCTTGAGCACAGTCTGATCTACTCGTATACAAGAGAAGGTTTTAAAATACAGTCTATCAGGACATCTATTCCTACTACTCTGAAACTGATTTTATAATCCATCCACATATGATGCTCCAGCTTGACGACTTCCCACAAACCACTGAACTGTTAACTGAGGTCTTATACAGTGTCAATCACACCCAGGCAAAAATAAATGAAGGCAAACAAAATGAGTGAGAAGCAGTTCAGTTAATAACAGCTGGAAGTGAAGTAATGATAAAAAGAAAAGGTTACTTTCTGAAAATAAGAATCTTCCAGAAGAGACAAATGAGCAACAGAGGAAAAAATGATCAAGCCAAAAAAAAGAGAAGAAATATCAAAGATGATATTGAAAAATGAATAAAAGGATGAGTTCGGGAGAGGCAAAAGATCCGTATAGGGAAAATAAAACTTTATTTTTTAATGAGAAACTTATTTCAATGAATTAACTGATTTTTAAAAGCAACTTTTCTAGAACTGTTTTTAAAGCATAATCAGCACCTCTTCGCTTTTCCAAGCTTTTAGAGCACATATAGCACTTCTGGAATAAAGAAAGGACTTTTCTGACATCAAAGTCCAAATAAACATGAAAATCATCACACCAAACATACTCATCATTTTATTGTCCTCATCCTTCATGTCTGTACTCTTTCCTCCAATCATTATGTGCTGCCTCTTTAATTATAATCTTACTGTTCCCCTCTACCTGGTCACCACCCATTGGCAAGCCCAGGGAAACAGCATGCAAGGGACTGGCTCCCAGGACAGAGAAGGAAAGATGTCCTCAGAGCCATGTGGGAGAAAAGAAGTGCATTCCTGGAATAACAAAATTTGCAATGTACCTAAGTGGCTGAGTACAGTCAAATGAAGCCCACAAGTTGTACAAGAAAAAAAAATTTTTTTTAATATCTATCCAAGTACAATACTAAGTGTTTCACTCTTAATTAAAATGATTTTATTGATTTCTTTTTTAAAAAATAGAAAAGTTGCAAATTGAAAAAATGGAAAATTTTGGTAGATATGTCCTTACCTTTCTTAAATAAACTGTACATCCCCAATTCTTACATGTATATAAATAGAATAACAGCTAGAGTACAGTATTCAATATGGCTTTGCTCTATTTACAAATGTTCATCCTCTCAGTATCAGTTTTGTTTGTTGATTGTTAACATAACCTATTTAACAAAAAGTTATAGTCTGGTAAGAGGCATTACTCAAAGAGCTTGGAGACATCTTAATCAACCAGCCACTGAAACTACTTTATAGCCATTATACCTGACTATCCTCACAACCTGAAAAACAACAAATTATTCTATGTACATTAGTAACTGAAAGAAAACTCTGATTGAAGTCACACCTTTCTGTACCTACACAAACTGCAGCCAGAGCAGTGACTGCCATGTAAACATACCATCCAGCACCACGAAAAGAATACTAAATAAGCAGTATGCAGCTGCGACAAGTAGCTTGATCTACATCATCTTGGCAAAGCTGAAGGACAGTGATAAGCTGGTATCGTTGTGCTGTGTGTAATTGACTAATTAAATGCAGGTGTCCCAGCATCTTTGTTCTAAGTACAACGAAAGAGAAAATTCAAAATAGCCAGAGTTTCAAAACAGAAGATGTCC
This sequence comes from Tringa solitaria, assembly GCA_026413425.1. Lineage (NCBI taxonomy): Eukaryota > Metazoa > Chordata > Aves > Charadriiformes > Scolopacidae > Tringa > Tringa solitaria. The sequence continues at coordinate 5,237,381 of JAOXJM010000002.1, read as the reverse complement.
TTTCTGTTCTTTACTCTGTAACATTGCTACAGAGGTCTTTTAGCACTTTCTTAGTTACGCACATTAATTGCAAAATGAGGTCAGGTCTTCTGCAAGTAGGTCCTTTCCTTTGTATTAAAAAAACCATTTCTAATCCACATCAAATATAGAATAATGAGAGAAACTTTAACACCCTAAGCACTGAATATTTAACCAGGAATACTTGAAAAAGAACTAGAATAAACAGTAAAACTGCTCCTCCTAAAAAAAGCCAAAAACAACCAAACAACAGTTTTAACAGAAAACCTGAAAGCATTTTTGTAAATCCCTCAGTCCAAGTTTTCTTTAGTTGGAAGCAAAAGCACTACTACAGGTTTATGTAATATACAACAACTGCACTGTTTTTAAGTTATCTCTTCTAAAATGCAACAGAATGCAATTCTTTTCAAAGTTTCAAAATTCAAAGTTTCACCTACATATTTCAAGACCTGTCTTTTCCATTCTGTCCACTAATCACAATATATAACCCTTCATGTGTTGGAAATGCATTTGCAGTTTGTTGTACATTTAAACCTCCACTAGATAATACTGTACAATAGACTAGCTAGAACATCAACATTTGCTATGATATACTGTGCAGCATTTGGAAAAAATGGAAGCAACTAAATAAATGAACAAATCTGGAAGAAGACAGATCCCCCTGGACAGTTTCTGAGTCAAACTACAAGTACAGAAGAGCTGAGGGTACACCTTTCATAATAGCGTCGTTAGCCAGGGTTCTTCAGACTTACTCCTTTCCCTCTATGGTTATCCAATTGTTTTTCTGCAATATTAAAATACCTGAATTATCAATGGTTCCAGTAATTTCTCCACTGTAAAAGTCTGGATCTGCAGATCCCGAGGATCAACTTTCAGTTTAATACTTGGCACTCTTGATGACATTTCACCTACGTACAAAAGAAAAAAAAAAAAGCAATAAACAATTATTAGCCACAACTGCAAGTCTCATCACCCTCTGGCAGAGCCCAGAGAATGCCTACTATAGTACCACTTTGGTTCTGTACTTTATGATGAATATGAATTTTTTTTGATTCCTTATTTCTAAATTGTGAAAAAAAATACGCAGATACTTGCATAAACTGTAAAATAATAGATTTAAAGCACATATAACTCCTTGTCTTTTCTTCTAGATTTCTAAATTGCCTATATACTGAAAAAATACAGAAGGATAATTGCATTAGAACACCTTTGAATGTAGAGATCTCGAGTAGTCAATAAAAACGAGCTTTAAAGCAAAAATCATATATCACACGATTGAATTTATCGCAGGACAAAAACGTTAATGCTATGTGTACAATACCTGTATCTTATTCCATGTGCCAAATTACAGTGGCCATAACGAACACTTCACAAAAATATATACAGCAGCTCTTAAAAGTCCTGGCAATTAATAGCAGGAGAAAGTGAAACATGTAGTTCTTTTACACCCTGTAATAACAAATATTTTCTAAGTGTCAAGACAGATTAAGTCAAGAAAGCCTATTACGGAAGTCAGTAAGATTGAATTAAACCTAAGTAAGGTCTTTAAAGTGAATAAATCATTCATTAGGAACTTGATCCAAAGTCCACTGATGTTAATTTAAGGGTTTTCACTGAGTTCACTGGCCCGTGGTTCGGGCCTTTAGCTGCAGTGAAATGTGTGTGTGCCAACAAAGAATTATAACTGTGCTTTAGTGGGAATGCAACTGATTATTGCCCCAAAATAAAAGACATTTTACATTTTCCAGTAGCTTAACTTCCCATAAAACATAGCTCAGCAAAGCCTTTTTAGCCAATAAAGACTTCAAACACACAAATAATGGATATCTGTCCTTTTTAAGCAGGACTTACTAAAACCATTGCTGCTGTATAATAAACTAATAAGGTACTGCAATTGTGCCGACTAAAGAGATATATTGTGACCTTCCAGTGAACCTAGCATTGATTTAATACAACGCAGTAGGTTTAGGGTTTCTATAGCAAGTTGTGTAGAAACAGATCCAAATTGTTCATCACAGAATAATTATCCAAATTTCACTTGTAACCAAAGATAATGTAAATGATAATTAAAGAATTAAGGTTAAAGGTAATTCAGGGTTTTGCCATTCTTAATAAAGGTTACACAAGTGCCAAGTTAATACTTTTATTACAAGCTATACTAGTCACAGCCTTAACTTCCTGCAGGTTCAGCTGTATACAGTCAGTTGATAGCGTATGTAAAGAACTAATTTTTCAGTTTTAATTCCAAGTCAAAAGATAAACAGAATAAAAACTTGAGATCAGACTGACCAAAATTACACTTTTCCTTCCATGGAAATTCATAATAGAAAGAGAACTCTAGAAATGTCAGTGCAAATTATTTGGCTATATTTTACACATTTAACTTTTAGATACTTGTAACAAACCCCAAGAAAATAGAATTTGAGACTGTCAAAATTGCCAGTGTCAGGGGTTCTCCTTCTGCCCAATGAAACAGTAGCTAGGATACTCCCAGTTTTAAAATATCCCCATTTAATTTAACCTCTGTTTGAAGGGAACTGAGCCCCCTCATCATTCAGTGCTTCAGAAATAAGTGGTGGCTCCTAGTCAGGAAAAGGTCTGCAGTTCTTTTGCTAGCTCAAATTGTTACGCATTCTCCCTCACGTGATGAAGTTGTAGCTGTGCAAGCCTACAGTCCACACCTCCTTTTCACAAAGCTTCACTGCAGCTGTTACAACATGCTTTGAGATGGATGACTCGGTATCTTCTGCTGGTTCTGTTCTACTCAATGTAAAATACTTACTCAGCTCAGAACAAAACAGGCTAAAACCACAGCACTAGAGGCTGGTGGTTAGGGCATGCTCCTGGAAGGCAAAATATTTTGTTTCCAAACTTTGCTTAACTAATGTTTTTAGAATTACAAACCAAGGAGAAACACATGAGACAGAAAACATGAAAAGTCAACAAACTCAAAATATCAACAAGCACATTCAACATAATAAATGTCCTACTGAGTCAGATCAACAGTCCCTCTAACCCAGCATGTTTGTTATGGTCAGTCTATTTACAGAGGGCACACAAGCCCAGCCATTTCCTGTGGTTCATTCTTCCAATACTTCTCCAGCATCCAGAACTGCTTAGGATAGATGTTAGAGGACAGTATCCCTACCTAGCACCCATTTAAGGACATACTGTTCATGAATCTGTCAAATCTTTTTAAGTTTTTTGAAGAAAAAAAATTCAAAACAAAAATTAAAAACACGGAAATTTGTCAGGATGTTAGTATTTAGTAGCTCAATAAATCAAGAGGAAAAGTACTGGCATGAAAAGGTATAAAACCCCACAGGATGAAAAAAAGAACTGGAAGAGAGCAACTCTGAATCATCAAGGATCAGCCTGTTACAGGAAAGCAGTAGAAGCCAACCCTTCCTCATCTGACTCATTGGGAACAGAGGGAATATTAAGGCTTAGTTTGGTGGTTTATCAGTCCTAGCTCTCTACTGTGCCTATCAATCCACAAACAATTGTTTTGCATTCCTCAGCTTTACACATACTGCTTTCAGAACCTCCTTAGGCACAAGAAAAGTTGCACACACAAAAGCAATCTGCAACTAGAGTGCTCACCCGTTTCTTCCCCACCCCCCTCCACCCTTCCCACTTTGGTTTCTTTGGGGTTTTGGGGGGGTTGTTTTGTTGGAGTGCAATGGCACCATGCACGCAATCTGACTGGTAAAAATACAACACGGTATGGGCATACACTGAGACCAACACCGGAACTTGTTTACAAAAAAGCTTACATCATTTAAATCATCTGTATTCAGGAATATTTCTTAAATGCTTATGTCTGAGTAAGTAGAACTAACTATGTTCTTCTTAGCCCTCTGTACTAAGGAAGTAACCAGCATGTTGAAACAGATTAAACCAGATTATACAGATTAAACGTCTGAAAAACTGTCAATGAGGGCAACTCTCTATTAAGTAGTCATGCCCATTTCTTCCTTCCATAAGAGTATTCAGTTGTTTGCACCTTATAAGGAGAGCTTCATACAGGCAAGAAATAGTGGGTAACTACCTTGGCTGAGGTACTGACTTAATTCTAACTTAATCCCTTTATCCTTCTTTCCTGCTAAAACTGGTTTTGTTGTTTCAAAGCTCAGCTTTTGTTCCTTTCAGTTTTAATTCCAATAAAATTTCTGAAAACTAACAATGACTTTCTAAGACTACAAAGCTGCACTGAGAGTAAACTAGAGGTTACACACGTTATCCTTATGTCTGTAACATCCAATGACCCCCTCCATTCATTTTGGCAGTTCTTTTGACTTCATAACTTCACAATTAACTATACCATCTGTCCCCAAACAGTATAATAGTTTAGATCACCATTATTACACATCTTAGTATCTCAGTAACATTCAGTTTTGAAAAAGGATACCTCAAATGGGAATGACTAAAAAATACTTTAGGTTGTGGGGGCTTTCTGTTGGGTTTTTGGGGTGGGGGATGGTTGGTTGGTTGGTTGTTTTTTGTTGTTGCGTTTGCTTGTGGTTGTTAGGGCTTTTTTAAGCAAAGTGAATTCTTCAGGACAAAAGCTTTATAGAGCTTCTACCTGACTGCATATTTTAGACACCATTTAGTCTTTACAGAACCATAAAATTGGAAAAAAAAAAAGCACAAACATCGTAATCAGTTCTTGATAATACACTGTATATCTTGCGACAAAGGAAAAAAAATAAGGCAGGCTCTTTCCATCTGCTGTTTAGCAGAGGAAACACTAAGAGACAAATTCACAATCACCCAGAGGGCTTCATACAACAACTTAGATCATGGCGAAAGTGCAACTTCTCCTGGTTTCTTTATATTGTGCACATAACATCCCTGGTGAACTGAGCTCTGCAACAAGAGTTTATTCTTACAGCTCAGGCCAAAGACATGCCCACTCCACACTCACACAAGGAGGTGGTTTGGTTTTTTTACGATTAATCTGTAGTGATTCTTACCATTAATACCCATTGGTTGTCTACGGAAACTAAAAACCAAAGTGAAACCAATTTCTCAGTCATGTAACTCCTTGGAAATATACTAAATATATAATTATGTAAGTTATGTCTGTAAACCTCAAGAGTGAGATGTCTAGTAAAAAATGCAATCTCAAAGGGCCAGCACCTATTAACTGCATCATTTTATTGAACAATGAATATTCAGAAAGGTTCTGTGTCTGAAAAGCAGATTAAAATTCAAGTTTTCTTGTAGCTACATCTACATAGTTATTTGCAGCAACATTTGCTATACTAGCAAGGGAGCTATCAGTAACTTGGAACAAGATTAACACCAACATTCAGACCTCCACACAATCTCTTGAAGTAAAGACAGCAAACATTAACAGAAGATCCTTTTTAACCTGTTAATGTGAGATTTCCCACAGTACTAATAACTTGCTCTGAAAGCCACAAACATCATTCACATCCCTGCTTTTCAGTTAGCTTCAATTGCTATTCATTCCTGCATTGCTATTTAATGACTTCTTAAACTGTGTTTCCCACAATAAAAATAGTAGTGCATGCATCTTCGTTTGACTCTCTGGTGTTGGCAAACAGTGTGTCATTTCTGTGCCTACCTGTCAGCATGTTGGTGTTGCCTGTGAACATACAGCAGAGAAGAACCCATGTTACTGTAAAGCTGTTTCTACTGTGTTTACCCCTGAATCAAACGGCCTTCGAATTCAACAAGATACTCTCCTCCAGCTTCACTGGGATTGCATCAAACCACATTTTTTCAGACTCTTGAAAACACAGACTTTTTTTAGCACCTGCAATTCACTGGTTCCTTAAATCTTTCACAAACACTTCAATGAATCTACCTTTTATTCCCATTTAAAAGAAAAAATAAAAATCTTTATGATATTGCTTGTTCACAAGCCTTATCTTTGTCATTTGCACAAGCCTCCCAGTATATGAGTACTTCTTGAAAACCATCACAACAGTTGCAAATACATGGTACCAATTGCGCTATGAATCTTTTTCTTGTCAAGACATAAATCAGTTGCAAGGGGACAGGTAAGAACTGGATGGAGACAGCACTTCATGTTTCTACTGAGATTTGAAGAAATCACTAGATGATTTTCAGGGGTTTTTTTCTACGTATACACTCATGCTTTAACTTTGTGGTGGCTTCCCCTGAATTCCTTGATACAAGGGAAATAAAACCTTTGCTACTTGCAGCAAGCACTGAACCCCATTCTCTCAGCACAACTTCCCATGCTACACACCATCTACTATGATCAGACCTTTTCTAAAATTTGGCAGACAAAAACATAGTTGTAATTATAGTCACTTTCTCTTACTAGAGATCACTGTGCTCCAGAATCCTACCACTGAGCAGTCTCAAACTTGGCAAGTGTTACAAATCCAATCCCATTTTTGCAGATCAGAAAAATGTGAATCCATCTGCTTTGACTTTCCCCTTGCTGGGTTTTTGTGTTGGTTTTTTTTGTTTGTTTAGGTTTGAAGTTTTTTTAATCTAAGCATATTGTCTAACATAAGCATTTCCATTCTTTGCTTGAGCCCTGGCTCAAACGGCTTTTGAACTCAACAGTAGCTTTTTAGTCTTGGGTCAGGCCCATAACTTATCAATTGAAAGTCAATTCCAAAAATGATTGGTTTTGAAAATTTCAATTCTATTCTAAGGTATAAATAACCTACTTAAGCACTTACTTGCTGATTCTAGTCTTTTTAAGGGGAAGAAAAAAAAAAGTAAAGCAGCCAAAATATGAATTCAAGCTTGCAAGCCAATGCAGTGAAGACTGCAAAAATCTTAAATTATTTTGATTGTGCAACTAAATATTTTTAACTTACCTAGATTTCCTTACTGTTATTTAACGTATTAGCTAATCAGTGCTTAAATAGGTTTTGGTTTTTTACATCAAGGCAAGATTAATGGCTTTGAGCAACCAAATATCGTGGAAGGTGTCCCTACCCATGGCAGGGGGTTTGGAACTATATGATCCTTAATGATCCTTAAGGTCCCTTCCAACTCTAACGATCCTATGATTCTTATAGGTGATACAAAAATAGGCAGCCAGTAAAGATCACTCTGGGGTTTTGTCTGATATTTCCACTTAAAAAGTGAACTTCTGTCCTTACAAATCATCTGTGTTAAGACAACAAATTTTGGTGCCTGCCTTAGGAAAATATAAGAACCATAGCCCATCTTCTGTTTTTCTAAATGCATATGGCTACTCCAGTATAACATGCCCTCTAATTACAGCAGGAATCTTGACTGCAAGATATTTTGGTAAAAGGCTGCTATAACCTCGCACTCAGTTAAATTAACCTTTACAGTAGGCAATTTCAGCACTGTAGACCAGCAGCTCTTACAACACTTAGGATGTTAAGCATGTGTCACAAGATACAGTTCTGCCTCAGAATAGCCAGAAAAGCAACCACCTGCACGTTCCTACCAAGTGCTACAAACTTTAAGATAATGAGAATTTTGTTTTTTCAGCAGACGTGTCCAAACTGAAACTGCTGAGTCTTTTTGTGTAAGAAAAAAAGACACAGGAAAAACAGTCAAAGTTCGTATTTATCTGCAATACAATGTGAACATAGTACCTGCAGCTTTTAAACAACCTATAAGTATAATGTATACAGACACAGATAAACTAATTAGTGTCAGAAAGCAGAACCAAAGATAATCCGCATAAATTAGAAAACGTTATCTTTAGAATCCATTTCCTGCTAGATCATTAGAAAGCCAACAGCACATCACTCACCTATCCTAGAATATAAATGGTCCATATTCAGCACTAAAGCAACTGTCTATGTAATTTCCTTGTGTTAAGAACTTCAGTGCAACTGCTATGGCTCACTATTTGGCTTCTGAGGCATCTGCAAGGGACTGCCTCACAAGCTCTCCAGTGTATTTCAGGATGACTGACAGGACACAGTGGCTGCTGGAGGGGTGGCAGGGGGATGGGCATCCTTAAAGCTATATACTAGAGCATAAAACATGTCAAAAAAGTTAAAGTTAAAAAGCTTCTGAACAATTAGATGACATGAACCATGTCATTACTGATACTTCTGGTGCTTATTTTCATAATTTTCATCACAGCTATTGTTTTCCCATACATTCTGATTGTATGCCAACTTCTGCCTCAGGCAATGACTCAGTCTCGGACTTTTGAGCTGGACAGCAAAGGGATTCATAAGGCTCTCACACAGTAACTTGGCACCAAATTTGTTTTGAGTATTTTTTTTTCTTTTGTATGTTGCTCTACACTGACATATTATCCTATCAATTTCATAAAATGCACAGGCCTAATGGCTTCTAAAAAACAGGGAAGGCAAGAAAAATTATTAAAGCAAGATAGTCTGGATTAGTATTTTTAAACAAGATACACATGGACGGGACATCTGAGGACTTCCAAGATGTGAAATGATTTATTATACAGCTTCATCAATCGGTGCTAACACCACTCTGGGAATCAAATTTGTTAAGTCTTTTTGCTACAGAGTCAATATAGTAAGTGCAAATCAGGTTTTATAGAGGCCACAAAAACAGTCACTGTGTTTTATTTAAATCCTCTAGCTGATACAGGAAATAAGATACTCAGAATGCTAAAATGCAGTAGTTCTGTTTGCAATACAAGAGCACAAGCTTTTTTTGCTTGAAGACCAGCTGTGCTTTGTGGGCCAGACCATGCCCTGGAATGGAGCAATACCTCTCACACCTGGGAAAGATCTGGCCCATTTAGCACCAGGGAAAAGTCTATAATGCACCTGCCCAATTACTTAAACTTCCATACAAAACTGTCAGGTTACACTCTAACCACCTCGGATTTTATCACTAGTAACAGGAAGCATGTCTGTCAGTGCAAAGACACCACCAAGGAAAGAGGAGCTGGAGAACTGAAGAAAGTAGCAAGATTCCAATCTGTTAATAACACTTATTCACTGAAGGAATACTTTATTCAAACAGGCTTTGCATTTCAGTGTATATTTGCAGTAAAGTAACTGGAAGATAATTTTTAACACTGAGAGCAAAAAAGAAAACAAGCAGGTTTTCTTACATTCCCTTTCACTTCCCTCTGTGTCTAGTTCCTCCCTAGAGCAATTTTTTAATCCATTGGCCAACTTAACCACATCTGAAAAGCAGCTGAAATTCTCAAGGACACAAGATTTCCACCAGGTTCTTCAACATAATTTTCATTATAAATAGATTCCTATATCACCCCTTATGATGAATCTAACAAGGAAAAGAACATGGCATAAGTCTAGTTCTTACTGGATAGCAGAAAATCTGCTTGCAAAGGAACAGGTTATGACTGACCTAATGGCGTGAAAAGCTTTAATTCAGGTTTATCAGAAAAAAGTTTGAAATGGGGAAAGCATTACACCTCAACAAACTTGTTTCATGCAGACTTTCTGATGTCTAGTGAGATAGCAAATGAGGATTTCTTTCCCAGGGTTATAACATTCAGAACATTTCTACATTGCATTCCATCAAAGAACTTTTTCAAGCAGAGGTCACCTTCCAATGTCACATAAGGAAATAGAATCACAGAGGAAAAATTGTTTACTCAAGATCACACAGAACACCAGTGGCAGAATCAGGAATGGAGTGCTGGCACTCAACCACCCAGTCACTAAAGCATCTTACTCACACTTGCTTTAACTGAGGCCAATGAACAGGCTAAGAGTAAAACATTTCCAAACACAAATTACACTATAAGTCTAAATAATATAAACTCATTTTTCATGCTCACATCAAAGTTACCCAGATATTAGTATTTCTTATTCTTAGTAAAGTAAGCTAATACATTCTTCTCCCTAAAGATATTATCAAAGTTACTGCCTCGGTTCAATGTGTGCACTTCTGGCCAGTCGAGACACACTGACAAATTTTAGATGTTCCAGCAGAGGTGTGAATCCTGCAGCCTGACCAGCTATAGAACTTTTGGCTTCGCACGAGCATGTCAGACTCTCCTTTTCAACAAACAGCTATCCAAAAATGCCTGTTTTGGTCCTGAGCCTACAGCCACAGCAAGGAAAATCTTCTCCACTTCAGTGTAACCATGGAAACTTTTGAACCTGACAATGCTCTCACTGTATTAGCAGTAAACTAAATAATTCCACTGATATCAATGAAATTCTAATGGACATGCATCATTATGGGTGACAGCAGAATCAAAAAAAGATCCTCCTTGGTTTAGAAATGCTTTACCAATCTTATCTTCATAACAGGAATGTTTTTGCAGGTACTGGAGTTTTTGGTCTCAAAACTGCAGTTGTAACATTTAAGACATTGAAAAAGCATTTACTTCAAAAAAGACCAAAAAAAAGGTGGTATAACATCAGATGGCAGCATTTCATTCAAAAGGAAAAGGTTTTCATTAATACTCTTTGGACCCATTTCAAATTCTTAAAGAAAAAACAAAATCTTTCCACGTGAGTCTCTGTGCTATTTTCACTGCATGCACTTTGAGCACGGAACCAGGACCCCTCTCTACTTAAGTGGCACAAAGTTCCTACATGGATGGCTATCCTGTGCTGGTAATGATAGGTTAAGAAGGTCTGGCTCCAAGCCCTCCCTTTTGTTATCCCTTTTAAAGTGTTCCTATCTCTATTCAGAACCAGAGACTCTGTTTAAATAAAGTTCAAGTTGACCTTCCACTAAAAATAGGATATTGTTCAACTCTTTAAAAAAAAAAAAAAAAAAAAAAAAAGGACAAAAAAAAATTCCAATA
>JAOXJM010000002.1:5207469-5223941 GCA_026413425.1 Tringa solitaria | reverse complement strand
GGGGACGAAAAAAAAAAGAGAGACCCGAGGAAGGAGTACATATTGTACCTACTCATAGGTGAGGAAAAAAAGCAAGACTTGGAGAGACATAAGAGACACTGCTGAAATGGCTGGACGGAATTAAAACAAACCGAAAAATAAATTCACATTTGGGTTCTGCAACAGTCAACTGATTTCAGTAGCATCTTACGCACTTAAAGCTGCATAGAAGGAAAAGATTTGAAAGTCGGACAAAGGTGTATACAGAACATCTTACAGAAGATTTTGTTCCCCTGCAAAAGCATCAAATATTATTCATAGAAACTAAGAAGATTTTTCTTGATGATATAGTAATTTATTATGAGGAAATGTACCTGATATTGCCATGTTAAACTTACAATTTTATTTTTAATTCAGTCTTATCAAAATTTTTTCAAAGTTCAACCTTGAAGGATAATCCTTTCTTTGCTCACCTTCATGAATTTAGAAGGCATAAACAACAATAGTTACAGAAGAAAGCTGCTGGACTAACAAAGGTTTAATTTTCTGAGCACTGTACTAAAATTATGTAATGCAATCCAACTCTAAATCTTACTAAAATGCAGTTAGTATTTCTCATCTCTCTTATTTACTTCAACATTATTTGAAAATTAAGAACAAACAGAAGTACAATTTACTTAACTGCAAGATTCAACATAGACAAGTGGAGTTACATAGCTGACCCTATTAGACTTTTTTTAATCATTAGGTCTTTGTAACTAAATCAGTGCTTTGTTTATGAAGCAAATTACTGCAACGGTGAACAGAGATCCTCTGTATTTTAATAGGTACACTAGGGAGGGTTGTGGGAAATATAAGTTTTATTTAAAGCTCTTTTGTCCTGTCATTTACGTTATCAAATGAGGAACAGGATTCAGCTGGTTAAGCTAAGCAGCTACTGCCATTTTAGATACTGTAGGGTATCCATCATACAAGCCTCTGGGGTACCACAGGTCTCCCATGGACTTCAACCCCATATGCCAGGGCTGGATACAGGGATCAGGCCGAAAGTGTCTAAAATGGCTTTAGACACGTACACTTAGGCACCTGCATCATTCCCAAGTTGTCTTTATCTTAAGAAATCCTCCTTGTTGCTATAAAGCTTTTCCACTCAAACTTGGGTTTGATAGGTCACCTGTGAAACATGTAATTACAAGAAAGCACTGCAAATTTTGAAGTTATGCAGTACCCACTGCAAATACCACTGCAGCACCAATTCTTAAGCAGTATTAAAATAGTCCACACCCAAGATCTAAAAATATGTTAATGGCATAGATTACTGTGAACTACTGTATACTACATTTTTCCACCCTGCCTGTCCCAAATTTCCTTAATAAACTTTGTAGAACCTTGTTCAAGCCTCTTTAACGTTTGCTCTCTATTAACTAGCCATAACTCCTTATATCATAACTTTTACATCTTGCTAAATTTAATCCTCTGACTTGTGTACCTATCCCATCTTTCACTAACTTCACTAAGCAGTTTTAATCTGGTTTCGTGCAATGTATTTCTGGCCAATCAAACCCAATAGTATCCACACAGAAAAATGAGTTCTCACCACAGAAATAAGAGTGATTTCGCTGTGAAAACTACATTAAAAGCAACCATGAAAAGCTTTTGGAGATTTTCTTTCATTCCCTTGTTCTATATCTGTATTTATTAAAAAAAATAAAAATGTATTTTTAGATAGATGAAGTTACTGTTTTGTTCAAAGATTTCTGTCCTTTCTGTTACATTTATTAAATTTACAAGTCAGATGATCACTCATTCAGGTACTTAGAGAATTCAGTAGCTTCTTACAGGCCAGCAGTTTGGCAAATCCTCTGACAAATTACAAAAGCTATATATGCTGGAATCATTTCATCCTCTCATATCAAGGGAGTCTATTCTTCACTTTTTTAAAATAAAATGAACTAACCAAGCAGTATGTCCACTACGTAATATCAAAAGGTTTAACCCAATAGAGAAAAAAAGCCAACAGCAGAAGAAAACAAAACCTCTTTCCCTCCATTTCTCTCTCCAATTCATGGTGCTTGTTCAGAGGGATTACCTCAGAAGCTCTGGTGACTTCAGGGCTGCAGTCAGAATTGCTAAGTTTTGAACAGGAGTCTAGCTATCTCAAGCAAACAAAAATAAGCACCTTATTACAAAAGGCCCTGAAAGCACTTTCAACTTTGCTGAGGCAGTTGCTGGTAAATGTTGAGAGAAATGTTTGCACTAATATACCAGAATCAGCCACAGAGGTGAGTGCATGCATTTCCCCAGCAAGATGGACAAAAGCATAAGACACTACACTAAAGGACATCTGTCAAAACCCCTCTTATTTTTAATAAGATATACTTTTTTCCTACTTATATGCTCATACCATTCATGCCACAGAAGTCACTTTAAAATTCCAAGACAGCTCTGAGCAAAAAGCAACCAGGTCCATGATACACCAGAGTATCTAGAAATGCCTTTCTAGGCCACATTCTCTTTTCGGTAAAACAAGTCACCTCTTTTTTTGTTTTTCCTCTGAGTCTTCCCAAATTCACCGTGGAGAAAGGCTGAGTGTCCCAATAGCCTGTTGAAGACACACACTCCGGTTAGAACCCACATTCTAACATGTACACCCCTTCTCCTACACAGGTGCTCTCGCCCTACGTCTTGAGGCGGGCACGAAAGCCACACGCCCCAGGGGTGGGTCTGAGGAGCGGGGGAGCCCACCCCGACCCGTTGCCGCCCTCTCCTCCTCACACCGCTCCGGCCCCGGCCGGCAACCTACGGGGAGCGGGAGGATGAGGCGGGCCGCAGCCCCCTGACAGGAGAGGCGGGAAGATGGCGCCCGACGGCCCCGCGCGCGCCCCCGGCAGGCAGGCAGCGAGCTGAGGAGGCGCTTCCCTTCCTCCTCCGCACAGGTAATCTATGAGGGAAACTCACACTTTTAATTCGCCCGCTGCCCGCCAAACTGCTCTTCAATGAGCAAAGTGGCTTCTTTTTCATCGTGCAATGAACAGCTCCCGTTCTGCTGCCTGCTGGCCTACCAAGAGAGAGCCATTCCTGGAACACGCTCCTGAGAAGGCCTGATGCCACAAGGCCGCTTCAGCTCCCCGGGAGCAGAAAATGACTTTTCCACAAAGAGTTGCTGCTATTGGCAAATGTTCCGGCCAGATCCACTTCCCAGCAGTGGTTTTGAGAATTCATCATACACATGTACACTAAACCTATTTGTTGTTTGGAGGGTTGTTGTGTGGAGGCTGTTTTTGTTTTTTTTAAGTTAAATAATTTTATGTTGGTGTTCGCATATCAATCTTTCTAACGTAAGCTATTTTTTTCAAGTGGAGATTCTTCTCTCCGTTTTACTAACTATTGTGATTTTTTTCCTTTGGTTCACAAGGCAAGGTTCTGCTTTTGTATGCTCTGCTATAGGGCTCTGGGAAGAATTTCACCGCTTTGAATGAGAGCTAGACCTAGTCAGACCCAGCACTTCTGACAAAGCACACTGGAACTTTAATACATCAAATTTCCAATCAAACAAGGTATCCATAAAACCAAATCAAATTTCAACTCACTCAAGGTATTCATACATGCATTGGGTGAGCACAATCTGTAGTGCATCCCAATCTTGGTCTGTGATCATCCAGGTGAGGACCCTGGCTGATTAACTTTAGGGTTTCATGCCTCTCACATACCTGGATTTCATTCTCTCAGAAGGCAAGTCAAAAAGTCGTAACTGGTGAGCGGCTGAATCTAGCCCCAACATGGCATTGGGGCATGAAAAGTGTGTGTGACCAGAAGTGGGACCTTAGACTTACCCCTGTGTCCACCAGTATAGGTGTCATCATGTTTGCTTAAATAATTTAGACTACACTAGGCCAAAGGAAATTTTAAAGTCAAAATCTTAAACAAAATTTCACACTGCTACAATAACTTCTGATGTTAGCTGTCACTTGCATAATTTCAGAAATAATTTATTTTTTTTTCTGTTAGAGACAGCCCATTCCAGTATTCTGGCTGTTTGCCTTCAACTACTATCTGTAATTTCAGTAATTTCTTTCTATTTTCAGTTGCTTTACTAATTTATTTACTTTTAATGGAAGTACTTAGCAGAGTTAATATATTTCACATTTGTACACTATTATTTACTTGTCAGAACTGTAATGGAATTTGTAAGCTATAATTTTATACAAACAATAGATAATATTACTTAAAGAGAAAACTCTATAAAAACAGCCTGCTTACAAGGCATTGCTTCCCACTACTACTGAAAAGCCATGCAGTATGAATTTAGCAGTTTGGAAGCTTAAATTGCAAAATTAGTCATACCACCACGAGCATGAGCAATGAAACAGTAGTGCCTGCAGTTCCTGAACCCACGTTTAGGTCTTCTCAGGATCCACACAAAGAGAAAAAACAAATCTCAAGACTTCCATTGCTTGAGGTTTATTTCTTCAAACTATTTTTTCACCCCCAATTTCACTGGGAATATTTTTCTCAAGTAGGAAATGTAGGCCATAAAGGTGAGAAAAAAAAACAAAGATCAACAAAGTTTAGAATATTCATGAAGATGACAAGGCTCTCAGACAATTCAACAAAAGCATCTTACCACTGTGTTTCTCCACATGCAGGCCAACAGTGACAGCAACACTACAGATGTATAAAATCAAACTTGTAACCACGAGTGCTAATATTGTATACCGTAGATTTCTGCACAAGCCAAACGCTAACTGTAGATGTGTAGTTTGTACGTCTTTTAATACTGTATAAAAATGTGTATGTAGAAACTGAAACAGAGACAACATTGAGCTGAAAGAGCCATAGTAAACTGACTTTAAAGAATAATCAAAGTTGCATCTATTCTATCTGTTACTGAGTTTTAGCTTTCCTACATTCAAGATCTTAGAATTAGAAATATACAAATTATTTGATTTTGCATGTATAAAGAATCCCATATGTTTACTGCTACAATCTATCACTGAGGCTTAACAGGAATTAGAGTGGTCATTTACCCAGGATAATTGCAACCTGTCAATACTACAAATAGATTTTCTATTTAGGTACAAATGTGTGTTTCAGGGTTAAGCAAACTACTGATCAACAAGGAGATTTTCTGACGAGGGGATTTTTTTCATAATTGCCCAGTACCATCTCATTTAAGCTTTCTTCTAAAGCATCTGGTAATATGGAAGTACTAACAAAAAATCAGGATATTGCACTAGATGCACCTACTGGTTTTACCCAATATCATAATTCCTCTGTTTGCATAAAGACAAGGAGAAAAATAGCCTGTAAAACAAAACACAAAGGTTTTAATTATAACTATTAAATAGACTCTGTATATATTATTTGGGGGTTGAGGGGGCAGTGTCTACCAAACTGGAAAAATACGGTGAAATGAAAAATGAAGTAAAAATGCCTTGTATTTTAAGATTTTAATTATACAAAAGAGAATTATTTTAAGTCAATCAGGGTCTTCATACTTACACAGGGATCTGTGCTCAGAACAGGATCAAAAGTCCAGCAGTACAGAATGGGAACCAAAAGCATATTTTATTGTCATACAGGTAGTAAATATGTTACACTCTATTTACAGCATGGCAGATGCAGTGTGAAAGCCAGGTCTAATACCATGAGGGTATTTTTGGCACAGAGTGGCATTTTCATATGATATTTAGCATACTCAGATTTTGAAAGCATATCCGCTTACCTGCAACATTAGAGGTATTTTCCTACTTACCTTGTTTCTGTTTTCATAAAGACGTACTGTCTGTATAAAACAGTTGCAAGCAGAAACATGGAATATGCTTTTTGTAGAAAACCCAATAAATCTGGTAAAATTCCATTAAGGAAAAAGGTCCCAAATCCAGGAGTGAGCTGCACACATGCCTAGATTTACTAAGATTATTTACTTAAAAATAAGAATGCAATTAAACATTTGGTTGCACTGACACCTACAATGATGTTCAGTGATATAATCTGATAATCTTGTAACACTGAACCTATAATTTCATTAAAATTTAAGTACAACTACTAGCACTTTTCTAAAAAGCATCCATCACTGAATACATGAGAAGATTAAAGGGAAAAGCAGGCTCTATACAGTCTGTTAACTTCAAGAGTCAAATTTTCAAGGGTTAGATGAAAGCTTCAACATAAAATTTCCTCTCTTTGGGTATGCATGGGTGTTCAGATACCTGAATTAATATTTAGCTGCGTAAGTAGGCTTAGCAAACAGTACACGTTTATTCATATACTTGTGTTGACAGATGTCATACTTCCTTCTTTTAAAATGTTGCTTTAACTAAGTTGATTAAGCATCTGTGAGCAGAGCCAGACAGATGCACAGGAAGCTGCAGCTATGTTTGCATACAATGAACATGTCAGTCAAAAGCATCAGCACTTTTTCAACACTACGCTGCCAACAGCCTTAAGTCATTGACCAGAAAGGACCAGCGCTAGAAGAACAGTTTGCTTTACAAAACTATCAGGAATTGTTTGTAATTTTTCGAAATAACATCTATAAAAATACCCTTGTGATACCAATTAATTCCATGGAACCTGCCCAGCAGCTATTACGTTGCAACATGTTTTGTCATCACTGACAAATTTAAAATTAATAGAATTTCCATGTCATAACCAGGGACCTGAGCCATCTGGGTCCTCCAGTTCTTGTCATCCTCTAGTTGCAGTTCAGTCCCAGAATAAATTTTATATTCACAAAAATTAGAGCTATCCATAGCAGAAAAAGAAAATAGCAAAATAACATATATATTTAATGAGAACATTTCTCTGTTTCAGCTCAGAGAAAGTGTTTTTTAGGGTTGTGTCTCTGAGACTATATGGGTACTCACCATTTATATCTGAGGGAGACCAGAAGAATGGAAGCCAGAGCAGAGCTCTGACTTTACGTAACAAAGGCACTAAAAGTTTCTAAAAATGCTGCTATCCCCCAAACAGTAATTAATGTCTTAATCTCAATAAAGGAAAGGATTTTTATCTTTTCCATTATCCAGATAAACATCTGCAATATTCATTAAATAGCCTTTCAGTTTAAGATAGCAGGATTCCATTCTACATTTCTAATGTCACTGCAGGATTACTAGATCAGATTGTGTCAATTCTTAAGCACTTGGGTTGATTGAAAGTCCTCTTGCATTTTCTCATGCCAGAAATAGCATTTCAGTCATTAGCAATAGATCCTGGTGCTTTAAATGTGGGGTCAAGCAAATAAAGCAAAGCCGGTAAAATACTTTACAAGCTAGCAATCCCTTAGTATGGAATTTTAGTATACTTGTCAGAATGTTTTCAACCAAACAGAAGGGAAGTGGAACACCATCATACTAGCCCCAACAAAGAGACAGTAGCCACAAAAGAAGGAAACGCAATGCTAAATCAGGGGAAGGGGCTGATCATGTTTGATAACAAACAGCGAAGAGGAGCACAGTACAGGGTTCTGAACTAGGAAAGGAAGTAGGAAACATTCCTGTCTCACAAAATAATTACCTAGGTCCTTCCCAAAATAAATTGTGCCAGAAAGCATACTAAGATGAAATGCAAACTCCTTGAAACTTGACAACTATACTGACTACTTAAGAAGAATTCTCAAAGAACATGCAAAAGATAATTTTAAATTAGTGTCTGTTTCACAGGCAAGGTAATTTGGTGTAGTGGTTAGAATTTTAAGTCATGAATAATAGCTTTTCATTTTATTTAGCATTCATATCTAATAGTCTCTATGAGTCTTAATGGAATTAGCAACAAAAACTTGGAGAAAAGTTAAATAAATCACTGTTCTCCAAATGATCCTGATTGTAAGGATACTGTATAAAGAACCATACCAGAAATAATATGCATTTAACATCAGTCTTACATCATGACTATTATGCATAATATAAATGGAAACAGCAAGTGGTCCCTAAGGGGCTTTTCAGTGATACCAGAAGTTCTTACTTCTTCAGTAAAAACTCCCAAAGTTTAGGATAAATCAAATACAGAGGGTTTTAATACAGAGGAATAGTGTTAAAAACTATATATTTAAGAATTTGACTAAAGTAGACTAAGATTAAGGGTGTACAGCACAGCATGAACAAACAAACATGTGGGGGAGTTTATGAAGCAATAGCCTACAGGGGCAGGCTATAGCATGGTTATATAGCAGCTCCAAAATGAAGCCACTGTTGATTCTGTACCTGAAATTGGTCCACAAATCCATTCTTAGGCACACAGAATGGAAAATTTTAGCCATATAGGGTGTTCTGAAGTAAATCTTATTTGTATTGATTTTATGGTTTAGGCAATCAGCTTTTTAAAATCATCTACAAAGGTAATTGATAGAATGAGAGAAATACAGAAGAAATGAATTTCCTTATCTCATTATCTAGGACTTAACACTGCAGTGCTATTTTAATTGAGGCTTTCTTTAGAATATTTTTAGTGATTTGTGTTGTAGTAAAATCCCCTTCTGTCTTGAGAACACAATAGCTTCATAGTGAAGTGCTAGAATTCAAATAGCACTCTGCAAATGATACCATTCTTGTCTTTCTGATCGCTGCTCATCTTCAAAGATTATTATATCAAAGTGCTTAAACCTGCTCCTTCTGCACGTGGTACCTGCAACACATCCTATCTGCTCTTTCACTTGCAGACTCACACAAAGAACACTGGAGGTCACTCTAGCACTGCTCAAGTAAGTTTTCTCTAATGAGAGATTTTATTCAAGATTAAACTGAATGTAGTTGGTTAAATGTAACACTTCATGTGTGATTTACAGAAGGCAGCCAGCCCTTATGACTATGCTTTACTGAACTTGCACATCAAACTCGAGTCCTAGATTCATGTGGACACAAAATGAAGGCAACTGTCGTTTAAAGAAAAAAATAAGTTTAAAGAAAAATAACTTTTTCCCCTCTCTCCCCCGCAAGGACTCTCTCGCTCCGTAGGGCCTGCGTTCCCCACTTGCTTGCCTCTGCCCAAGTGCTGCTTCAGAGATTCCCTGGTTCACTAGGTACTGAGGTTAAATTTGCTCCTTGCCTTTCATCCATGGTTTTGTGGTTGTTCTTGTGTCCTGCCTGTGTCGGCTCACACAAGCACATATGCTTAAATGTCCATCCAAGGAAGGAAAAAAAACCACCAAGCAACAAAAACCCAGCAGCTGTGGTTCATTCCCTTCAGGAACAGTTGTACCCTGACGTGAAAGAGAATTACCAAATCTGAACTTTCATGCGTTGTTATAATTTGGTTTCCTTTGGCTTTGAATAGTAAAAATGTTCTTGCATTTCATAAGATCTTCATAAAACAAATTACTTTTATAGATTTCAAGCAGTCTATTTTCTATAAATAAAGTAATCTGCAGCAGATCCACTAGAGTAGAAGTGAACAGCTCTGCTTCTTGTCCCCAAATCAATTTAAAAACAAACAATCAGACAAAACCACACACAAATACTCTGTACTAAAAGCTCCAACAAGTCTTTTTTTTGCATTTACACCTGAGAAATACTTATTTCTCTATCAGCAGACATGATCTCTGATTTCTCCACTTCTATTTCTGTTAAGAAGTTTCTGTTGGTTATAATGTGCTGTACTGAAGATACTACTTTTCCTCACCCTGCTCTTCACATATTTGCTATTTACATAACAAAGATTTGGCATAATCATGTTTTTCCACTTCATGTATACAAAGCCAGGTATGCTATGGGATAGAGACAGCATTTTATCAGGCAAAATGCAGCTTTGAGAGCCTCACCCAAACATACAGAACCACATGGACATCAGCAATACAGACCAAACCACTGTGGGTATAAGCACATCGAAGAAGCAACAATTTAAACAAGGATTATGATGCTGCTAAACTACTGAGGTGGATAGGGGGATATAAAATGGTCCTACTTTGTATGTTAAAGTTTTCAAAATGTTCCTCATTACATAAACAGCAGCAAACAGCACAAGCATAAATTCTGAAAGAGGTCTGATAGTGTGGTTTGTTGTTTGGTTTTTTTTTCATATCCACAATAGCACAAAAAGACATACAGGAGAGAAGGAATAAATATACAGCTGATAACAAAAGTAGCATTGAACCCCATGGATTTGTGTGCAAGAAAAAAATTTAAAAAAAAATAAAAAAAACCCCCCACCACTAACATAGTGTAGTGGGCTTTTACTACTTGGTACGTAGTATCAAGTTTTCTGTGTTAATCCAGCCTTTTAGTGTCTACTTTAGAAGGATAATTAACGGTCTGTTACCACAGCAAGCCTGCACGTAGCTAATGGACTGTCCCTGTTCATACAAGCGCTACAGAAACACTGGTGTTCTTACTGCTATACCCTCCAAAAAAGGAGGAAAATTAGTATTTTTATCAGCAGCAGACACATCAAGTTGTTAGATCTATTTTCCATTATACTATTGCTGACACAATTAACTATGTGCTAAGGGGAAAAAATATGCAGTGAATGAATCCACATATAATAGTCACATGATAAAGAACTTAGGTAATAGATGAAAGACCAGAATTAATAAAAAAGTGGGAAGAAATAAGGTAACACGGCTGTAACAATGCGATGCCTAATAACTGCTATATTTTGTAGTAGTTACTGCTTCTTCACCAGGGAACTGAGGCGTCTGCAAACGCTCCCCGCCGCCTTTCATTCACAGCTTTACGCTCCAGGCAGAGCAAGCCAGCAGCACACAGCCTGGCGCTTATTCTTCCCGAGCTGGAGGCCTGCACGGTTAATCTATTCACGGTACTGCCCGCCCTGCGGAGAGCGCGGCGACCCGCGCCGGCCATCTTCCCCACGGCCGGAGGGGGTGCCTACAGGGGCGGAAACTCGCCCTGTGGAAGGTGGCGGTTATTTCGGCGGCTTCAGGCACCTCCGCACCGCCCCGAGCCGTTGAGGAAACCGGGGGAAGCAAAGGGGAATAAAGGCGGCGTTAACAGGCCTGCTTTCCCCCGGCACTGCCGTTCGGCCGGGGCAGGCGCCCGAGCGCTGCGGCCATTTTGAGGGCGCCCCGCCCTTCCCGGCCGCGGTGCGAGAAGGCGACAGCGGCCATTGGCCCATGGCGGGGCGGGGGGCGGGAAGTTCCGGCAGGGGAAGGCTGGCTAAGGATTCCAGCCCGGACAAACCTATACCAGCAGCAGCGATGGCCGAGTGGTTAAGGCGTTGGACTTGAAATCCAATGGGGTCTCCCCGCGCAGGTTCGAACCCTGCTCGCTGCGGCCCGGTGGGGGTTACTTTTTTTCCTGCCCTGCGTGATTGCTTATTCCGTGCAGGTTCTACTGCTCGTGTCTTCTCGCTCTTAAACTCCCTCTGCAGCAACAAGAGAGATTATGTAGTATTTATCCTATTGCAACTCGTTAGGACCTCTGCTGCTTCTGTCGAAACACAAAGGTAGGACCAAAGCAGCAATGGGTCCCAGGGCAAGCTTCCATCTAAGTGCATCTAGAACACTTGTGATAAGCAGCACTTGGTGGAGGTGGAAAAAGAGCACTCTAGGATCCATGGGGTTTTTTTTTTCCCCCCACACCTCACCTCCTACTTCCTCTCTGAGCAGGACAGGCACTGCCCAAGGGCAAGTAATGCAACATGTTACAGTGTCCTGATTTGCCCCAAGGGCCATTATCCTGCCCCCAGGTCCTACAGCTGATACAAAATAAATAACAGCAGCAGCAAGCTATTCTATATCAAATGTATTTGCTCCATCAAACTTTCCCTGTCACAAAGGAAGCTGGTCTGATTACCCCTAGATCTCCAGTGAGAGGCTCCTAGATCATCTTTTCCTGTCATTTATAGCTTTCTGCACATGCACTCCCCCCCGCACAAACTGGCAATGAGGAGGAGAAACCCCCCAGAAGTTATTATGCAACTAATAATCAAATAAAACCCATAAGAACAAGGCGCTTCCCCCTGCATATGCGTGCACAGACAGACACTGAATGGCTTAAACTGACCCTTCGCCACTCAGCTGTGTGCATCTCCTCTCATGTGAGACCCCAGCATCAGTGAAAAGATGAAAAATTTGCAGGAATGGAAGTAAGAAAAAGACCATTTTCACAGAGGCCAAAACAGAGTAGAGCAGGAACAACCACTTTTCACTCCTCTCTATCTTAAAGACAAGACAAAAACCTGATACAAACACACATGCAAACCCATTCTTTCTAGTTAGCGCAACTTAATTTAATCAGAAAATGGAGCCAGGGGAAGAAGAGGAAACATTGATGTGTCCCTGCTCAGAGCAAAATAAAAAAGAGGGGACAAGCAAACAATTTTTTAAGCTGGCAGCAAAATGAACATTTCAAAGTGCTCCCTAACAAAGGCTTCCAGGGATTTCAGGTTTGGGTGTTTTTTTCTGTTCAGGCACGTGCAAGTGTTAGGGGTTATGCTTTAGAGGGAAACTGGTAAATAACTGACAGTGGTCCTGTCACAACCATAACGTCAGGCATTTGCCTTAAGTTCTCACACGTGAAGGTACCTGCCAAGGAACACTGGCATCAGACA
Source organism: Tringa solitaria (assembly GCA_026413425.1). Taxonomy (NCBI): domain Eukaryota; kingdom Metazoa; phylum Chordata; class Aves; order Charadriiformes; family Scolopacidae; genus Tringa; species Tringa solitaria. The sequence goes on along the minus strand of JAOXJM010000002.1, from coordinate 5,211,455 downwards.
TCTTAACTCAGACACTGCAGAAGAGACAGTTTTCAAATTCAAGAGTAGCGACTTAAGCATCCTTTGCTAAGGTGCAGTAGATGGGCTATTTTCACCTTCGCATATTTGTACTCTAACAGCAGCTTAAAACGTTGTGCTTCGAGCAGTGCAACATGTTAGTCACTCTCCAAAATATCAACATTTTTAGTAAGCGTGCACGTTTCAGGTAACAAATTAAAAAAAAAATAGATAACTTTTCCACATATAAGGCTTGATTTTGTTAAATCAGTTAGGAATTCAAACTCTTTTTTCTTTTGTAGCTTGATGATCCCACCCACCCCCATAATCTGGAACAGATGAGAAAAAGTCTATTTTGTGTAATGCAGTTTTGGGTAGCATTCCAAACGAATAAAAAGCCAGTCAAAACACTAAACACAGTGGGCAAGCTTTGCACTAAGTCCTTCTTTTCCAGTGCATCACTGAGGAAGTTGCCAGTTTTTTTACTGACCACTTCAAGTGTCTTATTTCCAAAGTACATGTTTCATTGCTTTAACAGATTGGAACACAAAGCACTGACTCAAATATTTATTAGGAAGTTTGCAACTTCAAGATGTCCTTTTCACTGGGACCTTGCTGGGGATGGAAATGTCAAAATAACCACATCTTTTGGTGTTGCTCGTTTAAGTCTTATACTGAAAATTAAGAGGCCAGTCTGTCAGAAAAGCAACAAAAGTCTCTGCTGTCTAGGGAGTTATTTGCATTCAGTGAACCTTTTCTCCTTGAAACTGGTTTTCCCTAAAATCTGTAGTTGAAAAACAAAAGAACAGCAGCAAACACCCAAGTTATTTCCCACCCTTACCCTTCAGCAAGATTTATGACAATGTTCCCATCAAGGCACTAAAGGGAAAAAAGCATATGGTTTTAATTGCAGTTATTTTTTTGTAACTACAAAAGAAAGTAAGGCACACCAACCAGCCTACTACAGCTATAGACACACCAGCAGCGCTAGCATTCCGGGCTCAGTGCTCTCCTCTTGACTCCTATCACTTCTCATCTCCGTTTTGTAGCAAAGAGTTAAAGTACTACTGCTTCCCTTTTTAATCCTCAGCTATAAGTGAGGCAGAGCAAGCCAGTAGTAAATCTGGTGCTGGAGTCCAGACCCCAAAAGGTGCATAAGGGCTCACCATGGTGCTGTTCCATATCTCTGCCAGCTGGTGCAATCTTCCTCCTTGAACCTGGCTCAGGCCCACTGCACTTCAGGGATCAAGGTGCCTCCAGCCACCTAAGAGGAGAGATGCTTAAGATGTCCAGGCTCCTTTTCATCATCAGCTATCCATGCTGAAGCAAGCAGCCTAGTCCTTTGGCAGTGTCAGGCCAAGGATGGACATCAGAACCCTGGGGAAGGCTCAGATCCTTCGAAAGCGAGGACCGCAAGTAGCGGAAAGTGCCAAGGGCACCCAGCCCAATCAGCAGGAACAGTCTCCTGCTCCTCTGGGCCTTTCTGCTCATTCTCCTGCCCCCCATCCCATCAATATCGTTCATACAAAGTTGTTTATGAGAAAGAGGAGGAGCTGACAATCCTCTACCCAGCATAAATTTGGGGGCCCCATGGAAACAAACTTCTAGCAAAAGACCAACTCTGACAATCCGGACAAAGTCAACCTGGTTTCTGTAAGGACTGATGCCTGAGAGTGAAACTACATCTCCTGAGGGGAGTTGTCAGCCTTTGGTGCCAAGAGTCTGTTGATATTTTCAGAGAAGCATTTTTGACAAAGCAGCACGGAAACCATTTTGTCCAAAGCACTGAGGACCGCATCACACACCAAGACTGGAAGCCTTACCAACATAGGCTACTTCCAGAAAACAAAATTTGCTGTCTTTCTCCTTTGCTGCCCCACCAAAAGAAGGGAACAAGAGCAAACCACTATGAAGATGGAATAGAAAGGAAATAACATTTGTTTTCTCCAGTATCTATCACCTATGACAGGTTATGATATCCATCAGAGACCTAAAACTTGTATCAGTTCCAGTCTATATTGTGCACCACTGTAATGGCTCAAGACACAAGCCTTTTGAAGCTGGGACAAACAGAGCACACAAAAAGTCTCATTTTCATTAACACGGTGGGGGGAAGAAGAGACTAATATAGTGAAGGTGAAAGAACAAACACACACAGTGCCTGCCGTTGTAGGGGGAGGCTTGGCAACTCTTAGAACAGCAGGATGAGCATGTACCCTGGGCTGCAATAAAAGTACTCAGCATAAACTAACTGATGAATATCACCCCATGTGACAGAGGCTGACAACTTACTGAGCTGCTTTATCGTTTGCTGTGTAATTTCATCAGCTTTACAGCAGCTTCATCGCTTACCTTCCCAGCAGTCTGGTCTGTCATTTCAGGATATGAAAGTGTAAGATAGCAACACTCATACTCAGGAAATTAAAGCTATCCACTATCTGTTTTAATCATCAGAATACTTGCTTCTATTATAGAACATTTTCTTCTCCCCCCAACTCAAAGAGGAAAACAAACGTTCAAAAAATGACCTTACCTATTGTTCAGTATTACTCAGCCTGAGATTTTAAGTCATATACTATCTGTATTCATCAGCAAACTTGGGAAATGTTGGCAAAACAACTTGGCAAATGCTGGCAAAATAAAAAGTTGGAGAATGTTCTAGTTCTTCACAATCTTACATATTCAGGATTTACACAAGGTGAGGAATGACAGCAGTAACTAAAGTTATATCAATTTTATACAATTCAAGACCCACCCCCCACACTATTTAATTTAATTGTAAACAGGAGGCTAAATAGCTGCTTCATTTCTGATATTACAAAACTGATTGATATAGTTTCAGAGACCTAGAGACACAATATTAAACAGTATACCCTGGTCTCTGTATTTTATAATCATCATCCACCTGTACCCCCATCTACTGTCTCATAACTTCCAGCTGAAACTTCATCAACCATCACAAGTCCCATAATAGCCAAGTTTAATCAATGCTTTTGAGTAGACTCCAGAGGAACTAGGCTCACTTCACAGGTCCATATATTTTCATACCAAGTTCAGTTAAGTCGTTTTGAGCTACAGCTAACAAAGCACTCAAGCGTAGTAACGTTCAATTACTGTACAGCAAAAGCACCCACCAAATCAGACCCCTCAGACACCCAGAAGGTTCAGGACCCTTTAGTCGCCTACCTGGGCAACTCACAGGAAGAAGAAAAAGGAACCTTACCATCCATTGCAGGTAGCTGCCCTCTCCCCCATCTTGAGATTAATAGACCCTAATTCCAATCTATAGCACCTGGGTTTGTTGCTGTTGTTCCCCACCCCTACCCTGTTGCAGCTGTTTCCACTTTGCAAAGAAAATTAAGTTCTCTGTTGGCCACTAAAAAACTACATGTGCCTGACTCTATCGCCTCTTAATCACATCTCTGCAGAACTTGAGACCCACCTTACAAGCCCTGTTCCAATTAATATTTAAGCATGTTATATGCTTACCAGTGCAGAGGCCAAAGCACCATGTTAGTATGGATAATGTCATGTGAGACACTTGTTGGATCTTTTCACCCTACTAGCAAAAAATATAAAAATACTATATATTTTATTAAAAAATTTAAAAATGGAAAAAAACCCACCAAAATTGTTTATGTGTGGGGAGTGGGCCCTGAATGTTCTAACAGAATGATTTGTCAGGTGCTTATTTCTTTCCTTTCAAACATGAGGGAGAACTGGGCCACCAACTTATTCCAGTTAACTGTTCTTACTGGCCAGAGCAGGTCCCACCAATGCTGTCCCAAAAGCAAAACAGGCTGCACAGATCCCTCTTGCTTTCCAGTACATCTGGGTTTGCTTTGCTAGAAATAGGTTAATTCAACGCTATTCAAGAAATACAGAAAACTGAACCATTTGAAGTTAAATATATACTCGTATGTCCTCAACACAGGAAGGACATGGACCTGTTGGAGTGGGTCCAGAGGAGGGCCACAAAGATGCTCAGA
>JAOXJM010000002.1:5191589-5207369 GCA_026413425.1 Tringa solitaria | reverse complement strand
TGAGCAACCTGGTCTGGTGGGAGGTGTCCCTGCCCAGGGCAGGGGGTTGGAACTTCATGATCTTCCAACCTGAACCATTCTATGATATACATAAATAGAAAAATAAATCTACATGGGTGTACTAGAGCACCAGTTAATAATCTGTCCACTTCACTAGGGCAAATACAAATTAGAGTACTGATCTCTAGCAGGTATGTCACAAAATACAAGTTTTGCCATCAGCTTTCACTGGGCTAAGAGTCTTCCAAATGTCTGTAATTATTCATCCGGAACAAATATCTAAAGGTGCTTTGCCAAGACAAACTGTGTAATAATTGGCTGATAATGACATCAGTTTTAATGACATGAAAAATGAGTTTGCTGTTCAAAGGTCTATTGTATACTCACTTCTCAACAGAAAGCAGCTGGTTAGGTGCTAACTCATCCACCCAACTACCCCCTTTCACCTTTATGAGCAAGCAAAAGGGGGAGAGGAGAGTCTGAGTTGCCATCTGGTTCAAAGTACTCCAGCTGGTTGCACTTCCATCTTTTTGTTAAAGAGAGAAAAATCTTACCCTATTACTTTGTATCCTTCACATGAACTAGAGTTTCTTCTCTTACTGCTGTTTGACATCCTTTACAGTCCCTCCCTATAAAATGGATTGAAAGTCTTCCTTGAGCAAGTACCTTTATATGAAGGAAAACAGTACATGCATTAGAAGAAAAATTGTAATTACATTTAGCAGGTATTACAGAGAATTATTAATTTCATGTCTGTAATATTCTCCACTACAAAATATGCAAAGGAAAAGCATGCAGAATAATAATTTAAAAAAAAAGATTTTGGATAAGCAGGATGATGTGCTGTCAAAATAGCTATTGTGAATAGTGGCATCAAATCTAGGATCAGCGTAGCTCTATCAGCAGAACATCAGTACTGGGAGCTTTTACAAACTGGTACAAACACAACCAGTGTTAACACTGATATCAGCCCCTGTAAAGGAAACTGGCACCAGAATAAATACGCTAATGAGGTTAATAAGATACACATATGATCCGGAGTCCATTGGCAGGCACTTGTGTTACAGTTTGTACCAAATAGGCACCAAAGAGGAGAAGCACAGTAGGTCAGTCAGCACATCACACCTCTGCACAGTACAGCCAAATGTGTCACCCCAGGGAGAGACAGACACGTTGGGAGTTTCCAGATCAGACTTTCCATGGAGATGCCCAGGATTCATAACTGGACTCGCTTAAGCTTTTACTCACTGAGGAGACAAGCAACAAGAAATTCAAAAGGGATCTCTGTGGTGGGTAGAGCGTTTCAATTTAAAAAAATGAAAGCAACCTTTCTGCATGCATGCAGGTTTATTTGTTGCTGATGGAATTACTTGTGTGCACAAAACCACAATGTCGCATTGTTCAGGTTTACAAAGAGAAAAACAAATACAAAATAAATAAACACCATGTAGAATTTGCAAATTTGCCCAAAGTACCAAAAACCTTTCACATGAGACTTTGTACACACTAATGATGACTGGCCTGATCCTTCATTACTCACCGTACAGAACTCTGATAAGACCCTGTCTGCCAGGCCAGAGCAGGGAGGGAAATTACTATTAAGCCACAGGACAATGCTGGGGGACATACAAGGGGTATCAGTTGTCCACCAATAAATCTTAACAAAGAAAACTGCTAACTGGAGAAGAAGTGAAGTTGTGGAAGTGCCTTCCAAAATAAAGAGATGGTACAAAAAGTGTACTTGTTAAGATAGAAAGCAAGTGAATTTTAAGAGTGCTTGATCTATCACAATGACCTTCTTGGATCATAAGAAGGTTCTTATTTCATCTATATCATAAGATCACAATTCTCCAACAAGTTAAGTTTGTAATAGTATTGTGCATGCGTGCATTATAAATGACTACAGCAAGTACAATGCAATGGAGAAGGGAACCAGAGCACATCATTTAGAAATAAGCACAGTTCTGGTTAAAGTTCATGGTCATACAGCTTTTGGAAGATCACCACCGAACAGGATGATAAGCTGGAGTCTAACATTGACTTCTGGTTCTAGCAAGTGTACAGTCTTCATAACATCACAGTATTAAGAAAAATATTATTCACAATATTTAAGAATACAAGAAACAACACATAAGATGTTAGATAACTTTGCAAAATCCCTTTATGTTAATACTGAAAAGGGCTTTGCTTATTAAAGTTTGCTTATTAAACAGAGACCTCCATCTGTAATGCTCATAGCATGTGTGTTAACAAATCGGTATTAAGACATTTATTCAAATGACTTTCACATCACAATGAATGAATACAAAATACAAATAACTTATAACTGTTGACAAAAAAAATACTGAATTGTTGAACAGATGATCTCACACTCTTGCCTATTTTGCATTTCAGATCTCATAGTTTCTGAATTTCCTCAGAAGATCTGACGGAGCATCGCCTGACCAGCGGAAACGCAAGTGCCAGTAATTTGCCTCTGAAAATCCTGAGGAAAAAAAGAGAAAGGCAAGTACATACTTATAAATATGTATAAAACTAAGTTGTCTGAATTCATACTTGATAGTTTTCCCCCAAAAAAGTAAGTAAAATAATTGATCACTTCCAATGCTCTGGACAAGCAGGGAGAACCTCTGTATTCTTGGCACCATTCAAACAAGAACTCAAGCAAACACCGAACTTCAAAGATATCTATCCACTGCAAAGAGTCCAAAGGAGAACAGAAAATAGGACTTATAAAGAAAAACTGAACAAATTGCATTTGCTTCATCTAAAGAAGGGATAAGTGGTGACATGGTAAATCTCCAACTACGTGAAAGGCAGGAGTGGGGAGGGAGGGTACAGATGGCCCTGTCCTCACACAAGGGAGTTTTTTGGACCCTGCACAATGGGCTGTTAATACTAAAAAATGTGATCTTCCTATATCAGAAAGCTGAAATCTATTACCAGACTTAGTGTTAAAATCTCTTATTCAGGCCAAAAAAGCTACATGGAGTTGTAGTCCATAATTCTTACAGACCAGCAGAAAAGAACTGAAAATATCCCAGTTTAAAAATGGAATCCAATATCATAAATTTTCCTGAACCAAAACAAAAGCATTATCAACATCCTAACATTAAGTACAAACACTGAAGTGCATACAGGCCCTGTCAAATAAATATATTCTAATATGAACATTTATTAATATAAATATACCCCCACTGGATAAAGTAAGTAGGCATTTGATTGATTGATATTTTTCACATTCAAGTCTATGGAAATGAAAATTAAACTTCTAAAAATTATGAGAAAGAAGATGCCTGCAAAGAAAGCTCACCATTACAAAGAAACAAGAGGATGTTTTAATTGAAATTTCACTGCTTTACAAAACATACAGTGATTATTTAATTACCAAAAGATAGCGAATAGTATAATGTTATACAGCATAATTTTTAAATATAAATTTTTCAGTTACGGCTCACCTACATTTGTTTGTAGAATCTTCTCATCTATTTTCTGCATTCCACAATATTTAGGATTAAATTAGGTTTTGCTACCCTCACAGTCCAATTTAAATTTCCTGTTTGATCAAGTGCACAGGACTTTGTTTAATAATAGTTCTGTGATAACATAAGCCTAAGAATATGAAACACCTGAAGGATCAAGCAGAACAGAAGGTGGCTGTTGTGGTAAGTAAACTTTGATTCAGGCGTACTAACCTAAACACCAGACAGGAGATACTAATGGGCCAGATGACAGCTTTTAAAATATACACTTACTCTGGTGCATGCACTATTTTTAAAAAAACCCTGTTCAAATACAAAAGAAGCCTTCAAGTCTCAATTTTTGGTCCTCATTAACTCATCAGATGCAAACTATGCATCAGTACTGAATGCTGGATTAAAAAAAAAAAAAAGGAAGACTAAAATACCTAAGTGTTTTATCTAACATTTTTTAAAGTTATTTAAAAAAAATCACTGAAAATAATTGCCTTTTTTTTTTTCATTTTGATGTAGCAGCAAAACTGAACTTTCCATTTTGGTTTAAGAAGACTTTTTTTTTTCCTTCTCCAGTTTTTGGTTTTACTAGCAAACAAGCAAGCAAACATGGGGTAGGAAGGAAGAAAGGTCTGAAAGCTTCAAAATAATGAACAACACAAAACCCAAAACAAAACCCCAACCCAAAACCACATTAAAAAAGCCACCAGTTAAACATATTATTCTGGAGAAGAACTTCTCATGACTAAAAGCCTCCATTTCAGGCCAATCCCTGGATATTGCAATTTTCTGTAACTGCTGGTTTCACTTACTTGGGGAATCTGGATTCTTTGAAGACTCTGGTTTCACATCAGGAATTGCAACATCTTCTTGCTCCCCGTTCCCATCTGACAATCCATCTTCATTGTTTTCAGTATGTTGGGTCCAAATCTCATTAGTTATGTTGTTGCTATTATTCAAGTCAGGAGCTTCCAGCATTTGGTCCTTCTTACTTTGGACAGCCCAGTGCATTGACTAAATAAATGCAAAAAATAAAAAATAAACAACTAATTCCTATGATTTAAAAGATTTTTAATTAAATTCTCTTTTATTTCTTATATTGTTGTAATAAATGGTTAAACAAAGCACATAGCAAGGAGCTTGCAGGTCAATAGGATAGGGGAAAGCACAGTTTTGTATTGCAAATACAGTTTGAGAGGACAGTTGATGTCGGGGATGAAGAACAAAATGTACAAATATATCAAATAATTATAAGGGTCTTTTGTCCAGTTTCTCCTGTCATGACTTCTGACACTATTCTAAGAGCTTGAGTGACTTAGAAACTATCCATTTCCAAAGCTCTCTTTGACTTCAAGGTGCCCTTTGAAAGCAATACCATCTGGAAAGCTTTACTATTAATGTCTGTGGAACAACTTCTGTTTTGGCCAGAGCTAAGCTTCATGGGATACTTCCAGCAAATGTTTAAGCTCAGGCATAACACTTTAGCTGAAGAGGCCTTCAAACTTCTTTCATAAGCAGAATTGGCAAGGGAAACATTTATTCAGTGCCTTAAAATCTGCCCATGTAAACTCATAATTATCATTCACCCTAATAAGGCACACACACACACACACACACAAAAAATCAAACATTATGGAATTAGGATCTACTAGGAACATGCTACCAAATTATCTCACTAGCAAAATTAGGAAGGAAAACAATCCTTGGAACCCTTCCTCTGTCACAGATCACCCCACTAGCCTAGAAGAGCCCTTCCAAAGACCTGCATGAAGCCCGAGTTCCAAGGAACCTACCTTCTAGATTTTGTAATGAGCTCTTTATTTAATCAGATGGCATGATAACCTATCCAATAAGCAATACACCAAAAGGAGAATATATTATACAAAAATCCTGGCTTTGAAAATAAATAAAAGGTTCCTACAAAAGCAAAATGCACTGAAGCATTTGAACACAGCCCTTAAGTTACTATAGTCCTCCAATTTTTCCTGAATTTCCTTAACTTCCTTAGTGCAGGAATCACGCCACACTCTTCCCATCCCCAAAACCCACCACTGCAGCAGAAGTGGTGTAACTCATCCCCTTGGTCACTGGACCAGCCCTGCCCCTCTCTCCTCCTGAAGGCCCAACCTTGGGCACCACCAACCGTTTTCACAGACTTGCTCAGAGCCTCCCACTGCTGGAATGGAATGGTAATTTTACTTCGCCGCCAGTAATCATAATGCGCTCGACTCTCTTCATTAGAAAGAATCTCCTTAGCTTGCTGTAGCTTCTGGAAATTCTCCACTAGAATACAAACCAAAAAGATACTGAAGCCAGTATTTGTTATCAAAGAAATTAATTCAGAGGCTAAAGGGGAGGTACCAACAGTGGCTTATAGCAAACAGAGCAGAGGGGACCGAAGGAGAGCTGAGTGACAAAGGTGTGTGGTTGCTTTGCACAGTTTTTGCTGGCTTTAGGATCATTGCACCTTCGGCAGACAACTGACATCCTTTGCAAATGAGGACTAGAAAGATAATTTGTCTTCTGGCTTCAAAACCACCTAAATTTAAGTTCAGAGAAACTTACAGAGTTCAGCAGGCAAAAGGCACGAGTCACCCCCTGCAGACAACCTTAAAAAGAGAAATTGAACTAGAGTAACAAAGCTTACATCCATCCACAGCAGCACGGAAGTCAGAGCAAAGCACAACACCAAGAAAACATGAAGGGGGGAGGAGCACAACAGGCAAAAATTGACAAGCAAAAAGAGGAATCTAAATAGTGTTTAAATTAACTAACTTGTGCATTTTATTAGGTATGTTTTCAGCATATGCAAAAATGTTATCTTGAATACCAGCCTGCATGAATATCAGCTCTTCTTTTTCCCTACAGGGTAATTTTTCATTAAATGGTTTCTAAGGATGCAGCTGCATGTCACTGTTTGTAGAGGGTTATAAAGATTTAGATTTTATCTATGAGTCATCTGTGTTACAATGATCTATTATTATTATTATTATTCATTTATTCCTGTTTACAAATTAGAGAGATTTCTTTTGAAATACACTAAACTCAAACAGTAATCAAAATTGATAACCATAAATCAAACAACAGACGAGGTTGAGGGGACAGTTCTATTAGGTTTCCTTTTTCTAGCATCACTAGTTTTCAACAAATAAAAAGTCTTATTTTATTTACTCTTTATTGAAAAGAAACTTTCACCAGTGCTGTAAAAAGGCATTTAAAGTAAATACAGGACATTCAGGTAAATGGAGCATAAAATATTTCTTCTTGACAAAACTGCTCCAATGTTTGGCACTTGGCCTCCTTTTTTTGCGTTATTTAGTTTCAATTAATTGGGGGAGGGAGTGGTGGGTGATGGTGCAGACAGACAGGACCATGCACTAGAGTAGCCTCTTGTTTCCCTGCTGCAATAGCCAGAATTTTCTGCAGAGCAAGTCGGTTCCATTGGTTTCCTTGGTACTCGTGCTATCATTTAGAATAAATTAAATATTCGTGATCATATTATTGTTAATAGGTGGTAGATTGTCTCTCAAACACCAAATCTGAAGGGGTTCCTTGTCAGGGAATCTCCAAGTGAAGAATTCCACCTATTTCACCGTTTAACCCCCGCCTTGTGAGCTCTCTGATATCAGGCTCAGGAGGCACACCAGAAAGGAAAGCCAAGCCCTGCTGAGCTCTGCTTGAGGAAGCGGAGTGGGAGTCTCTAACACAGGTGATACTCCCAGCCCTGCTCAATCAAGGGAGGCTGTGGGTCAAGTCAAACTCACACAACTAGGAGGGCTATTGTGTTAGTTTATGTTTATGTTGTTCAGTTTATAAAGGAAGAATTCAAAGGGAAAGTTTTGTGCATTAATCAAAATGAGAAGCATATTTAATTTTTCTACAACAATTTTTTGGTGGGGACCCTAATTATGATCAGAACAACCTCTATTATAAGAATATAAACTATTCAGACCTTAGTGAACACTGGTTAGAGCTAACTGGTGGTTATGAATGGGTAAGACTGTCTTCAAATAACTCAGGTGCTGCTCAGCCGTCACAGGTACGATGAACTGCACACTTTCATAAATGTAAATGTTATCTGCTTGTCTGCAAACAGATGGCTACTCATGTGGTGCTGGCTTCTCTTTATTTCCAGCCATTAAATTACATTAAAAGAAACTAAAGTACATTTAATGTGTTCCTGATGGGCTTGTTCATGAAAACAAATTAACTAGGTGACGCAAGTATGACACTTGAATGCCACCGAGCATGGAAGCAGGCCAGCTTCACGGGTCTAGAAAAGGATACACTCCATAAATAACTTCTGGATTAAAGGATATTTACCATAGAAAAGAAAAGAAAAAAATAGAAAGAAAGAAAAAATGAAAGAAAAAAAAAAAGAAAGTCCTAGGGGGAAAAAAAAATAAAATTAAACTAGTGTCTTCCTACTCTACCACCTAGGAGTGTGCAAGTGTTAGAAAAGAATGTTAAAGCTTTCTATTTAAAGACAATATGCTCAAAATAGACATGACAATTAAAATATATTGGGGGAAAAAGAGTATATGATAAAGTCTTCAGTCTGAATTTAACAGCTTAGTAGCTTAGTCATGTTAATGTAAGACAAAAATAGATTGCTTTTTAACAGGGAAGAATACATACCTGCTTTGGGATTTCCAGGATGTTTGTCAGGATGACATTCAAGGGCTTTAATCTTAAATTCTGCAAGGATTTGTTCCACCTAAACAGAATGTTGAGATTTAAAGTAAGTAAATACATGCACATAGAAAAGATTTTCAAATTTTCTTTTTGAAGGGCGTTGGGAAGAACAACAAAGAATGCTGAAAGATTTTTTCCTATTCATTTTTACAAGCTTTAGTACAAGCAAAATAGAGGTAACAACAACCATCTGTCAGTGGCACTGCTTATTTAATTTCATTCTCCATGCACTCATCCTAATGTGCAAAGATCATGTGTACAAAACCCCTTCTTCACATTTGACCATGTAGGCAAAACGCATCACTTCAGTTGCTCCTCGTTTTGTTTAATCAACTCTAACTTTTAACAAAATCTCATTGGAAGAAGCAAAGAGCTTCTGTATTGCTGAAGATCAATTTGTGGGATTGGGTGGCTTCCCTCATATCGTCTTCGTAGGAAATTTAGCCAGTACCACATGGCTTTTCTATCTGGGATACCACGAAGCTGCACCGCATTCTTCCCATCAAGTTAGTTTTCTGTGCCAAAAGGTTGCCTTGGGACAGAATAAATTTATAATCAATATTAGAATATTGGCATGTATTAGTTAATTACAAGTTCCCACACAGTTTATAGTACCATAAAGTATTACAATCACTGGGAAAACAAAGACATAGCAACAGTTAACAAAATACAAGAAATCACTGGAGTGGGCATTAGATTTTCAAATTTTCAGATTTTTCAAAGCATCTTGCTTTTTCTTATAATTCAGAAGCCAAAGCTTCTTTGTATCCTTCCAGTACAGCTTAAGCTTTCACAACAATTTGCCCTAAAGTATCAATTAGCTACTATTCTCTCCCGTGCCAGAAAGGCTGTTCATATAAATTCCTCATCCTTCAAACCCGGATATCCATATACAATTTAAATTATTTATTTCAACATGAAATAAAATTCCAGTTCACTCAACTAGCTAGCTAAATTTTGTCATCATATCCTGGGAAAAATGTGGTCTAGAGTGGTATTTTAAGAATTCCACACTTTTTGATCTTCTCAGTGTCTTCTTCTAGAGGGACAGATGTAAAGTGGTATATCTCCAGGCAGAAAGACACTTAAAAGTGTGTACATTGTACAAAGAACTTGTTGAAACTGGTTACTATATATAGCTAGCTACCACCTTTAAAATTTAGTTATATGAAGGGGAACATTAAAGTTAAAATATGTACAGTAGCAGAGGGGTAGTGTGGAAATCTTCAGTTTAAAAAACAAAAATCAGTAGAAGTTTATAGGAGTTTTTACAAAATCTATAAAATTTATATAAAATATTCAGTGAGATGTTTTACCAAGAAAGGTTTGCAATACCCACTACATATGAATGACACTGTTCTTGGAAGAAGGATGAAGATTAAATCTCCCCTCTTCCTCTCAAGTCTGAAGATGAACTAGGTGTCCATGTGCTCATTTCTACAAGCCAAGAATGAACATAGGTGTTTACTTGAATATAGGGGAAAATCTGTAGAAAGTGAGACTATTTGTGCTTAAATTTAACCAGGTCAGATCAAGACCTAAATATTCAGCACCTTAGATGAAAGTAGTGCAGCTGGGAATGTGCTGTGTGTGCCTAAAGAAGCCTGTGCTGCTGGCAAATACTTAACTGCATATACAAAGAAATGTGAGTGCAAAACACCTGTAACGCTTCCAATTTCTGTTAAATGTCAAAAGTAGTTGTGTGCACCATCCTGAGGGAAGGCAATCATAGTGCTCTCGAATTCTGATCTCAGTTCCTACTCCCATGTCAAAAATAATCTAATAACATCCGCTGCTTCTCTCAACAAATAATACTTGACAGATTATTTTTCAGTACCCATTAGCATTTATTCCGTCCTTTTCATTTCATTTTGAAGCAATTTGAAAAATCATTATCATACATACTTGAAGTATTCATTAATTGCTAAGCCCTTAAAGAATTAGCAGGAGGTAAAAACTGAGAAATAGCATCTGCGAAACAAGCCTACACAGAAACTTTAACACCGCCTTCTGCTGGGATGACTTTTTAGGAGTTATCCCGGGAAAAGCTTTCAATTGCCTTCTGTAGCAGATCGAAGACACTTTCAGTGACAGGAAAGCCAGAGGTATTTTCCCAGCATTTGACTACTAGCACAGCTGGAGACCATCTGATTAAATTTAAAGAGCAAAATTTTTATCCAACTCTGAATACACCTTTTATCCAGACTGAATACAGCCTTCATTACAGCAGAGTAATCAAAACTCCTTTTCCAAAATCAAAACACAATTCCAGTTAATACAGCAACTGGATTAAAAAATGTTCGCGTACCACTAACTCAGACTATCCAAAAAAATGTTACATGGACACCGTTAGGAAGAAGGACACTGGTTTTAGCTACAAATAATTCAACAATTGGTTAGCTAGATCTCATTCTAAAGTATGAGATCTCCTTCCAAAACAAACTAGTAGAACTAGTATTTGAATGTAATTAAAATCAGCATTTAAAGCTCTCATTAATAAGATGAATGAAAAAGAGGTATTATTTTTGTTTTTGTTTTTCCTCCCAACAATGAATCTGACAGGTTTTAACAAATTTTAAAAATATGTGTATAAAACCTGAGAAACTCAATAGCACATTGTATTAGTTGCATATAAATATATTTTTTTAATCTTTTAAAATTGAAAATATATTCCAAAATATTATTTGGATGTTCCCAAATTGATGCAGTTGGCTCCTGACTCATAACCACATCACATGTTGAACTGAACTAATGAATAAACCATTATTTCAGTTCTATCTATAATACAATCCTGTTTTATAAGACATTTTTAATATAAGCCATATTCTAGGATCTTAACATCGGTATCGAGATCAAAAAATTGAGCTTTGCAAAGAGAGATGGTAAAAGACGAAAGTGGCAAGAAAGAAGGTTCACAATGCGTTTCAAATAGTCCTGCCTGTAGAGATAAACAACTTCAGATCCCCCCTGTAGACAGGGGGGGTTAATAACATTCAAAATGTTATTAACCTGGAGGGGAGGGGGGGGGAGGCTCTTACCGTAGAGAGTTCATCACATCCTAGCAACTTGTAGTAATCTTCCAAGTCATCCGGTCTGCAGTTCAGAATGGCATCCATCCCGGCTCGTCCAGCAGGCTTCTTCAAGCCGAGGCACGGAGGGTGTAAAATAGAGCGTCAATTCAAAGCGCACACAGGGGTTTCGAAGTAGCCCAGGGAAAGAGGCAGTTTCCACTCAGGTCTGGAGCTCTCCTCAGTGCTTTTTAATACCGGCAGCTGACACACATGAATTTTCTTGAATCCTCTCCCTGCCATTGGTTCCCGCAGGATGCCAATCCGGTTGCACAAACCTGCTCGTGGCAATGCTCCCTGGGATTTGTAGTTGCCAAAGTCACGTCAACGTTGAACTCTGGGTGTCATCCGCACTAAAAAGAGTTCTGGATACTAACAAAAATAGAGCTGTATTTCAGATTTAGATCGTGCCATCGCGTGTATAGCCACTTAAAATCAGGCACACGCTTAAAGGCTTTCCTGCCACTGAGCCTACATATACTAAAATATATTTTCTGCTTAATTTTTAATTGCAACTTTTGCCACAGTCTTTGACAAGGGGATTATATTGGTAATTATAGAAAAGAGTAAGGACTACTTCCAAAATAACAATTACAGGGCTGCAAACTTTTGAGAATGAAGGACCCTCCTTGCCAAAGCCTCCCAGAGTTCTGTCAGACATTTCAACGGGAAGGAGTGAATCTTTACTCTTTGAAGGCCACCTAGGATATATACATACTGTTCTTCAAAAACAAACAGAGTTGTAGGGGTTGGAAGGGACCTTTGGAGATCATCTCCTCCAACCTCCCTGCCAAAGCAGGTTCACCCAGAGCAGGCTGGACAGGAACACATCCAGGAGGGTTTTTAGTATCTCCAGAAAAGAAGACCCCACAACCTCTCTGGGCCTCTTCCAGTGCTCTGCCACCCTCAAAGTGAAGAAGTTTTGCCTCATGTTGAGATGGAATTTCCTGTGTTCCAGCTTGTGTTCGTTGCCCTTTGTCCTGTCGCCGGGCACCACTAAGAAGAATTTGATCCCATCCTCTTGATGCTCACCCTTTAGATATTTCTAAGTGTTGATAAGATCCCTTCTCAGTCTTCAGGCCAAACAGACCTCAGCCTTTCAAGAGTACTGAGTACCTCATTTGTACATCTGACAAAATTAAGACTCTGAAATACATGAAATACTGTCTACTATCCCATTAAATAGAGACTCTCCTGCTAAATTAGTTTCAATTGAGTCTTGAGGTCTGTATTGTGTGCAAAACATATTCCTTGTAAAACTCATTTTATGTTGAAGTGAAACACCTTTAATTTTGAACTGTGATTAATGATCAAGGCCTTAGTCCAACAAAGGCTACAGACATGTTTAACTGCAGTCTCTTCTATGATCTATTGATTTAAAAAGATTACTTGCTAGGTGTAATACTAACCACTTGCTGAAGTCTTTTGTCTGGAGCCTAAGGAGCTCTATTTTTACCTTCCCCATCCCTGCAAAAGCTTTGTAATCCAAGATGTTTAATGTCATTAAATATTGCTGATTCTTTAAACTAGCACTTACAAACAGATGTCTTGAATAGTTACACAATTTTAGATGCAGTGACCTAGTGCAGGAGAGTCTACACAGAACAGATACACTGAGTCTGACTGAGGCCAGAGCAGGTGTGTGTTCATCAGTGGAGAACCTAGTGGCCATTCAGAACTGTTTATAAAATAATTCCTGCATTTACAAGTGCTTTATCTTTTTTTATCTATGGTTATTAATATTTTGAAATGATCTACATATAATATTTGTCTCCCACTTTCTTCTCTTCAAGGTCTCTTCTCTTCTTTTTTTTTACTGTATGTTCAGATAGCCTATTAAGATTATGAAAGATATAAAGTATATGAAAAGAAGCAACAATAGTATTAAACAGCAAATCACAAGCCCCAGTGAAAACATTTACATCTGTTAGAAAACACTACTACCATATTTCTCTGAATAAATAAAAAAATAGATGCACTTTTTCAACAAAGTGGAAGAACTGGAAATTACAAATCTCTCCCCCATTCATAACTTGATAATAAGCCAGAAAAGTATAGGAAAGAAAAGTAAGTCTTTTAGCAAGAGATCATGTAAATATTTAAATAGATTGTACTTTGGGGGAGGATAAAAAACAAACAGCTGTCCCTCTTCCCAACAGCACTCCTGACATACCGTTCTTGTCCAAGTATTTCTTGCATATTTGCGTAAGGTGAAAGGGAAGGCTCTTTAACCCTTTTCCCCTCCAGTTTTCAGTGGCTATTTCTGTGCTGCAAGCCAAGCCACAGGCTCAAGACCTGAATTTGGACAAAGCCCTGAGACTTGGAAGCTGCTTGTTCACAGGGAATTTGCTCACTGAAGCCTTGGCCCCTTCTACACTCTTGTCTGTTCAGACCAAATAAACAAGGGCTCTGACCCAAACTGCAGCAGTGACCATACTTATGTTCCCCCCCCTCCCAGAGATTTCCAGTGCTTGGAGCATAAAAAGTCCCACAGCACAGTCTGAAGGTTCATGTGACATCAGACACAAAGTACTGATACCAAATAATAGCTCAGTCTTTTACTGCTCAGGCTGACTGCAGTGGGACAACTCACAGATCAAGGTGCCATCCAAAAAAAGAGGGCAAGAGAACCCGCATATAATGGGCAGAAAAAAATATAAAGATTGCCTTCAGGACATAAACTTTATTTGGAAGAGAGTCACAGTGCAGGAGATGGCACAGTTTATGAGCCTACACACGTTTTGGTTAGTGTTGCCCAGAACATACAAACAGTACTCGAAGTGAGGAAATCGCGTATTTGTTCTCTGTACCCAACCACGAACAAAACGTTTCTATTCATTCCTGACACACGATCAACAATTTTGCTTGCTTAGAGCCAAGAGTGAAACTAAATTCTGGTTCAGTACAACAGGAGGTTGACCATCAACTTGCACAAGTCATAAATGGCCTTTTAAATAAAACAGCAAGGCCTGGAAATCTGTATTTGAGTTTATCCCCATAAAATACATCAAATCATCCACTACCAGTTCTTCTCAACTGACTTTAGATGTTTTGCTTCCCAAGGGCAGAGCACACGTTTTCAAGAAGCTGAAGGCACAAATAACTCAAATGAATTCTGCATTTCATGCTCCATCCTTGTCCCTACATGTGCTCAGAGCTGCAGAAACAGTAAAGAACCGAAGCACTACCAAACCAACTTCCCCCTTTAGGGGCAACTACCATTAACACGTACAAATGCTTGC
Source organism: Tringa solitaria (assembly GCA_026413425.1). Lineage (NCBI taxonomy): Eukaryota > Metazoa > Chordata > Aves > Charadriiformes > Scolopacidae > Tringa > Tringa solitaria. The sequence continues at coordinate 5,192,891 of JAOXJM010000002.1, read as the reverse complement.
AATACCAGAGTCAGCTTCAGGATCCTTGAATCTTGTCCTCACCAGTAACTTCACTGAAAGCTTTAGATCATACACCTGTATCACTAAAACATTGTCTTCCTTAGAGCAGTCTCCACATAAATTAGCACCAAACCAAGAACATTAAAGTCACACCTCTCCTTTACATGCTGACAAAAGAACGTGCTTTTTAAGAAATGTGAATCTTGTCTCAGTTTCCGTAAGGAAAAAGAATGCTTGTGTACAAATTTGCACAGAATAATGAAAAAGCTGTTTTGGTTGTTTCATAGCTTCTTTTTGAAACATAGGTAAAGTGTGTAAAATAAGTAGTGTGAGAATTGGCGTGTATGTCTTTTGAGGGGCTGTTAATACCTGAAAGAACCAGAAAAAAATCCCCCACAATACATAAACTGTCTATAAAGTCAGTATCTATAAAATAATCCCTTTTGAAGCAAAACCACCCACATATTTACAATTTTAACCCAAAGGCATTTTAAAAAACTGTCATTATCGAGGCCTGCAAGGGAGAAATTCTACCTGTCATTAGAGCTCTTGCTCGAGGAGGGAATGAGTAGGAGGTGTAGGGGGATGCGAGGGGGTGTGAGACAAGCTCCACAGGGTCGGGCTTCCCCCTTCCCGCCGGGAACGACACCACACGGCCATAAGGTAAAAGGCCCATATCGCTCCCCTTAGCGTCGGCCGCCCGGCTCCCTACCCCCTGAGGAGAAGCCGCCATGTTGCGAGCACCGCCCCTTAGCCCGCCTGCCTCCCTCCCCTCTCACGTGACCCGGTTTGTTGTTGTTGCGGCCTCCGCGGGGCGCGGGCGCCCGCGTGGGCGGTGGCGCGGTCACGTGCCGCCTTTTAAATCGCTCCCGTGGGTGAGGGTGGGGGGAGGGGGCGGCTGCGCGCTGCTGCGCCGGGCGCGAGCGGAGGGGGGCGGCGGCGGTTGCTACTCTCCAAGATGGCGGACAAGGAGGCTCCGCTCCTACGGCCCCGCCGCGGCGGCCCCGCCGAGAGCGACGAGCCCACTCTGAAGCGCCAGCGTCTGGACTCGGAAGACGGTGACGGCAGCGGGTGGGACGCGGCGTCCGCACAACGCCCGGCCCGGCCTGTCGCCGCTGTGGCGGCCGAGCTGCCGGGAGCGGAGGAGGCGGCGGCGGTGATCGCCGATGGCGATCGCGGCCGGGCGGAGGAGGAGGACGACGACGACGACGACGAGGCGGTGGCGGCGGCGGCGGTGTGGAGCGGCGCGGACAATAGGGCCGGGCTGCGGGGCCTGCCCCGGGCGGAGCCGCCTCCGCCGCC
>JAOXJM010000002.1:5167398-5178366 GCA_026413425.1 Tringa solitaria | reverse complement strand
ACATTGAACTTAAAAAAATAAATAAATTTTCTAACATTAATAACTGAGACATTTACCTGCATCTGCATGACTGCATCTGTTTGCAGGAGAGTTGTCTTTGCCTGGGCATCAAATACAAATGGGTATGTGCAAATTGTAACAGGAATATCTGTTAACTAGAATGAAAAAAACCACGTCATATCTCTGCTTATTTAAAACCACAATCACGATTAAAGAAGCCACTGCAATAGTACTCATTTAATAAATCTATTTTACTGGAAAGAAAGAAATCTTTACTTATTGTCAATGCAGGACAAAGCATTTTAGGAAAATTAAGTAGATTTTCAATTACTTAGTACTTCAGCCAAAAAAAAAAAAACACAACCTAAACCCAAAACAAACAAAAAACAACAAACAAAAAACCAAAACACACACAAACAACACTCTCAGTACACTTTAATTTCAGAACTTTTATTACAGCCAGTAGATATCAAAGTAGTCCTTGTTTTCAAATGCTGCTCTGAATTTGCAATACAAAGAATTACATATTTTTGCCCCACAGAAACCTTTTTAAATTACAGCCATGCTAATTTAAAGCTTGACTCTCAATACAACACATCAGACAACCCTCAACATTCATATTTCTGATTTCCTTACATTCTGCAAAAGAAATCAGATTGCAACCAATCTTACCTCAGTTAATCCATGGTTGACATCCTATGACAGCATTTGCACAAAGGTAGCAATAATTAAGATGAAAAAGCAGCATTAGTGTCTGCATTAATTATTCACCTCTGATGTAGAATTAAAAGATTTATCTACATCTTCCCCCCAAAAAGAATGTTTACCGAGAAACAAATATCAACCATAAACATTCTAATTAATCTACCAAATACAACCATGACTTTCAACAGTCTTTTAAAAAAGAATCATTATTGTTATCTTAGATGCAAAAATCAAACATTTTAGATATTTACTGCCATACACTAATAAGTGACGTGCATTTACCTATATATTTTCATTCTCAAATGACTGTAAACATGTCAAATTAAACGCAAAACATTTTTAATGAATAAAAATTTATACATATAAAAGATCCCTACCACTTTATGATAAAGTCTCAAGAATCGTTTGGGTCTATGATAAGATGTAACATGAGAAAAGCAATTGACTGTTGAAATTTGAAAGAGATCAATACATATGGCTGGGGCTGTGTGGAGACTTCCACGACAAACTACATCAGCTGGGCTAAGAAACTAAGTTTTCCCTCTGGTGCCATGTTACTCCCCTTATCCCCCCCCAAGCTAAGTTTGTTTCCACCCAGCAGGCAGAAAACAGAAAAAGAATAAAAGGTATTGACAAACTAATAACTTTTAAATATGACTATGTATACATGAGAAGTCAAATATGTAGATATCCATGGGTCACAGAAAGTGATGGCCAGAACACTTTGCTTTCTATCTCTATCCCTAATTCCTATAGGGAACATCAGATTTGAGTACTCCATTCGTCACAGACTTATGCAATTTTGTACTCCTACTGTATCTACTATTATTTATTCCTAAACAGGTTTTCTCAACTTCTTTAACCTGTATCTCAAAAACACCTCTTCAAATAGTTGATTACTGAGTACCTTCAGTTTTTCCCCACTCATTTTCTGTTGTGAAAGAATCAAAGCTTTTCCTTCCAAGTTTCTCTCTGAGAATACTCTGAATACTTCTGAAATTCTCTTTTCTTCTACATTTCTCCCTCCACATTTTAATTAAAGAACCAAGCAAAAAATTTTGCCTCAAGCTGTGACAATAGAAGTTACACTAGCAAAGCAAACTTTGATTCATTATGACAGGTTCAATAGGCAAGTAGGGCTTCTTATCATTTTAAAAGCAAGAACACAGAAAACTAGTGAACATGAAGGCAGGACAAGGCCATCAAAACGATTTATGAAGGAGATCTAAGGCCAGGGAATTTATTTCAGTCCTGTAATAAATCAAAATAACTTTCTCTGCTGAACTTGAAACTGCACAAATACATGACAAAATGATGACGATTAAAGGGAAATTCAGTATCTAGTAGTGTTTTCTCAGTAATGTCAAGCTACTGCTCAATCTTGCGACTTAATTAACAAGCTTAAGACTTTCATTACAAAGCAATTTCCCGGCTCTCATTTTCCCATATTCACTATTACTTTCTCCAATCATGACATATGCAATTTGGGTGGTTTTACATCCATTTAAAGCGAAGGTCATAATCTTTTAAATTCCATCACTTCTGTACCCTTCACTGGCATACTCTTCCCTGTTCCAAGTGTAGAGCCGGTCTCTAATTCCAAGACCCTGCAATGCTCATCCCTAGCTTCTACATCTCATTTAGTACAGCATCCCTCATAACTACCAACACCAGCCTGGTTATTTTTTTCAGACCAGCTTGGCTGAAACAAATGCCTGTTATGATCCCCAATACTGACTCATCATTTCTTTATGCTCCCCAGTCTCCCTGCTGTTGTTGTTTTACATTGCAATTTGAATTCTTTGGTAGACAGCGGCACTTGCTTTGTATTCACAAAGTACAGCAAAACTATGTCTCCCATGTTCAGGACCCTCCAGGTACTGCTGCAAAAAAGTTAAATTTGGGTGCCCAGAGAAAGCATATTAATTTACTCAATATTTTTTCAAAGCATAAGTCAAAGAACGGTGTGGCAAAATCCTATCCAACTCACTAATTGTCTGCACAGTCATTAATTTACTCCCACTTACCACTCTTCTGTTTACAGATCCAGGAATTAATTATCTCAGCTCTTGTTGCTATACTCAAAGTAGAAAACTATGTTAGTTATCTGTCCCCTGTAACTCCCTATTATGCTTCTAGACTTAGTTTTCCAAGACAGTTTCAGCTTTCTCATTGACTGAACCTGTCTTATACAGCAATTCAGGTTATTCTGGATATTTTCCTGTCATGAATTATCACTTTCCTAGCTTCTTTTGACGTGGCAAGTCTCAAGTGACAGCACTCTAAATCACTTTTTAATTGATGGATCGAAATGTTGAACAGTGTCAGTCCTAAGAACGACACCCTACAAGAAACACACCTATTTAACAATTCTTCCTTAGCTAGTGCCTGATGTAAGATGAATCTACTCAGCATCACTGATCTGTGAAAATATTTTTATGAAAAGAAAGTGCCCGTATTTAGAGAATCTACAGGCCTTTAAAGGGAAAAAAGAATAATAATTAAAAAAAAACCCACATGAGGCAACCCACAAAAAAACCAAACACAACCCAACCAACTTACCATTCCGAATACCTGCTGCTGGACCCAGCTGACATAGTCATTTCTGATATCTATCAGATCTTGTATCTCATGAATGTAAAATCTGTCATACTGTATAACTTGTCCTCTTTCATTTACCTAAAGAAGCACAATTTATTTATATACTTTGTATAACAGTTTTCAAAAGGTCACTTTCTGTTTTTCAAGCATTTGATATATCAGCCACAGATACCCAGCTACTAAAAAAAAAAAAAATAATCTAGATCAACAACAGTGCCTAGAAGAATGTAAAATACAGTGTTAAAAGACATAGATATGTGGATTATTCAGAATACCTCAAAGAAGCAAAGAAAAATAAGATTAGCTGAGCATACAGCATTGCACAATACAGTGCTGCCACTTTGGAACATCATATGATCTCACAGGACCAGTGATGAATATACATATTGACGCGTACAATGCAACAAATACTTGTTCCTATATTTGCACAAGTTTCAGAACTATGATTCAAGAACTCTGTTTTTAATTACAATATGAACACTATCTCTACTACCCTTGATCAGAGATTAAAAAATATTAAACATTAAGCTTAGAAAGACATGCAAAAATTAACTTTATATAAAGGCTTCTCTCTACAGTAGAATTTTGATCCAGAAGCATCCACACTTCCCTAACACACACTTCTTTTCCCAAGGACTGTCCAGCACTATTAACAGCCAGAACAGCAAGATCCCTAATTCTGTCTTTATAACCAAATAATCTAAGTCTACTTTTCTCAAACACCTCCTTCCCCCTCCTCTCTGCCCCCAAAACCCCCAGATACTAAATCAGCGAAACACCTCAGATATGTCTGCCCATTTTATCCCCTTTAGTCCATACCAGCTAAATATTAAGACTATAGAAACATAAACAGCTGGGCAGCAGGGTAGGTACAAATTTAACTATTTCTACAACGTAGCTACATAGTAGTCAAAGCTGAGTTTTGAAAAAAGTTGGAATTTAAGAGAGCACATTACAATTATTATTCACAAGGCTTTAAGATTTTAAGATCAACTTCAGCTATTAAGGTTTACAGCTACTGTAAGCCTGAGCAGGGACAGAAGTTCTAAAGGCAACAAAATAATAATTTATTATATAGCAACAGCTTTTCATATGGGAATCTGTAACAGACACCTAGCATTTCTAACACAAGATCGTTACTAGACAGCCTTGCTCTCAGCCTTTATTCTTTATGGAGACCATCAAATTAAGACAAACTGAGCAAACCATAGCACAGGAATTCCAACTTCCAAAGCAGAAACCTTTTCCATTCTTTCTCATTCATTTCTGACAGCTTGGGGCAGAGGGCTGTGATGTACAGCACACAAAGGCCCAGTTTAGACACCTGGGCCCATTTTGCTAGATTGTACAAACACAGTGCCCGACCAGCACCTTAAGGAATGCCTAAAATGCTTTTAGCCTATAAACAGAAAATGCCATAGGACCAGAATAAACTAAAGGGAAAAAATAGGGGGTGGGAGGGGGAACCTCAGCAGCCTTAGATAATACACAGTCTTGGCTCCCCTAAATGATTTAGGCTACTTTCGTTCAAAGTTCATAAATTCAATAGTTTCCATGAATTAAGTTAAAAATACTAACAAATGGAATAAACAAATCAGAAAATAAATGTTTGCCTTGGTTAAGCAGATCCTTCCTGTTCAAAATACATCTTGCTCTTATCTTTCATGTGTGATCTTACTTGCTATCATTTCAAGCTTAAGAGGCAATTCTTTCCAACATACCCTCACAGATGCAATTGACTGGGTCAGTGTGTGTTTCCAAGAAAACGGGTAATTCCATCACCATGTCAAACTGGAACCAAGAATTTTAATGGTTCTTTGGTCCAGATGGAACAACTACAGATATCTCTGTAGGTGCAAGTCTAAGTACTTAAAACACTTTAATAACTAACTTCTTTTAGCAACTCTACAGTACACAGATGCTGACAAAAACAAACAGATAAGTAATTGCTTAAAATTGATGTAAACATACTCTATGCAGTATTTCCAGAACTCTGAAAGCCGTGTGTAGAAAATTGGTAAGTATTCTTCTTTCAGAAGCTGGAACACCAATCTTGCACAACTTCAAGAGATGGACTACGACATCCTTGTAGAGTTCCACTATCTTGAGGAATAATGGAGGTTCAAGTACAGACCACCAATTTTCTGTCAACAAATGGTGAACACACCAACTTAGTACTTATCACTACAACATTATGTTATGCTATTCTTTTAGCTAAAAAATAAGTTTTGCAAGAAAGCATACTTGTCAGTTAACAAAGACTCTCAAAAAGAAGTTTAATACAGCAAGAGTGGTGCAGACTTTTAAACACCACACTACTCTTTACATAAATAATAAAACCTCTATTCAAATGCTCTATTGTTACCAATTCTTTAAATAAAGGCTGCTCACCGAGAGCACACAAAAGTATCACAAAGTAGTTTTTGACATAAATCCAGATAGCTCAAATCCTGAAACTCTGACTTAAGCAAACAGTCCTGATAGCAATGGAAAGTGAAGCAACACACACACAAAAAAATAACCACAGTTCAAAGAAACAATCGGTTTGCTTTCCTTTACAGCAGACAAGCTCTTTACTCTCACCAAAAACTACTGAAAAACACAAGAGATGGGTTACAAGGCAAAAAATAATGAAGGAAGAGGGAAGCACCCTCTCAAAAAGATACAAATTAAAAAGGAAATAACCTGAAACTTCAACACTTTAAGCTGAATTTCAGGTGACCGGCGTCACAATAAGAAGGTGTAAGGAAGCAAACTTAAAAAAAATAGAGCTATTCTCATACCACAACTTAGGATCAGAGCCAAAACATGAACCTCTCAGATGAAACAAAACAGGTGCTGTAGTCAAAACAAAGACAATTTAACATCTGCTCTGCATCACTTCTGTAAATTGCTTAGAGCTTGTTAGCTGTCTGACCACATAATTTTCACTTTAAAGCACGAAGACACATATCAAATACACTGAACTACACAGTTTAATGCCTCCCAAATGAAAACAGTCCAAAAATTACAATACCAGATGAATTCATATGGATGGCCAGTTAACTCACCCAGAAGCAACAGAATAGGTGTTTTCCTACACATCAAGCAATGCTAACCCTTAATCTTCCTAGTGGGGAATTCTAGAGAACTGGAAATAGCCAGTAGGTGTTGCCGAGACCAGGCAATTGGTCCACAGAAATTCCACTGATGGAATTTCTCTACATTTTAATCTGGAGATTCTTAGTTTTAACAGTAGAGAATTCAATTTCTTACCAAGAACTTTCAGAGGAGCTCTTTCTAGATTCAGAATAGCTGTTCCAAAAGGAATAGCTAACGTTGTGAAATTGTTTGCATCACTCATCAGTGGGCATTCTGGTAGAGTGAGATACAGCCTCAAAGCTTCAACGTCTGGTAAGGAGCTGGTCAATTTGGGAATAAGGTTCTTTTCCAAACTAGCTGCCACCTACAGCACATCATAAAATTCAATTTATTCTAATGTAATTGTGAATTCAAACAAATGCCCATCTAGATAAAATTAACCTAGAAAACAATCATCAAGAATATAAATTAGACTGTTACACATTTAGGAAAAAACCCAGTATATTAAATATTAAAATACAGACACATACAATATGCTGATGTGTTACCTAATTGGCACAACACAACACAGTTTTACATATTTGCAGTTGATATATTATTGAGTAAAGAAAGTTATTTAAAGGGTCAGACCAAGTATAACAATGGTTTTTCTGAATAGGTATAATACAGAAAAATAAATCCAAACATAAGGAAAACATGCAGCACAAACCTGTTGTGATATATGAGCATGGTCAGGCTGTATAAGTTTGTGAAATAGTAGTCTAGCAGCATTCATGTCAACCCCTGAGAATCTAGCACTGGTTTTGTAATGATCATCATTGCTGCAGCAAGAAAAAAAAATACAGAGAAAAAGACTGAATTCTGTATTCTTGGCAACTCAAAAATTTCTTTGACCTTGAATTTTTAGCCTTGCCTACTAAGGAACTAAAATGTGAGAGATCACAGTATCAGACTTCTATTTCTTATATGACTTTTGAAGCAACCAAAAAAATAATCTTCTCTAACTGCAAGAAAATAATGTAAAAACACTAGGATCTAAAACAGCCCATGTAATATATTCCCACTGAATTATATATAACCTGTGTCTGAGAAGTAGTAAGTTTTTCTGGCTTACATGGTAGCAGCCAGGAGGCACGCACTTCCCAAGACTGGCAGAAGACACACTGCATTTGGGCTAGCTGACAAACCATAGGGCAGTAAAAGAGCTACAAATTTAAAACGCAGGCATCAAAGTAACAGTAAGACAAGGAAATCCTGGGAAGGTGTTAGAGTTGAAACAAGAGACACCAGGAAGGTAGCCACCATTAATTCTGTTCACAGGAATAACTGTTTAAAAGCCTGACCGCTTACCTCAAAGCCAAAAAGCTCCCATTCAGACACCCAGCTGAGGAGAATGTTCCATCAATTTCACTGAAATTGTTCATATGAAATGAGATTCATTTATTTTATTTTATTTTACAAATTAGCACTTGCAATTAAAAAACACTGTATTTAATCCCTAATAAATTACACTGTACAAAGGATGGTACTCTGACTTTAATACGACTAAACAACACTACATAAAACCTCCAAGTCAAGACTCGATGCTTACAACACCACAAAGGAAAGCAAGTCTTGGAATTTGTTTTTAATTTCTTTGCATCCTCCTTTAATAAAGTAGAAGCAATAGTCTTGAGTTGTTCTCATATTCCTTTGCATTCCTTACTGTTATTTTTAAAAGTGCAACTAGATCCTTAAATTTAATCTTGTATAGTCATCTAAACTGTGAGAGAGATGACACAGACTACAGGATCTAACCTACTTGACAAGCGTGACAATAAAAGCACAGCAAAAGCTCTGCATGTAATAAAACCAGCAATTAAAAATAGCTTTGCTATGTACATACAAAACCCTATTAATGCTCAGTTCATAAATAAAATTATGAAAGACAACTTCTTTCCTCAACATCACTTACTTGGCTATCTCTACGGGAAGCCTTCCGGATGGGAAAGTCAGCAATCTTTGAATAAAAGTTTCATTCACAGTCCAGATCTGCTTCAAAAAGTCAGGACACCTAAAATCATCTGGTGGTACCATGTTCTAAATTTTAAAGAAAGCGTAAAGAATCAGGCACATGAAATTGTTTTCCAGAAAAATCAGTCCTGTGGCTGAGCTCTTTACCTATTCTTTGATTGACAATTTGCCTACACAGACTACTACTGTGAAATAAACCCAAAGATACACTTACCAGATTCTAGCAGTTCTGTGTTCACTATGAAAGCAGAGCATACACTAAAACCATCGAGATTAGTGTGTTGAGTCACACCACAGATTACTTCATGATAAACTCCCTAAACATACAAGTACTTTTCTAGAAGGTGACCACTAAACAAGCTTTGTACAAGAGTAGCAAGCATCTCTTCTCCCTAGTCACTATGAGCCTGTTAGCTCACTGCCAGGCTGAGAGCATACACAAAAAAAGCTATTCCATTTTTTGGACAGCATCACTTCCATCAGACTCCTCTGACAATGAATCATGTTTTTACTTCATCATCAGATGAACTGCATTTTGATGTGCTGCTCATACCAAATGAATTCCAGTAAGATTTCTAATAGTGAAGAGGAACAGAAGCAAGACCACTGTTTTGAGTAGGAGCACTGGTTAAAAACAAGATGGCAAATAGCACCAAAAATAAGGTTGAACTAGTAAAAGGAAGCTTGTATCTCCTGAGGGTACAGTCTGACAATATAGCTGACTCAGCATAATAATGACTAGAAGTTGCCAAAAATTAGTACTTCTGATCCCATCCTACAGGATCAGGATGAGAACTCCTCCTGCTGTTCCCCTTGTGCCCAGCAAAAGTGTCATTTAAACCCACAATGAAACAACTCAGGGAACTGAGTTGCCAAAAAACTAACTTGAGAAAACAAACAGATTTTGCCTGAGACCCCTTTAACTGCCAAGGACACACAAGTCCCAGGAGCCCAGTACTCACATAACTTTGAAAGAATTCAATACAAATTACTAAACTAAGGAGTACTAAAAGGGATACTTTTGCAGCATCAAAGTTCATCTGTTGTTTATACTTTCCACACAGAGTAAGCCATAATAAATGCACTCATACAGATCCAGTTCACCTCAATTATTCAGTCAGAATCTACTCCAGCAATTAGGAAATTGCACAAGAGAAAGTTTTTAAGAAAGGAATTTTAATAGAGAAATTTTGAGCCTATCTTATCAGTACTTTTTCCTCTTTACAACTGCTAAACAATCTTCTCTCAAATACAGCAATAGTTACCACAACTCAATCAGAATTAAGAAAAAAATCCATAGAAAAATTGTTGATTATGTAGAACAAGAACAGGCTGTAGGAGCAAAGAGTTGCTGCAAACCTGACCTGTACTCAGTTTTTTGTAATAACAAACATGTTTCCCACTAAAATCTGTTTTCCTTCATGTCCAAATTAGTTTTCACCCTACATACACAACTGTTGATGCTTCATTAATCCCCATGTTCTAATATCTGGTGGGCTGTATTGGAAATAGGCCCTATATGAATGCAGCCATCATCTTGTCTTTTCATCCAAATTCATCCCCTAATTGCATTTCCTTTCCATCATACTCCCATTTTTACTGTAAAGTCCTTCTAAACTTTATTTTTTCCTGTGCTAGAATTTAAACAGATCAATTCTTGTCCTTTTAAAACTTAGAGTTTTATGCTAGTCTTAAAACTTATCACATAAACTCTGTCACCCCCTATCATTTTTAGCAAAGAGCTCCATTTGTTTCCTCATCATTGTGGTATGCTAAAATGGCTACAGAGCAGAAGACAGCAAAGCTGCAGTCAGGAGATACTGAGGAGGACTGGGCAGGGGTAAACAGCTCAAATATTCAATCACCTTTTCCTTTATGAAAGGAAAAAAAACTGCACTCATCCATCTCAAAAAAAGGCTTATGCCAAAAAGCCTCAAGAGTTTACTGACAGCTAACACTCAGTAACTGGATCCAAGTCCTCCAACTGCTAAATTGACTTAGTGTCTTGTGCTTCCACACTGCTCTAATGAACTTTACAATGTAGTGAAGCACCTTCAATATGAAGATTTTTTAAAATGCATCAGAAAAACTAAAATGTAACTTAGATAGACTTTGAAACCAAAGTATATTTAATCTGTTACCTGTGGATAAAAGTAGTGTGCAAAACTTTGGTCCCCACCAGAGAAAATTCTCTTTACACAATAACACTCCTCACTGTCTGCAATAGGAATAAAAAACAGACAACTGTGAAAATGCGAATCTGAGAAATGATTAAGACACTGCAATCAACACTCAATTAGAAAAAGATTCCTTCATTACATAACCTCACTGAAGCAGATCTTTACAACAGAATAGTTAAAGACTACCTTTAGCTGAGGTAAATGCTAACAGCTCGAAGTTTTAGCTCTATTGCCAACAAAGGATCTAACCCACTTCAGGGAACAGAAAACAGTGCAAATGAACTGTATGGAAGGAAGTGATTGTAGCCCACATTGAGTTTAAATCTCAAGATTTCATAGAATCATCTGGGCCAGAAGGGACCTTCAAAGGTCATCTAGTCCAACCCCC
>JAOXJM010000002.1:5150982-5162274 GCA_026413425.1 Tringa solitaria | reverse complement strand
GGTGTAGGGGAGAACTTTGTAGAGTAGGGTAGATGATTGGACTCAATGATCCCAAAGGTCTTTTCCAACCTAGATGATTCTATGATTAAGAAGTTTAAGCATAAACATATCTTTAAATATTGTACCTTTGTAAGGGCAGCAGTATGATCTTCTCCACAACATATATGAACAACCTTCTGAGTTCTCAGCGACTTTAGCAGCGTAGGAACATATCTGTCTGAAAGGTTTAATACAGTGGTAGACAGCTTATTTTGAAAATGAAAAACCAGAAAGTATATAGTTTTGCTCAATTGTTCTAATCCAGTTCCAGCCAAACAGGCACTTGAAATTTGTTAGCATAATGCAATCACTGTGACTGGGTTTATATATCTTGAAGATGGAAGTGTTCTTAGAGAAAAAACAGACTACTATACTGAAATACTTTGTAGCAAATGCTCTCATTTTCACTAGCACAGGATATATGTTAGTACAAAAATCGTGAAATATGAAACAGTATGTTAGACCTGCCATTGGCCATGAGAAAACAAATGACAGTTCTTTTGAGCTGTTTACGTGCTTTATGTTTTCAAAGTGTTCTGATAACTTGGTATCAGTTGGTCACAGTTCAGTATTACTAAAGGCGTAACAGAACAGAACACTGACTAATTAGGAAGTACAACTAACTTCCCTCCATCACCAGAACAAATCAGCTTTGTCATCCAGTTGCACAACAGCAAGTTTTTTTAAAATGTTAATGCTAATGTCTTAAAACTTGTCAGGTATGCTAAGAGGCCTGGAAAAAGCCCTGTCAAGACATAAAAAGGGATTTTACTAAGAAGTGATGCTATATAAAAAACTGGGGTCATACATATTCCAGGGAATATGTGGAAGCAACTGAAGTCTCCCATGGAAATTTGATTTTTGAGAAGTACATGGAATTTTCTTATTACACAAGTTTGACCAGATTTAAGGCATTAATTCAGATATGCATTTTAACTACAACACATTTTTCTTATTTTAAATGGTTGTGAAAACAACAAACAAGTGAGAAAACTTGAATTCATGCAACTAGCTATAAATTATTCTATACTAAACTGTGTATTACAATGACCTGATAGCATATACTCCCATCTTGGAGCCCTGAATGCAGATAGCGTGAACTTAATGTAATATAACTAATGAAGAAACAACTTTTTGTCTAACCCAACCACTTGCTTAAAATCATTAAGGAGTATCAACACCCCAATAGAGGGAATTTTGGAAATGGTTAGCTGAAAATTGTGAATGATTATCAGAAGTGGCCTGAGAAAGGCAGATACCCACATGGTAGCAAAACAATGAAGATGCCTCAAATGTGTCTACTAAGGACAACCAAATAGTTTTGATAGTTCACTGGCTTTGTCAAGCAATTTCATCTACGTAAAATTCAGTTAAACTGTAACTACTGCACAGTATCTTAATTCAATCCCATTCAGAAAGTTTAAGCCAGAAAAATCTAGAACAGGGAAAGAAAACAAGTCAAGCAGGCTAGAATTTCAACATAACACTGTCAGAATTTTCTCTACAAAACAGCTGAGGAAACTCCCTTTTGCAATCTCATGTGACATCAGCTCTCTCCAACAATATTCAACAAAGGTTTGTTCTGTCTGTTCCTAGTAATTCTGTTGTCCCTAGACTCACAAACCAAGACCTTCAGCACGAAATTTTACTGAAATGTTTACTTACCATTGTCATCATTAAGACCCAGCTGCCCAAATTTGTTGCGTCCCCATCCAAAAATGGCTCCAGAAAGAGTTAGTACAAAACTATGAGCTCCTCCTGCTGCAATCTGTGCAAAAGGGATTCCCAGCAGAGATTTAATCACATGTGGGGAGTTTTGTTTTTTGTACTCGTAACCTAAGCCCAGCTGGCCATATTTATTTTGCCCCCAGGAAAACACTTCACTTCCTGTTTAAAGGAAAAAAAAAAAAAACAACAAGAAATACAATCCATATATTTTCATTATATAAAGTTTATTTACTGTAAGAAAAGCTAGAAGTTAGACTAGACTCAATATTTTTGAGTTTGAAAATGCATACAAATTAATGACTTTCGAAGCTAAGCATTCTCATGGGATTTGCAGACATTCAACTCCAATATTTAATCGCAATACTGAAAGTATTTAAGTCACATTCAAAACTCTCAAAACTGCTCTTAACATTCCTGTTTCAACAGTGTTAGACAAGTTGAGTTTGGTTATTACTAAGCAAGATGCTGTTCCATCAGGAGTTCCACTACTGCATATATTTTTACACAGAGATCTTGTTGAAGTTGCATACTGGACATGCAAAAAATTTCCAATTCCCGATCACAAGCCTCATTTAAACTTGTATACGGCAACATACTTACTTTTCACATACAATTTAAGTGACACATATTTTATATTTTAAAATATTGTATTACTTATACGATGAATGAGGCACAAAGTTTATATTGATGCCTTATAAAGAAAAAAACGCACAACATTTTGAAGAATCACAAATCAGAGAGCTATTTATGCTAAGATTGCCTCCAAAAGAAAACGTTCTACTGAACAACCACCATTTTGCCAACGTATTTACCATCCTAAAGATCAACATGGCATCACAAAAATATTTTGCTTTTGCCAATATTATAGGTTTCAAGCAATAGTGTTTCCTATGTCTCTCCTCCCTCCATCTTTCCAACAACAATTTTATCAACATGGAAAACAGTGAAACCTACCCTACAGGTCTCTTTCATTTATTTATTTGAACCACCACCAAAACCACAAACCAAAACCAAACAGATAAAAAGCAAACCCAAAAGCCCAAACCACCTCTTTTAAACAGAACAATCTTTCTAACACCAGAGAAATCCCATGCCAATCATTTATAACCACATGAACAATATCCCATATGTCGATAAATAAAAATACCACGAAGTCTCCTCTCAAAATGCCCAATTCAAGTAAGTTCATCCCATTTTCCTCCCTGTGTGGGTCTATTTTTAAGGCCATAACCTTGCTATATTGCAATTATTTCTGCAGGTCCTCTCACAAACAGAAAAAAACCCCACAAACCAAAACAACAAAAAGACATCCTACAACCCATGTGAAGAACAGAAACACGGAGCTGTGAATCCATGAACTGGCAACAGTATAGTGATACTGTACTTGAAGCTTGTAACTATTTAAAACACCAAGTGAATTTTAAATTACAAACTCCTACTACATTCTTGCACCTTTGACCAACAGAATGCTGAACAGCACAATTCTGATACTCCCCACATTTTACTGCTGAACTTAACCCAGGCAAAGGGCTATTTGTATCCTCTGTCTTGAAAACAAAGGAATCTCAATAGGTTATAACGGTAGAGATTCTTGAGAATACATAATGGCACAGAAAACACTCAGTATGAGCCCATGAAGTGTCACATACAGAATTAAGGCACATATAGTCAGTATAAATTATTAAATTTAAGGGAAAAGAAAAAAATCATCAGCATACAATTAACACCTTCCTCCCCACAGCTTATTTAGTTCATATTTTACCCAGACATTGTTAAGAAGCCCTGTCAAATTTTACGCTTTTTCTGGAATTTTTGTTTTGAGTTTCTAAGTTTCCATTAACCCCGTCCAGCAGCCACTTGTTCCAAATGGAAGTTTTGGCCACAATTCTCATTTGTCAGAATGAAACAAAACATGCAGCAAATTTAAATTCATATCCATTTCTGGACAGCTATACAAACTAGCCCCAGTAAAGTTTTGAAGACAGATGTTTAAACCTTTCAAAAGGTGGGTTATGTGTATGGTATGTATGTGACATTACATTTTAGCTATAGAACAAAAGAACAGAGGCAAGGAAGTCCTTGCCTGCTAGCCTCGGTAATTTGAAGTTATAGAATAAAGCAGTCTAGTGACAAAGAGACATGTTAGCACGATGAAAGAGAAAGGGGACCAAAAAAGGAGAAAAAAAAAAAAGAATTTAAAAAGGAAGTTACATGAAAGCAAGATGATAAAAAGCAAAAAAGCAGAAAAACACAGTATTTATTTGTACATTTATTTCTTATATTCAAGCTTCTCATATCAACCCAAAATCATATCTGTGCTAAGTGGTAGCATGTTTAAAAAAAAATAACAAACGTTTCCTTTTTTAAAAAGACATAATAAATGTTGAAACCTTTAGAATTACCTGGCAAGAAACTGCCCAAAACTTCAGAAGAATTTGGCTTACCTTTTGAGAGTGCTAGCGAGTGATAATAACCACAAGCAACTTGAACAATTTGGATCTCTGATAAGCTTTTAATATTTCTATTGGGGTAAGAAAACAGAAAAAGGATTAAGCTACTAGGTCATGGTATGAAATAAACATAAAATCATGCCAAAGGGGAATATACAAAAAGTAAAGCCTTTACACTGAAGTATATATGAAACTAATTTAAATATCCTAACTTTAATTAGAAGCTATTTAGTAAAGTCTTAAGTCAAAGCTGCTTTTTTTCCCCTAACACTTTCAAGGAAGGTTTCTCTCTTATTTTCAAATTTTAAGAGTCAGTAAAAGACCATAACAAAGTATTAGGGAGGTTTGTGTGCTAGGAAGAAGATGTCACACAGCTGAATGGAGAAAATAAATGCCAGATGCAAGAAGAAAATTATTCTTACTTCCTAGTTTCCAAAAGAAAATAGGTTTTACAATCTTCTTCATATCACTATTAGACATAAAACCTGCATTACTTTCTGTTAAAAACTAAACACTCAATTTTTCATCTCTACCAATCTTAACTTCACTCAAAACATCAGTTTGCAGAGCTATTAAGTATTGCACAATGTTATAAAAAAGTTGCAAATACATACAGTTTTGCATTAAATCTAGTATGCTTTCAATTTTTGATGAGAAAAAAAAGGAGTTTCTAAAAGGCTTTTAAATTTGATACAGAAATAAAAAAAACTTTTTAATAGTTATTTCTATCTTTCATATTTATATGTGTCACAGCCATGATAAACTTATAAATTACTAATGTTCCAAGGAATTATTACTTCCATGTGTATTTTTCCTGTGTAAAAAACAAAATTAGAAAACCTCCAGCCTGCAAACTTACAAACTTACTGCTACAGACAGTTCCACTGATTTCAGTGAACCTATACATCCCAGTAGAGATGTGGACTTCAGCTAGCTGCAATGCTTACAGCATTCTGAAAACAAGCAAGTGAACCTGGCGAGCATTCATTTTTATAACTAGAAGGCATATTATTTCATCACAGCTAAAAAGCTTCGGGGTGAAAACAGAAATATGAAGATCAGATCGCAAATGTATCTTCTTCAAATGTACTCCCACAACTGGGTTTGAGAGTTCAACGTTCTACTTCTCTTCAACTTCTCTTACATGGCAAAAGGCATGTAAGAGAGGCTCAGATAGCAATCCCCCATCTACATTCTTAAAATACCCATCCTACTTTTCCAACATAACTCTCATTCTTAGCAGATGACTTTAAAAAAAAAAGAAAAAAGAGGGAACAAAACCCCAACAAACCAGACCAAGCAAACTCATAACACACTTATCACATAAGCTGACTTTTTGAGAAAGGAAATTGCCTACAGTATGCAAGTGCCATAGCTAAAGTACACTTTCTAATGCCTGTTTTTAATTATAATAGCAGAATAGGTTAACCAATGTGATATAAGCAAAATTTTTTTTCAAAAAAAAAATTATTATTATTACTACTACTTATTTTTAACCTGGGCACTCTGATGCATTCCTCTGTTCCTGGCAAGCCAAGCTGTCCATCGGTAGCCAGACCCCAAGCATATACCTGACCTTTGTCATTTAATGCAAGAGTGTGGGCTTCTCCACATGACACAGCTACAATATTTTGGGCATCCAGTGCACCAACGTGCTCTAAAAAAACAAACAAACAAAAAACAAAGAAAAAAGAAAAGTTAGGGTTTTTTTAAAGCTACTAACAAGCGAGAAATGTTCAAGACAATTATACACAGAAGTTCAGAAGTCTGCCAAAACATCCTTTATTTGAAATTATAAGCATTCTATTCTAGAAAAAGAATTTAAAATTTTAAGCATGCTATTCCAGGAGAAGGAAGTTAAATTTGATGCCCCAAAGTAACCAAACAACAACTGTATCTGGAGCAATATACAGAAGTGCACAAAAACTGCAGCTTGACTGTAATGGTTTCTTCTAATCTTGCCATATGAAAATGAGCGCAGAAACCCAATTAACATTAAGGTCAAATAGATTACTGTCAAATGACTACACGTGTAGACATTATGTAAGAGGAAAACATTCCACCACAGCAAATTAAATTCACCTATTCATTATTAACAAAAAAGCCTGCAAAACAAGGCAGGCCAAATTAAAGACTAAAGCTACTGATTTTGCAATGAGCTACACAATGTCCTCTTTATAATGCAAAATACTGTAGAAACAGATCCTAAAGACTAATTTTTCTAGATATACAGGGCACACCTCTGAAAAGCAAGCACTGAAATATCTGTAATTTTTTTTCCAGTAGCCTTCATCAATACCTTTAAATTAATTTGGAAAAACTCAAAAGTTTGCTTTCATGTTTACGATTTGCGATCAGAAGTCTAACATTTTCATTTCAGCAACAGTAGAGAAATATCATCAGGGCTTGTCATTAAGGCTGTAATTTTCAAGAATCCCCTTAACTAAGAGAACCTGCTTGGACATTTTATGCCCAGTTTTCAAACACATAAATTCTATTTCTGGCTAAGAACCGCACACCCCTGAAAAAGCCTGTGTATCATCAATGTCACATGCACTATAAACACAGTCCAGCATAGCCTAAGTTAGCTTCAAAACAGTAGCCACCAGTATCTGCAACATGACAGGCACTCAGGTTCCAAAATAAAGCAACACAGGCAGCAGATGTAAATTCATTTTTTTTTAAACTGCCGGTCTGATTAAAGAGGTTATCACCCCAACTCAGGCCCATCACAGCCTCCACAGCTCTGCCAGTGGAAGAGCTCATGTAAGCGCTCTCCAGCTCAGGCAACAGCGTGCAGATTAGCTCAGACTATCTTCACCAGCTGCTAAACTTGCCAGGCTGACTTCCCCTAATATGGATGAAGGAACATTCACGCAATCCCTATGGCAGGCAGAGCTCTGTAGGGAGGAAAGAGGGAAGGCACAGCTGAATAGCGCCACTGGTGACATGGAGGTAGCAAAGACTTGAAGTCAGCGACAAAATTATCTTCAGGTAGTAGAAATAAGTTCAAAAGACAGCATACACCCATTTGTAAGGCTACTGAACCTCCTTAGACTGCACAAGTAAAGTAAAACCAACTTCATATTAGAACACTCAACAGTATTGTCCGGAACCTCCAGATGGAAGAAAAATTCGTGAGGAAGACATTACAATCCTCATGACTGCTGTGTCTGAGAATGTTAAAAAAAAAAAAAATTATAATAGGTGTTTGTCCATTACATATGAAAGCTGTTTTAAAGGCTGTTTTAAAAACAAACAAACAAACAAAAAAGTCAGATATTTTTGTTGCAACTTTAGATTTAAAAGACAATTCAGCATCAATTTCAAAGCGGGTTACAAGTGTTCGGAGTAAGTTTGACCAGCTGTGTTTCTATTCATGTTCGTGAAGCAGGTGTTTGCACAGGATTAAAGTTTATCAGTTTTAATATCCATTTACTGTTTCCCAATAGAAGTCCAAATTAGTTCTAAAAAGTTACATATCAACTACTCAAAAAAAAAATCTTTACTTGGCACCAAATCTGAAACTCTAAATAAAGGAGAACTACTAAAATACTGCATAATGCGTTATTGCCATTTGGAATATTTCTATCAATTATCATGCCAAGTAACTTGTAAAATTTCTATAGCAGTGATTAGAATAAACTCTTACTAAGCCTTTTCGGTTTGTTTACGGTATGCTATAAGTAGTGTCAGAAGCACCGTTCCATATCTCAGTGGCACACAGATATGACTCACACGCACAGCTCTGAAGGGAGCCCATGTGCACACTCCTCTGCAGTCCCTGCAAGATGTTTACCCGCTTCTGCTACAGAACTGCTCTCCCAAGAACCAGAAACACACAGATAACATAGATAGGAAGAAAAAAAGCCCAAAGAAATTTTACATTGCGTCCTTTAGGCTTTTCCAAATCCTCTTCCTGGAGCACCGCATATGCTGAAGAGTCTTTTATCAAAAGTTTTATTTTTAGTTCTTAAAAAAAAACCAAACCAATCAAGAACATTGCTTTAATCAGACCTGCAACACATCACATGTTAAGTGATTAAAAAAACACAGCACGTTTCTCAACTACGGCATGCCAAATACTCATTTCTACCATATTCCAGCAGCCAATACCCACAGTACAATGCTAATCCATGTATTGAAGCAGATCACCTCCCCTCCAGATTAAAACCAGCCACTGAGTCTCTCACGACTTTAGGTAAACCGATTCCATGCTGGAAATAAAAAATAATGGCACTGTCCAGCTGCACGGCAGGCAAAAATACGGAGGGATAGACATGTTTCACAGTTGGTTATTTCCAACTGTCACAAGATGCGATCCAAGCAAAGGAATGCTTTTCAAGTTAAAAATATGTCCATTCTTGGAAGAATTACCGTGCACGCAATTCAGCTCATGCACAGGCACTGGCAGTCTTGGGTTTAACGTAGCATAATGAAACAAAAAATACACGCACAACCACACATACGGTCTTCAATTCATTACATCTAAACTTACCCGGTCTTTTCCTGGCTTTTTCATGCCCTAGTTGTCCTAGATCATTGCATCCACATGTATACACTGTCCCATCGTCCAGGACAAAAACAGTATGTCTCAGTCCACATCCTACATCTCTGACCCTTTTATTTAAGAAAAAGTCACTTTTTCTGGGTTCTAAAACAATCTCTTCATCAATTCCACCCAATCCAAGCTGTCCAAAAGATGCATTTCCCCAGCACAACATGTTTATGCTTCTTTTGAGCACAGAGGTCTTCCAACTTCACTTTTCTAGAATATCCCTTCTGCGTAGCTGTTCAAAAAAAGGAAAATGTACAGCTTTTCAGTATTGTCCCTAATGTTGATGTTATTAGCATTTATGTTACATAGCATGTAATCCAGAAGTTCACTTTCTATATACCAATATATTGAAACATTGAACAATTTTTAAGAGCGTGATTTACTTTCTTGGACAGTATTTATGTTAACTCTGCAGTAAAATGCTTTCCTTCCCCTGTCAGACACAACTTTTAAGATGTGCGGGTCCTCAGTTTTACAAAACTTAGTTTCAAAAATTTAAAATATGATTCTTTGTAAAACTTCTCTAATCCCTGATCTGGAACTATACAAATGGCAGTCACAACCAATTCTAGCCAGTGGAAATGACCTCAAACATCTTTTTAAGGAGACAGTACAGGCTAGTTTCTTTAGAGAAGGAGCTGTGTGACTCCAGATAGCACTGTATACGACCCCCAAAACAACATAACTCATAGCTTGGGAAAAAATTGGTCAGCTCTGATCAATCCAGTTATGTAACACAAAGAATAATATGATGTGTCAATCATTACATTTAAACAACTATGAGTCAACCGAACTTACAATTTAAAAGATAAATAGCTGAAACTCAAGTCCCCAATCTTGCACTGCAATCAACACAGGCTACAGCGTCCTGGTTACTCTGCATTAACAGGAGGCCACGTATACAAATGCCCCACACAAACCCCCACCCCTAATGCCTAAATTGCAATTACCAGTATCTGTGCTGACAGATTCTGTACCTTTTTGGAAAAGAAACAAAGCTACACTTCTGTTTTCATTTTCAGTATTGCAGATGATGAAGAATTTATGACAATGTTTTCACTATTACTTACACTACACTTCCATGACTGCAAGTTCCCTCGTATTTTCAGAGCAATTTAAAAATCAATGCAATACAGTGTAAAAATGCTGTAAACTTTCATCTGTGACCATTATTTAGAAGATAGCATGAGTAATGGAATGTGGAATACAATGCACTACAAATACATTCAGTCTTACATTATACCGGGTCGTAACATGTACAAACTGCCTAACTATAAAACTGCTCAGAGAAGTAAGCCCTCAGCACCTAAGCGTTACGTAAACCAAAGAAGGGCAGAATTCTTGCCAGCACAACAGGATGAACTACTTTTTCCTCTGTAAAAGTCAAAATGCAGTAAACAAGATGCTTATTTTTGTGATCTCATTTAAAAAAAAAAAAAACCAACACCAAAAAAACCCCACCCCAAAAACATCCAAACAGCTTAAAATATATTGCATTCCGTTTACCTATCTCAGGAGCTGACGCATGATCAAATATTTCACCAGCTATCACTAGCTATACCCTACCACGTTCAGAAGGGGACATGAGAAGGAAGGCGTCTTCAGTTAAGACATAGCTATGCAACAGCAAATTTCACAGATCCGTAGCAGTGACTGCAACGCAAGCTTCGACCTGCAACACAAGAAGTTAGAGAAGATGTATGATCATAGTGCTTCAAGACTTCCGTAGCCAAGATTTATCTCCATCAGGGCAGAAAGAAGTTCTCCCTTCTGTTGTAACAGAAACGTAGCTCCACAGACGGTGGGTGGGTTGTTCCGTTTTTTAAGAGCCAGTAGCCAAAGAAGTTTTGTACTTTGATCTGAAATCAGGGCAGTACCTTATCCCTGCAGGTAGTCACAAAAGCCAACTCAACGTTGCCACTGCTGGATACTACCACGCGTGACGTCAAAAGCAGCCCAACGCCGACACCGGGCACCACCCCACCCGCTTCCCGGCGGCGGGGAGCAAGTACCGGTGCTGCGGGAAGGGTCTGGACGTTTCCCGCAGGCCGGGGCGGGCTCTGGAACCTCACCCCGCTCCCCGAGCGCCCCGGCTGCTCTCCCGGCGGCCCCGCGGGCTCTACCCCACGCTCCAGCCCGACACCGCCCGCCTTCGCCCACACGCTGCCAGACGCCCAACGGTTCCCCTCCCCGGGGCGCAGCTCCCCCGGCCGCCGCCCAGAGCGGGGCCTCCGCCCGGTCCGAAGCACGGGAGGGGGGAGGAGGGGGGGCGGCGCCGAGCTCCCCTCAGCGCACCAGGCAGCTGGCCCATAACGGTCCTAACGGCCACCCCGCTCCCACGAGACACCGTCCCACCGGCCGAGCGCGACCTCGGCCGCCCCGCGGGGCCGAAGGGCGGCAGCGCCCGATTCCGCAGGGCTTCCAGTGGCGCGGCCGCGGGGAACTCACCGGTGAGGCGCGGCGCCGCGCTGCGCTGCGCTCCGCTCCGCTCCGCTGGGCCGCGCCCCGGCCCGCCGC
>JAOXJM010000002.1:5109455-5142328 GCA_026413425.1 Tringa solitaria | reverse complement strand
CCTCGATATCTCTCTTGTATTGAGGTGCCCAAAACTGGACACAATACTCCAGGTGCTGAGTACAGGGGGACAATCACCTCCCTACTTCTGCTGGTAAGGTGTTTGAGTATTCACTCAAACACCTTAAATCCTATTCAACAGCTCAATACATAACAAAACAAATCCTCTCTTTACAGGAGGAACAGCTTTCATACACCATTCCCATGTTTTATAAACATTACGGTTGAGACTTTCTAAAGTATGTATCTTCAAAATATGTATTTTGATTTTTAAAAAAATGTAAAGATTTAGATGACTGCCTCTACCCACTCAAATGTCAAAATCTTGGCCAATATGAAGTTACATAAACACCCCCAAACATCCCAAATGAGAATATACAACTAGATCTACACAGGTAATCTTTAGCTTTTTGAGAAATATGCAAGAAAATTGGAAGTATAGCTTTTTAACTATTTAATGAAAACGTAGGCTTGGTCTTCATATCCTCTCTTTGAATTTCCAACCTAGTAAATAATTCTTTATAAAATAGATGTTTTCTTGATTTACTATGTTGTCCTGATTTAACATTAAACATATACTTTAAGAGCATTATATCTAAAATTTAGTTCAAATATCAAGTTTCCACAGCTGCGCACTATCAATTAAACATGCTGAAAAGGTTTCGTTGTGCTTTAAAAGGCCTTTACTAATTAGATTAAATGAAAAATACTTACCATAATATTTGCATTTTCTTTCTAAGTGTCACAGTTTGGTGTCTTCCAATGTTCTTCCTTTTCTAAAGCAAAAAGAAGTGAGACATTCAAAAAAGCATTTCCAAAGGCACCCTAGGCAGAAAGAAAATTCCTTTTTATAACTTGTGTGATAGCACATGGCATTACTGTATGTCATTGATGTACTGCTTGGTCTAAACTTGGCTTGTCAGATCAGAATATATTTTAAATCCTGTGATATATCTTTTGACGCCTTCCATTGAGTAAATTGATATTTTGACTGTTTGGAAATTAGATGGTTCCGGAGACTGACAACTACATAAGCAGAGCCACTGGCTTAAATGTGGCCTGGGAAAGAAGTCATAAACATTTTTGATTATTTATCTGAAATTAAGGAATGGTTTTTCCTATTAGAAAAGGTATAGCCTCCTCTCTTTCTACTTTTTTCTCTCTCTCTGTCTTATATACTTATGAGAAAGTCAGGTGGCATAACTAGCAATTTGCATGACTGGTCAGAATGGCCTGTACCTCCTGCTATTGTTGCCCTGAGGTAATTTTCTGGGTCAGGATCCTTCAGGAAGTGAGCTTACATTAGCTGAGTATCACTTGCTCTTTAGCTAGACAGAGGGATTCTGATACTGCTGCTGTTTTATAAGCTAGTACTATCAAATTACTTCAATTCTCATTTCTGTCCCTTCTGCAAGTTTGCTTGTGTTTTGACAAAAAAGACCCTTATTTTAAAGTTAATTCCGTCAGTAAAGTTGTATTCTAAAAAACCCAGCTTTTTCTGAAGCTTCGTCAGTATCTATATATACAATTTTTGCTGTGCATCTTCATGTAATTTTTTACAAATTATCTTATAATGCAAGTCAATTTAAAATTACAATGAAAAAAGCAACATTTAAAGTGGGAAGGTGACTCAGTGGCCTGAGGGAAGGCGTTCCAGACAGATGAGGCAGCATAAGGGAAAGAGTGCCAGAATCACCGGGAGGCGCTGGTAAACTAATCTCAAGTGTGCATAATAAGGTGACACACTAAAGTGCTGGTAAAACAGTAACTATTTATCAAATCAGTCACCTAATGAGACTCAGAGTTTGAGAATGATATCCTAGTTGTGTTTTCATTATGAAATGGCACTTTTAATACAAAGGAGGAAAGTTTTAAAAGCTGTAGAACTTTGCAGAAGTTGTTTTATTCCCTTGTCTGTACAAGCAGAGAGCTGGGCAGTCAGTGCTTTCTGAACACCATGCACAAGGCTCAAATAATAGCCACCAGCACTTACTCTCCTACCTACAGCCAGACAACACGATTCCCCTAACCCCACAGGACATTACTGCGTTTCATTTGTTGGCGTGAAGACACACATGCTTTTCTGCTTCCACCATGAGTCGAGGTGATAGGCTTCATGTAAGTATGGATAGAATCACTCTTCCCCAGCTCTGGCCCTTCAGACTGACCAATTCTCGGTTCAGAGTTTGCTTCTGTCCTATTTTAGCAAACTGTCATCAAACTATGTTCTCCTGCTACCTAATCTATGCATGTCTTCAGCTGGTCCTCTAGTCGTCTCTCTGAACAATCACGTTGCTGACCTCCAAACTGTTTATTCCCAGCCTATGTACCGTAGGTGATCCCTTGAAGACAAGTTGAGAGATGAGCTGACTGCCATGGACACTGCTGATAAACCACTGAAACTCTCAGCCGAGTGTGCTTGGAAAGCAAGAGTTCTCTAGGAATTCTTTTTAAAATTTAGACTATCCACGAATGCTCTTTCCTTATTCCCTTCTAGCAACAATCATTTAAGACATTCTAATTAGGGTTGTAGCTCATGAAGTATAATTTTGACAACTAAGTTACTGGAAGTTTTGCCCTATTGAACACCTGACTAGAGCTGATTTTCTCTACAATTCTAGTTGTCTATAACAAGTGCCAAAGCCTCTGATGTTCAAAACACCACTCATTCATTCTGGTTTTGGTTACTCTAAAATCCTAAAGGTCCCGATGGATACTGACATCAAACTGAGCTGCCTCAGGCTCTTGCCAGCTGCCTGGCCCTTTGTGTTTAATTTGCTGTTGGCCTCAGGTCCTCTAACAAAAAACAAAGAAATACACTGGAAAGCCACTATACTTATTTAGAAAAATGATATTGAAAACACCTATATTTTATATAAATGGTATATCTTCTTAGTTCAGACATAAGGCAAGAACCTCCAAGTATATTTTCCTCATTACCTTGCAACTCACATTAATCAGGTTTCCACAAGTAATAGCCACACTTATTTCATTCTTTTACATTAAAAGCAGTTACAGATGGACTCTTGTTGAAGTCTCTCAGGTCTTTAAGGATTTTGGAATTTCTTTGTAAGTAGCCTGGATTAAATTCTGCTCTCTCTTCTTGATGTGCAGTGGCATTTAAGTGATAAGAATAAGGACTGCACTGTAAATCTCTGTTTGACGAATTTGTAATTGGAAATAGAGACTGTGTGGTTACAAAATACACCTCACTAGACTGCCTCTTAATCCACTTTTAAAAATACAATCCATATTGTCTTCTTGTGTTAATCTCAACCCCAAGTTAAAAGCATTCAAGTATATGACTCTGTTTCTGGACAACAGTAAGCGGTTAACAAAGGCAGAGAGTATAGATGTCAGGTCTGCTTAATATTGACCATAGAAATAGGTACCATGAGAAGAAAAGATTAAACTTTTATTATAATTCAAATAAAAGTAGAAAAGGTTCAAATCTTCAAAACATGAAGTATATAATATGTCTTTCTCTTTAGTAATATTCCTGTATTTCCTTTTCCTTTAGATTTAGGTAACAAAATACCTCCACTCTTTGTACCAGTCCCCCTGACAATCTGCTCAGTTGGTATTAATCATGGCTGTAAAGGTCCTTTTTAGATGTTTTGGAGATCTATGTTCTGAAGAAAGGTAAAGAAGCCAAATGAAACGGATAGATCTGTAGCTGCTAGGGTCTAATCCTTTTTTATCTGAACAACAAATTAGACACTCCCTGAAAAAGGGGAGAGCAAAACCCAGAAAAGAACAGCAAAAATACAGTCAGACTCTTTGGCTTAGTGCCCTCTCTTACATATAATCTGAGGAAAACAAGTCCTTCCTTGTATCAGCCATAGCAGGATCTGGCAAACCGGTACTAGCATCAGGCTGAGTTGGTGCCAACTGGTGCTCTCTTGCTTGGAGACCTGAAACTACATAGCAAAATTAGTCTTGTCTGCTAAGCCAGGTTCTTATTAAAAAGCAAGAGAAGGAAAGTCATGAAAGACAAGAAATAAAGTGAGGAAATAAAAGAAGACAGGGAAGGAGAGGGTCACAGTAGGAACGCAAATTTCACATAACACAGTGTCCCAAATTAGGTGAAGGCAGTAGAACTGGCATTATCAGATCCTCTTTTATGGTCTGTTTTGGACTAGTTATGCCCTGCAATCAGGACAGTGAAATCCTATAGTGTC
Source organism: Tringa solitaria (assembly GCA_026413425.1). NCBI lineage: Eukaryota > Metazoa > Chordata > Aves > Charadriiformes > Scolopacidae > Tringa > Tringa solitaria. The sequence goes on along the minus strand of JAOXJM010000002.1, from coordinate 5,138,148 downwards.
AGAATGGATCCTGTAGTCTCTGGTGATGCTGGGAGTAGTCACCCTAACTGTAAATCTCACACCTTTCAACCAAGCTTGTTTTTTGGCATCAATGTCAAATCAAGCTTCCTCCTGCTTCACTTGCCCAAAGAAAGTGACAAATGGAACAGCACATCCCCTTGGTAATCAAGGGGATTAGCACAACTCCTTCAGTGATCAAACCCACTTTCTGGGTTATTGATAAACCAGATTTTGTATTTCTGTTGATAACCAGACAAAGTCTCCACCAAGTCATTGGTTTTTATAGATAGAAATCCTCATCAGTATTATCTCAATTTTTTTCTCTATTTGATTTTTTAATGATCTTTTAAAAAAATCTTACATAACAGGCTGCATCAAACTTTTGCTTCTTTGGGCAACCGTCAGTCTCTATATATTAATATTTGCTGTTTGCTCTACAAGTCATTGAAGTCTGGTAATGCTGACCCTAGAAAGAGGGCTGATGCAAGCCAAAGCCTGCACCCAGAGATGGTGGTGACTTCAAGGGGATCCTGCTGAGCCAATGAGCATTTCCAGGTAGAGCTCATGCACTTTATATTTGAACCATAAAGGGAAACTATCCACTTTACAATGTGAATGCTAGCAAATTAAAGAACCCAGCTGCTTGTAAGACGTTCAGATATCCCAACTTAAAAAAAGAATTTCTCTTACAAAAGGAAGAATGTAGGAGAACCTAACAGAATATTAACTATACAGGGAACAGTAAAATGGTAGTGAACAGACAATTTTTGCTAACTCTTTTCTATTACAGGCATTGTAGCAAGTTGACCAATTTCTTTGAAAGACTAATATTATAGAAGGTAGTATTGTACAATGGAGAATACTGCACAAGAAAGAAAAAAGATTATAATTTAAAATAAGGACATGGTATCCTCCATAGGAATACACCTTAAACAATCTGACACTTCTACACTTGAATAAAAGTTTTTTTACAAAAAAAGAAAGGGATTTTACAAATCCCCCTTTGCAATTGTCACCCATAACATCAATAATTTCATGTTGTGGGGATTATCTCTATGTTTTATAGAAATCTTCGTAACACTTTTCAGCTGTACAATTTCTACTGCAACAAAGCTGCTTTATTTTTACCTAACCAGTTTTACCGAGCTGGTGTATTTTTACCTATTGATTCATTTTGAAAAGCATTTAGATGGAACATTGGATGAAACTGGATGAGGACACTACAAAAGATTATGGCTCTGTGTGGATGACTGAAAGACTGCTTTCATTACTGTGGTTAAAACTAACTTTTTGGAAAAGTCTGACTGGTCTCCTACTGGTGTTAATGACAGAAAAATCACTGATTTCTTTGGAAACAGCATCAGGCCCCATAAAGTACTAGTACATTTCATCTAAGTAATTAATGAGATTGAAAAATTCTGCAGTAACACTCAGGCAATCCTCACACGAGTGCTGCCCTGTTAAATGATAAAGGCTGTTTAGGGCTGGGTGAAAAAGAAATAGGCATTGAAGGAACGTTTCAACATTATTATTTGTGGCTTCTAGAGACTACCATTTCTTTCATCCTTCTGATATATCTCCACTTCTAAAATTAGAATCTGAGTTAGAATCACACAATACCTGGCAGGCTCATGCTAAGAGATGCACTGCATAATGATATGAATAGAAAATATTCAACTCATATTATCTTACACAAAGTTTGCAAATCACAATCGAGCTAGCTTTACCAGAAACATCCAGAAAATTGCTATTAACACTTTTCTTACCAAAAGAATAATGGTCTTAAGATAATTCATTAAAGTCTATATTCTGAAAGAGAAATAGGGCTTGCCACTGCTGTTCAAATTACTGGATCTTTAAATGTAGTACTTCGTGCAGCAACTAGTCACTGGTGCTTCAAGAAAAGACATCGTTGCTCTTTCCAAAGCTGCTCAGGTAGGGAGCAATTCACCGCCTTTGCAATAGGCTAGTAAAACAAAAGACAAAGTGGGTATTTTATCAGTCAATGTTCATATTCCACCAGCAAAATGGTTACAGGTCTGCTAAGCTTCTCTTCTGAAGTTACTCCTACAACCCATTAGAGCAAACTTCTCTAATTCGCTATTTCATATTCCACATTAGAACGAAACGAGTTGAGCCTTGGGATAAGCAAGACCAGTAGTTGGTGGGATGCAAACCCAAAGTGGGTAGTAACCCTGTGCTCCTCCGGGCTTCAGAGAGATCTGCAAAATCACCACCTCACTAGAACTTCACTGCAGAGAACCTTAAGGAAGCTTTCAAAGAAATGGAACATTTAGTATTTTGGTTCCAGAATTTCCAATGGAAATTGTAAAAAATCACAATCTAAAACCCTATCAGAAATCTAGGACCAATTACAAAGACAATATTTTTGACAGTAATTTGGAACTGGATTACGATCACAGGCAAAAACCTGGTCTTGTAGAAAATCTTGCTTAGACATGGTCAGATTTTTTCCTCCTTTTCCAGTTTTCCCTGTCTTTCCACATTTTCTGTTTGTGAGATAGCTGTATAAACGCCATCTTCCTGCTCTGTATAACTGAAGGTCACATGTGGTAGTCACAAAACCACAATGATTATTGCTGTTCCCAGTCATCACTCAGAAAAAAATCCAATAAAACTGGTATGCAAAAAGTGAGGTTTGTGTCTTTTCTCAAAACGTTATCTTACATATAAGAATTCAAAACACAAGTGTAATTATTAGTATGATACCACTATTTCTTTTGAATATCTTTTCTTTTGTAGACTGGGCTTTCATAAATCCAGGTGAAACCCGTAATTATGTCTTATAGGCAGTAAATGTTGGATTTTCAAAAGCATGTACTTCTGTGTGTTTCTCTGAATCAAGAGCAAATTTGTATTGTGTTGTACAGCAGCTTCATCAGTTTAATGGCAAGGATCACATACACTTTCATGAAGCATTTGTGACAGCATGGTAAGAAGTTATTACAACATATCTGATACCAGCTTTTCTTACTATCAGTTGAAGCCCTTTGGATGTGAACCCCTTTGTCACCCTCAGAGAGATAGTGGAACATGAGTTTGCCAACAATCCAAACTCTGATTTGTCATTTCAAGCATTTGTGTATCAGTTCCTGGTCTGCACACAAAGCTCCTGGAAGATCTTCATTTGTACTTTTCCAACTGTAATTCTCAGAATATGCAAACCTTCTCCACAATAACATATAGTCTAGTTGTACTTAGGTGTCCTTTTAGAGCAAGGAAATTGCCCACTGTTGCATGAATGACAGTCTACTTGCTTTTTGCAATGTAGAAGCAGTGCTGGACCATCATCTTCTTTTTTTATTTGTTATTTTTTTGCTGAACAGAATATATCAACTCTCCCTGAATCTGCCTCAGCACTCCTGCCTGTCCCTTGCAGAGGCAGACATGGCAACAGCAATCTGTATTTGCCCACCAGCCAATACTGTTAGTACAGAATTCCCTATATCTTTAATCATACTGCAAACTCCTTTTATAGGTTTGAAAATTAAGCCAAGAGATTGATGAGCTGTAAACCACAAAATTCTTTCTCCTGCTGACACTGGTGGTACTTTCTAACACCCCAGGATACACACCCTGAGCATTGTTATGTTCTTCTGAAATAATGCCAGAACAAAGGCAAGAGGACATTAGAACGAGCCTTCATCACCAGAGACAGTGCCAAGTTGAGGAAGTATCACAAGCTACTCTTGCAGACAAAGATACCTGAACACATCCAGATCCTTTCAGGTGATAGATGCTTATCTGAAACATAGGACAGGTTGGTAGGACCAGCAGCAGTTCTAGGGGAGGGGACACTCTTTCCATGGTGGCAGGGGTTGCTGACAGTGACTGACCAGCTCCTGAAGGAAAATGTACATTTATCGATGATTTAATTGCAGGCTGCCGACACACCAGTCAAGAAACGTGCAGAATCAGAAAAAGATGTTGAAGTCACAAAGAGATCAAGATATAATGGTTAAATGAGTTAGGAAGCATCAGCTGAGCTAAAGTACCATTTTATGTACTTGCTCTTAAAGAATAACAGCAGAAACTCTCACTACTTTGACCTCCCCGTAGGCAGGGAGACAGCCGCTTGTGTAAACTGGTGGGAGCTGATCTGAAAGGGGCTTGGTCTAGGCCAGTTGAGCTTGATCAAAATCAGAGCCGTTTCACAAGACAGCTGTTAAAACATGTTGCCAGCAAGTCTTTCTTTGTGGAATTGATGCTTTCTTTTCTGTGAGTTGCACCGCTGATGTTCAGCTTGGTGAAGGTTTTTTTTTTTAATTCCTTGGACTGCCTGAGGCTGAGCCTGGCTCCGTGTGTATGGCCACTCAGCTGGCTCCCCGTCTGCTGGTCCTGCCTCTGTCCTCTCTCTGCTTCCAGCCTAACTAAATGTCAGCAGCACTCAGGTTTATGCCTTTTGTTCTAAGGTGGTATTCCTGCTCAGAATACAATTTTGAGGCTTGTCCAGCTGTTTTTCATCACTAGCTTCTGTGATGAGTATCTAACTAATCAGGATGCCCTGTAATATATGTCCCAAAGCTTACTGACAACTTGCAGCTGTCAGCACTATTTCCAGCACTAACCTCTAAAGCCAAAATAAACTTTAGTACAGGCGTAATTGGGAGCTTGAGGTAGCCTGAATTGGAGAATTTCTTATTCCAAACTAATCAAGCAAATATATGCTAGGTACATGATCCTGACCTATACGTACTATGGTCTTAATGGTAACCTTGAAATCACTGCAATCACTGCAACTATGGCAAGCCTATGCCCCAGGGAAGTGCTCATCTGCCTCAGTTACTCCAGGACAGTAAGCTAAGCCCGGCTGCTTCTCTCAGCTGTTTAAAAAAAAAAAAAATAAAAAAAAAAAAAAAAGATGATTGATCAATGTTATAAAGGATAATGACTTCTTCAGATCTTTAGATGCCTTTTCTTTTTTATCTTCTAAGGCTGTAAAACTCTGATGGCTTCCTGCAGCCCCAGCCATATTCAGACTTACTGTTAGGCTGGACAATATGGATGCCTTCAGATGACCCCCAAAAAACAGTACAGAGTCATCATACAATGTCTGGCAGTCCACACAGATGTCTAATAATTGTTCTCTACCAAATAATGTGTAACAGATATAATTTCTCAATTAATGGTTCAGCACATGCCATTTACAGGATTGTATTAATTTCATCCTAATATCTAGAAACTCAAGAATTTTCCATTTATGATAAATTCATGGTTTACCATAAATGGTTTACCATTACAGTCTGATAATCCTACTGTGGAGTAACAGCCAACCAGCCATGTACAACGTTCCATTTTAAGACTCACTCCTTCTGCTTGTGAAAGTACTTTGGGCTTTGACAGACAAGATCTGGAGAGAATAAGTGCTTGTGTAGTTTATTCTAGGACACTATGCCTTACCCTAGAGAGGCAGATGTTCCCTTCTGCTGGCCAGCAAAGACAAAAGCACAGAAAGCTGGAGGTCATGATACTTTGAAGTGTTTTTTTAGTGCTCAGCAGTCAAAAGTCTCAATTCACTGTCTTCTAAAAGAGTAGAGAGAGGAACAGCAGTATTTTCATGGGCTTTATGTTGTTATTTGCAAACTAATGAATCTCAAATTCTCTGCTGTTGCTCGATCAAGACGACAGCTCTGCAAGACCTGGCTCTCTACTGTGCACGCTCTAACTTATTGTGGTTCCTGGAAGTTTTATCCTTGTACCACTCGCTGGTACAATGGTCTGTCTTTGCCACAGTAGAGGCTCATAACTTTTATGGTTTCTCAATGCTGTACTTTCTAGATAACCCTTAGCTCATTTGTTACACAGCTTATTCAATGATTTTGCAATTCTAGCACCTTATATTAAACTCTCTCTTAAAGTGGAAAATTTTTGCAGATTTTTTTTTATCAGATTGAATAGTCACTTAGATTGCTTAATTTTGCATATCATGCACAAACAGCAGTTCACAGCTCAGCAAGACTCCATGCACATGTTATAATAATTGCATCTCAGCAGAAGTCCGCACAGATTTACAGTTATTTTGTCAGACACATCAGAGTTTATTTTCAGGCTTCAGAGTCAGTAGCCTACAGATCTACAGACACTGTAATGCCCAAGCCACAGTAGCGTGTGGTGTAGTATCAACATGCAGTTCCTGTCAGCACTGTACAACTCACATCTACTGTTACTATAAAGAACACACTCAATCTCTGTTCCAGGTATAAAGTTACATTAGACATCACCCAAGCCATAAAATGCCTAATCTGTCCTCAGAAGAAGGGCTGACTTCACTGGACAATTTTCACATATCTCTGAAGAAACCGCACTGCAAACTAATGGTCACAAACTATTCCAACAATATTTTACAAAAAGAGAGAGAAACAAAAGAAAAATCCCTCCAATGCATCAGGAAATTTTTCATAAAAGAATTGCCTTTGCCTCTGAGTTTTCATACTGTTACGCCTCATAAAACATCTTTCTGAAGAACTACACCCCACAGGAGAACCTCTTTTCTAGCAAAGGCACTCACTTGATAATGTTTTGAGAGAATTGGGAGAAACTCAAAAAGCCAGCTAATTACATCATTAGCTGTGGAAAGAGCTATATATCAATTCCCCATAATAAATGCATAACATTTTAGTAATCTTTTAAAATTGGAATTGTGATGACCAGTTTTAATAAAATAATATATCAACAATAAGCAGCATTTTTGGTAAGCTGAACTGTTTAGAATTACAGATAATTCTGTTGCTGGTTTATAGGAGGAGGAGGAAAGAAAATCTAGTCTCTACATTTTCCAAGTGATCTAGTAGGTTTTAGTCGCTCAAGTTTTTTACCAGTAGCTCAGTTTTACAAAAAAAAAAATTGTATAATAACAGGGCTTCTCTGTGTACCGCTTAAAATATTTTGAAATTATTCCACCTATGTTTATATCTCAGTTTTATTTACAGCTAAGTTTCATGCGCCTCTTTTAATTACTTTTCCCCCAACAGTCTATTTCTCTGCATTCAATCACAAGTTTAGATGTTTTAGCTTTTTGAGGATTTGTAGTTACAGGCCATCCTTAAGGATTTCTGCATTGTTGCACTGTGTTTATTAGATCAAATACTTCAAAGGAGTCCGGAATGTTTTACTATTAAATCAAATGCGTTTGCTGAGTTTACCTTTGGAGTTGCAAAACTTTGACATTGCTACTGGCTGATGGGTTTCCCAGTGACTGTAATCTCCGAGTTGTGATCAAAACATAAAGACAACAGCAATAACTAGTAATTTTAAAAGGCTGAAGTCTAAACCGGCTGAGAGGAGTAACGCAATGCCACTATAGCGCCTCTTGGATGAATCAGCAAAACCCGCATAAGCATCTATAGGGGACGACGTTTCATGAGTGAGGAGAAGGCACTGGGTGCCCATAGGTGCTGTGGGAGCGGTGGATTCCCTGTCCAATGAGGTGGAATGCTCCGCGGGCACATGGTTTACGCTGCTCAAAATAACTTGGGACCTGCAAACTGACAAATGCTATTGCTCCGGTGGTGACAGGTTGTCCAGCTTCTTACAGCCATCCTCATAATAACGAAGGTTAAGTTCCTCCACTGTATGGACTCCGAGCTGTTTCTGTTACTGAGGACTCGAAGAATTCCCTCGCTTCCTTAACTTTAAGCTCACACTTCTGGATAATTGTCATCGCTACTAACTGCCAGCGTTGGGCAGCAACATCTGGAGGAATTAAAAAAGGTAATCCCTCAACTTTAGATCGGTCTGCATTTTGATTTTGCAACACAGGTGCAGAAGGGTTTGATGAGCATGAATATTTGAATGCTAATTGTTGCTGGTAAGACATATACAGGCAACAAATAATTTTTAAACTGACTGACTGAAATTGTGCTGAGGCATGTGTATTGCAGTGAAAGAGAAACAATGTTCTGCAGCGTTATAAAGGGCTTGAATAACATCGGTGGGGTTCTCAAAATCCCTCGGAGCCAGATTTGGCTCCTACTGAAGAATCAACAGAAGACTGTAACGACCTGAAAAGTTCCTTGCCGGGACTGTATTCTTCTTCCCATTTATTTCCCCTCCACGTTCTGGAATATTTACATTCTGGTATTCAGCCTTAAACCAAGATGCCATAATTTGGATTTCCTTCTTAAGCAAAATCAAACCTAATTTAACGTGACCCCCATAGTTAAATACTTTCTATTTATTTATTTATTTATTTTGTCATGTAAAATGACCCCACTGGCTATATTTAGTGCCGGGAGATCTGCTCTCTGGATTAATGTACACAACAGCTGCAGAAACAGTCCTGCTAGAAGGGCATAGCTCTCACCCTTGAGCTCTCACTATCTCCCTTGCTCTCTTTCTCTCCCTCAGAAAAGTATTTGACTGTCAGTAGCAAATGTTTGGCCCAATATATTGCAACATTAAGCAGTAATCAGAAGCCCGTCTTAAGTTTAACAAAATAATGTCAACAATTGACAAGAGAACAGAGTAGCTCTTGAGTTTACGTCAATAGAACATAATACAAATGCTGAAGACACTAAGTACTTCATCAGTAGTTTTGGTTTGGTTTGAGGTTCACATTTATGAAGATGCTCTAGAGTTTAAGAGTGGAAACAAAATCAGTAAATGATGATGGAACAACTTCATGAACGTCAAATCTGCTCTTCTCCCTCTCCTACACTTCCTTAAGGTTCTTAAAGTCAGGATATTTCTTTCTTTTTTGTCTTTCTTTTTTTTTCTTTCAGAATCAGCTAATGAAATTAAACAGCAATAGGAAGTGTGTTAGTTTCTGTAGCTGAGCAGAATTATATTTACGTATCAGAAATTATTTATAGTCAAGTCGGGAGTTAGTTAGGTTTTGTATTTGACAGACTACCAAAGACAAAGGAGAGTTGTGTGCGCTGGGCTGGTTTGCTATTCCTGGGCATTCTTTAGAGATCTTACAGCAGGTTTTGCGGTGGTACTGAAGGAATGTTTCTTATCAACAGCTGCTAAGAATTAGCAGTCTAGGTATATTTGCACATAAAGGCAACATTAAGATGGTTTGTTAAAAATTTACACAACACCATAACAAGAATTGGACAATGCAATGTAAATTGTAATCTAAATGATGGGAGGGAAGGAGGAGAGCAGAAATCAATTTGCTTTTCTGTTTAAAACTTAACTGGTTTAGTACTTGTTTTCATAAACTGTAAAATTCTAAAGGGATGGGGAAATTAATTCTGCCTAATACAAATCTTATTTAATCATAGTTTGAAAATATGATTCAAATGTGAAGGCTTTTATGTTACAATGTTATTAGGGAAGACTGATGAAAAAGCATAAAAAAGACAGAACAGCAGAAAAAAAGAAACAAATACAGTGAGAATGTGAAAAAAGAAAGGCACAATTGAAAAATCTTAGGGGGAAAAATGCAAGCCAGATTTCTTTTGTGTCTAATTTAAGGCTTGAGTTCCCTTTTCTTCTAGGAACTTGTATTTGTATGAAAACTGAATCTCATTTTAAAAACAAAATAGCCCATAGATTCAAAATTACCAGACAAAAAGATGTGCAAGTGCCATGAAGTTAGCATACCCTTGCTTTTCAGGGCTTTTTTTTGCCCAGTTTATGCTTGTTCAGTCTGGCTACACAAGCAGTCAGTTGTCCAGTCTTCAGATACACATGTATGATTCCCATAACAATGGTGCCACTTACACGCACGGGTAGAATTGAGACTTTTGCTCAACATTTTAAGTTGTGCAAATTCTCATTACAGTACCTTATGTGGTGCTATAATTTGTCAGTCTAGGCTGAGCCCATGCAATATGCAAATTACTTGTTAATACTGAGAGCTAAGCTGTAGCTTCAGTCCCAAACTAAAACTTTACAGTATTCCTCAGCTGCATGCATTTGTGGGTTCCTGCACTGCTCACGCATCCTGCCAGTGGGAATAGTAGAAATGACCTAGTTTAAATAATTTGGGTCACAGTCCATGAAACTGGATTTGCAGTTTTAGCCATGAAAGGCTTGCAAAGTGTTGTGTCTGTGTTTGGACCATGATAAATGAATACTGTTGCCTGTTAGTTGTATTTTCCATTAAGAACTTTTGTATTGATGTTCAGCATGTGGATCTCTGCTGTATCTTTTTGGGTCTTTCATATAAACTCTTTCTTGAATGGGCAATCCTTGAAGGAAACTGGACTATATGCATTACTTGAATCAATAAAAACTCGTCCTACATTATGAACACTTGAAGTATTACACTCAGAGCTTGTCCTGACATCTGAGGACTGGCCTTTACATGCCAACGAGAGAGGAGGATGGAGCATCCCAGGCAGGCCTCAAAGACAGCCCTCATCTGTTTTCCTTTTTGACCTTCTAATTTAAAAATCAGATTAAATATATTTCCATTTCAATTTGACTTTATATGGGGTTTCTTCAAGATATTTTTTACCTTGCAGTTCAAGGAGAGTCACTGAGGAGGCAAAGAGAACTTGAGACATGGGTAAGAAAGGGTCTCAGTTCTCATTTGGAGAAACACTAAGGGACAATATTAATTACGAAAAACTAAAGACTTTTTGTGATCAGAGTAAAAAGAAATAGCTGTTTTCATTATATGATAATATAAAGGAAACATTGGAAAAGCTAAAGAGCTTTGAATGTGCTTTTTCCTTGAAGAAGAGTTGAGTATCTTACGCAGCTTTAGGGTGCCCACTTCTGTAACGCTGAGGTAACAGGCCAGGGCATGGCTGCAAGTGCGCATAGGCCTCTTGCAGTGTCTTCTGCAGAATGAACTGGAGAGAGGATTTATCCCATCCCATTTCTGAGAATATGAATTCCAACTTGTTTTTTCTTTTGGTCACTCTGTGATTATGCTGTCAGCAGGAAAGGGAAGAGACAGTCAGGACAAAATACAATGGGAACGCATTTCACCTTTCACATTTCTAGCACCAGAAGGACAGACACCACTGTTTGCTTACAAAATAGGTGCTCTTAAGGCTCACTAAAGTTTCCTAAGGCAAAATAGGCGCTTTTAAGGCTTTAACATTTGTATGCTTTGAAGCACATTCAAATGCCTGTGGGTGAAACAGCGAACACCTACAGTCAAGAGGAAAAGAGCTGTGTTAGAGGGAGACCAACATCCCGACAAAAAGCAGTCTAGATAGGTCCTCTGCTACAGAAATCTAGACTCTTAAATATTCCCAGCTTCAAATCACTTGCTTGTGGCTTGAGATTATTTACCTAATGTTCATAAAATATTTACATGTTAAATTATATCTCTGTAAATTCAAATTATTTATTACTTCAGTATAATATTTTAAACTAAATATAGATCAAATATAACTGTATATAGATAACTCAATTCTATATTCCAATGAAAATCCAGATGGCAACTCCAGTTTAAAAGGAATTTAGAAGTAGTTTTACCCATTAAGGCCCTGATCCACTGTCACAAGTGTTCAAAAGATGATGCATTATTCAACTCCCAAGCCATTAAAATTTTATTCAAAATAAATAAATTTCCCCAAAATTCTAAATATTCTAAATATTGGCTCTTCTTTATTTACCTTTTTCTTTTTTCTTCTCTCTTTCCTTGTCCTTCCCTTTCTTCCCTTGCTTTCTCTTTCATTTCCTTTTAGAAGACAACTTTCTTGTATAGGTAACACTTCTCAAGGTTTAAGATTCAAGTTTGTAGAGTAAAACTTTGGATTTTACCTGAAAACTGCTTAAAAAAATGTATCTGTGCGGCATTCACAAATAGAAGGGCTGCAAGGAGGGAGTTAGTAATTCTGTTCACAGCTCCAAGTTAAGTCCTGGCCAGTGTAAGTGCAGTTGCTTCATTGCAGGTCTGTCCTACAATGTATCTAAGGGCAGAAGCCGGACTATTAGAGTTTTTATTTACAGAAGAGGGCCTGATTCTACTTATTGTTCTGAACAGAAACAGTAGTGGCCATACATCAGTTATAACACCAATTAAAAAATCTCTTGAACAGCAGATGTTGACATTAAAGCAAAGAGCAGCAGTATGTGAAGATACTTGAACACCACCATCACCAGTCTTTTCACTATTTACAAAAGTATGCAACTGTGAGCAAGAAATGGCTACCAGCCTCTTTTAGACTTACAATCAATTGAGAGTTTTAAGGTCTGGAATTTATAAAACGCATTAGAGACACAAGAAAATGCAACATATGCTTAGAACATTAAAAAGACTGTGTTGAAAAATATACATTAAAAAGTAGGATGTTTCCTAAATATGGAGATAACCTTTAGCCTACTTGTTCTTAGAGGGATTTTGTTTCCATCAGAAGTTATTACACTCCCGGGCTTGGAGTCTCTCTATTTTCCATTATTTAATTACATTACTTGGAAATAAGAGTTTAGTTATCTGACATTCTTGGTTTGTTACAAGGAATGGAATTCAAAGCTCCTAATGTGTCCAAAACAGAAAAGTAAACCACCTTCTTGTATATAGCTCTCTAAATACAATTATTAAAAACATTTTATACTCACACCCCCAAACCATGCCAGACCTTAATCCTTTGCTCCAGCCTAACCTTTCCTATGTCTGGAGTCCCAAAGTCTGTCTTGCAGCAGTTCCAGCTTGTCAACAGGCAGTAACGGAAACGGTGACAATGGCAACTGCTGAGTGGGAATTCCTGCAAGTGCATAAGAATGTGATTGTGATCACTAAATGTCTGCAAGACAGATCACTTGTGTCATCTCTTAGCTTGTTTTTCATAGCTGTAATCATACAGTTGAAATGCCCATATAACTGTTAGTGTTCAACAGTATATGGGCAAATGCAATTTATGTGCAATTAAATTAATTAGGAAAGGATATAAACTCTAATATCTGCTAAACTTTCCAGTCTCCAAACAGAGGTGGTGGGCAAACGGGTCCAGGGCCTTGCTGTGTAAAGGCCACAAAGGTGCCACTTTGCAGAGAAAGAAACAGCAGTTTGTTAGCTGTTCTGATCCTGGGGTTTCATATGAAAGCAGTCTCAATTAAACTAATGGTAGCTTGAAAATGGCACAGAGAATGAGTGTTTGAAAAAGAGTATCTTCAGGGCATCAAGCGTTCAAAACTTTCTCTCACCAAATAAAACAGAGGATCTGCACTCGGATATATCCGGGATTCCCTTCAGTTTTGCTGAGATTTCTGTACTGCTGTTTTCTTAGAAAAGCTCAAATTCTTTCAGTGACAACTCGGCAATGAATCAAACCAGCCTCAAACAAGAGGAAATGAAAGGGTTTGGTGTCACACCACGCAAGTTTCCTGCAGCGCAATTTTACTCCCTTCCACATAAGGATTTTCAGGTCAAGCCATTGCCAAAACAAGCTGTGGAAACTAATTCTACCTCTGTGAATATTTTATCCTAAAGATCACTTGGCTAATAAGTCAACATTGCCATAAATATAGGCTCTTGAAAACTCAGAAAGCTTGTGCAATTAGTTGGCTAGTGGAAACTGAATTAGGAGACTGAAAAGGTTCATGCAGTCAGTTTTGTTCACGACATCCTCTGATGCCTCTCAAGATATTAGGTGCCCAAGTTCACTGCTGTTAGTGTCCCAGGAAAGCAAAAAATGTTGCCCTTGGTTCACTTGTTTGGTGCTAATGAACCAGTCAAGAGCAGAGAACTGCTGACCGCTAGAGTCAATCCTAAGTAACACCAGTTTAGAGCTATTATTTGTAACTAGCATTGCAATTCCTCCCCTTGATACTGGTTCATCATGAAACAGATTTTTCCAGTTTGCAAAATTATTGGTGCTTTCATTGACACCACAGATTGCTGTCTACTGTGTTTTTACTCAAGTTTGTCCTTCTTACTGCTTATTCAACAGAGTTATCTGCAGAGTCATCTGCACTTATCTGCTCAAGAGAGATAGCTGCAATTGCTGTATCCATTTTGCTAGCCCTGTGGTAGCACCGAGTGCCATTCAGTGACAGCACTTTGTGTCACTACGTACTGGGGGACCACAGGATGGTTTCTGTGCAACCACAAAGACATGTCTGTTCCAAAGTCCCAGTCAGGAAAAATTAAAGGGAAGGCTCAAGATATCAAGACCAATTCCACATCTCAGTCTAAACAATCTAAGCAAAACTGAATTCAAGACTAGATCTTAATTTTGGACCTTAAATTCCAATTTTGGCTATAATTATTATCTAAATTATTATCTATTTTCATTAATCAAACCTGTAATAGTATAGCTGTTCCTCTGGTGACATCCTTTTGCTCACTAGAAACATGGTTTAATAGATATTTTAGAAAATATATTGAATTCAGCCTTATTGCTATCTAGCCCAGAGACCCCGGCAGGCTGTAAGCTTGGTCTTATTTGAACAAAAGCTGTTGCCCCCAGCTGTGAAATCTTGAATGGCTCAGCCAAACCAGTGCTTCTCTCAATCATCAGCCCTCTGTAGTCCTTGGAGAGTATAACTCCTTGTAGAAAAAAGAAAAGAAACTGGAAATCTCTGAAGGTATAAGCAAGGCATCATTACTAATTGTAACTGGACTGTCTGGTGGCCTCACAGCAACATTTGTTGGAACTCAACATTTCCCATTTAACTAGAAATATGACATAATTTAAAGCATCTTAAAACTTCAGTAGCCAAGCACTGCCTCAAGTGCTACATTTGACTAGTACCCAACTTCTTCCTTACTAAAAATAGAATAAAAACTTATCTTTTACACAAGCTGAAAATAAGAGACGAGTTAGATGCAATATTCTCACCCTGAGCTCTAAAGAAAAGTGATGGCTCTTTAACGATTAAGAATTTGGCATCAGATTCATTCTCATCAATATCTTGTTTCCCAACACCAGGAGCACTCTGCTCCCTTCTACCTCTTGTGCTCTGATGGGCAGAAAAAGGAAAGAAGGAAGAAAGGAAAGAAGATGTTCCAGCTCCTTTGCTGGCAAACTTTGCTTTCTCCCATTCACATGCCCTCAACTGCCATCAGAGGGGCAGAGACAGGGTTGAAACAGCAATTTGTTTATTTGCTTTCCCTATGTTCACTCAGGGCTGTGACAGACATGTGGGTTTTGCTCTTCCATGTATGGCTGTGCTGTCTAGTGTGGCCATCTGAATGGAGAGTGCCTTATACAACCCCATTACAGCTAGCCAAAATGAACCATCAGCCCAAGGAAGTTTTGATCAGACTAATTTCTTCTATCCTTTTACATTTTCACCAGGTATGAGCACCCCTGGTTTTGTTATGCTGCTGAAATTTGCATGTAATTTTCCTCCTTTTGCTATCACGCAGTGGCTTCTTCACTGTACTTTTTTGCTAACTAGAATTATAAAGCTATTTTGCCAATCTAAACACACCTTCTTTGAGAGTATCTCCTCGTACTGCAGTAATAGTCCTTAAGGAAATTAGCCAAAATAATTTCCCTCAATAGCAGGAATTATTTCTGTTATATTTCAATGTTTTGTTAAAAGTATAAATAGAAGATGTGCAAGACCAAGAATAAAGTCTCGCATAACCATATTGAACAGTTATTTACTATTGTTACCTGCAGAAAAGCTGCACTGCGATTAACAACCTCTGTTGAAGTAGACACAGCACTTAAATCAGAAAATCAAGCAATAGCCCTACAACAGAGGAAAATGAAACCATGAACAGTCAATAAGATGATTTTCATATACCCTCTCCACAAAAGTATTGTAGGAGTTCTTTAACTTCGTTTGACTCCAGCAGGTTTTGATCACACAAGTATTATTTCCCTACTTGCATTTCCTCCTTAGAGTGTCCAATGCTCTCTAAAGACCTCCAGCATCTTTTTTGAGCTCTGATAACCTTTACAGCCATTGAGATAAAATGAAGATGTGCCATTCTGAAATATTTCAGAAAGAGCGGCCAAGAATGTAGCAAGCTAAATTTTGCAACCATGTAAAACACATCCTTCTCCAAGCAAGTAAAACACAGCCTTCTGCTGGGAGCATCTAAAGCTACATGAAGATACGTAGAGTTGGATGTTGTCATTTAGCCACCGCCACACACAGAGAGGTCAGCCTGGAGCTGCACATACCACCAGAGGTGTTGTGAGAGACTGTACCTTCTATGACATCCTAGTGAAAGCACACAGTGCTCCAGACTTTTTGCAGGCTAAGCCAGCTGCATGGCACAGGGAAAAGATCTGGCAGTGGCTCTGCTTCTTCCTTTCTGCTTTTAAGCAGACACAAGGCGGAGGCCCTGTGTTACAGCTTATATTCTAGGTCTGCAGCTCCTTCCGGTGCAAGGTTTGTCTTCCAGGCAGCAAACTCCTGATGTGAGGATGTATTTAAACTCTTCAGAGTTGAAACTGTAGCTTTAGTTGTGACCTTTACAGCACATCGTATGCTCTCAGCGCATAAACAAGATAATATAACCCCTTGAACACGTTCAGCTTCAGTAAGGTTGCACAGCTGTTTAAGAAGTAAAAGCTGAGCAAGCAAAAGCAATATCTGTAGGGTGGGAACTTTAAGCCTGATGGAGACCTCTTTGTTCTCCTAAGAGGTTAAATTACATACTCTGTCCCGTCACGAAACAGCTTACAACATTATCTCACGTGGGCTTCCCAAATCAATGTTCTCTTCTAGGCCACAGCTTCACTGAAACACTGTGCCAGATAATTTAAGGCCAAGTGGTCAATTAGTATTGTAGATCCTGGCTCGGTTGCAGGGACTAGATTGGGTGCTTAGAAGCATATCATATACATGGTATTTTATTTGTCATTTCTCGTACAGGCACAAACTTATCAATATTTTGGGTTGGGTGCCTTTGTTTTACTGATTGTGCTTGTTTCATCTTACAAAAAATAAAAATCAATAAATCTAAAATGGCAAATACTTAAATAAGAAAAATAATTTCAATGTAAAAAATTGTGCCTGAGCCAGATGGATTAAGGTCTCAAAATGCAGATCAGAATACGATAGCTTTATATTCATTAATTGAAGAAGAATATAAACAGCTTAAATTGAAGCTTTCCTTTGTGTAAATAAGGAAGAAGGGCTGTCACTCACATTCCAGGAAGAAATACTACAGCAGTATGAGGTATTACCACCTCATTTGCTTTTTACCTGCCCTTTTCCAGGGACAACTCTCCTGCTAGCAGAGCGGAAAGCCTTTCACAGCAAAGATACCTTTTTTTCTTCTCTTCTCTCTCTGGCAACTTAAGCTGTCACATAAGGCTACCAGTGAAAATGGCTGAGGCGAGGGCATGCGTGTTCCTTCTCTTGCAGTCACAACAGGAACAGAACCTTCTGCAGTGTGACAAATCAGACATCTTGGGGCAGGAACAATTTAAACCATCACAGCAAGACTTACTAGGCCATAAATGAAGTAGGAGAGAGACACTGTGCACTGCATATTCTGAGAGACAGATCCAGTAAAAAATTATTTCAGTAGCTGTGAGGTATCAGCTCTGTGAAAGGTTGTGAAGAGTATTTGTCTTCATATTTAAGCCACCGTAAGACAAATGTATTAATAGGATGTCTGAATCCCTCTGCGTTCTTAATGGCTCTTGTTTAAATAAAAGCGAGAATATTATGCAGAAGTATTTACTTAAGTATCAAAAGGGATTCTTTAGCTTTGCTTATCAGACATGCAGGTTAAGTACGGGGCTTTCTGATACTGTCTTCTCATCTGTGGTATAATTTTTCAGAATCAGGATGACTTGAGATAGTGATTTTTGAAGGCCTGTAGTACAAATGATGTTCGTATCAAATAACAACATCACTCTGTACTTACTTTAAATAGCTTATTAGAAATGATGCTTAATTTAAGAAGTTATAGATCATTTGGTACCATTATTGCTTCCTATAATGCAATATCTTTAAGAATTTTAAATGAAAATATTACAGAATATTTTTGTTCTTCTCTCCCCTTCTTCTTCCTCGTCTCACCCCTCAAATGCTTTTGAGGTTTCACTTACTCAGACTTCGGTGTCTTTCAAGCTAAAGTTACTTAATTTAAAAGTAGTTATTCTCTCATTTCAGTCCTTGAAATACCCAGCATTTACTCTATCTGATGAGGTTGCTTCTTAGCTAAGAAACACACATGAGCTACGATAAAGATTTGACATTAAAACTCACTTAATAGCTCTGTAGTTGAAGTTTTGCCTGAAAGAAAGTAGAAATTCCCACACTTGCAGTTGCTTTAGCTGTGTAAGGCTACCAATGGTAGAAAGTGATGAAAGATGAACTTTACTGGGTAAAGGCAATACTGTCTGTCAGTATGTACAGAGACAGGCCTTTAAAACAAGTTAATATTCAGTACACAGATGCATTTTGAAAATGCTGTGTTCTGCTTTTCAGAAGCCTATAATTATGTACAACCAAAAAATTCGCTATTGCTAAGGTGTGGTCCTATCTGTCCTTTTTGTTGGCAGCATGCAAGACGACAGTTTAGAATCCTCAACTTCAATATCTCAACTTCTGAGAGAAAGTTATTTAGCTGAAACTAAGCATCAAGGGAGGAGTGAAAGAAGCAGATCAGAACCAGCTACTCATCATTTCCATTATGGAAACGCTTCTGGTGATTCAGATGAGGTGGCTGCCCAAGATGACCTTCCAGATCTCTCTGCCTTTTTGAGCCAAGAAGAGCTAGATGAAAGTGTAAACCTGGCAAGACAAGCTATTGATCAGAATCCACTGGAAACTAAACAGGATGAGCTTCAGGCACATTCACAGCATCCCCCAGATCATCTGAAAAACACAGGAAAACACAAACAAATGGCCCAGTCTACAGCTGTGAAAACATCAGACAATGGCCCGCACTCAAACTTTTGTCAGGACCATGTCAGAAATACAAAGGGCTCCAAAGGGACCTCTCAAGATCTAAAGAAACACCACCTCCCTTCTGAATCAGAATCAAAAAAGGAATTCCTAAACAAGGCGGCAGATTTTATCGAGGAGCTCTCCTCGCTTTTCAAAGCTCACAACTCTGAAAGAATAAGACCCCGAACATGCAAAAACTACAGGAGCAAAATTGATTCTAAGAATAAGCCTGCTCAAAAAGGCAGCTCTAGCCTATCTAGCACATCAGAAAACCGAGAAAGGCTTTCCATTCCAGTACCTCAAGACTTGGAAAACAAAGCAGAGAAAACGTTTGAACAAACAGATGATCAACAGGCAGCAAACTTGGAATCTATCAATCAGTTAACAAGTGCAGAGCTAAAAACAGAGTCAGAATCTGCATCTGTATATTCCGATGAGCCTATTGGACAGCCACCACGCTTTACCCAAAAACTGAAGAGCAGGGAAGTTCCTGAAGGAAGCAAAGTGCAATTGGACTGCATTGTGGTAGGAATCCCAGCACCTGAAGTCAGGTAAATGTATTCTGCACTTGTCATTTTGTATTTCCATAACAGTAGGTGCATACCTTCCTCTTTCCAGATATGCATATGTTTCAGTAATCTGTAGCAGAATTCTCTTGATTTTGGTTATTAAAATTGATTAAGAAAAAAAAAATTGCTTTCTTTAACTCATAGAAAAGGTTGCTTATATCTTAAGACAATGTATTTTGGGACATATAAATTTCTTTGAATTGTAACTGTTTTTAAATACTCTACTTCCATAATTAAAAGAAAGTGCTAACTTCCTAGTGAGAAATATTAGTTATCTCGATGGAAATCAAGATTGATTGTGTAAACTGGCTAAAACCACCTATGGCCGTGATATCTCATGCTGATGTTTGAAGGCATTTGAGATGAGAGAACATAAGATCCTATAAATCAAAAATATCCATACGTGAACAGAGAGGAAAGGAGTTAATTTAAGTTATTATGCAAATAACCAAGAGCAGCTGAGTTCTAATTCAGATTCTAACAGTGATTCTGCTGTGACCTTCGAAAAAACCTTTGTATAAGACACCCATAATAATCGACACTTATCCATGTTGTGTGACTAGCCTACTAATTCTGATGCTCCAGTTTTTTCCTATATCTACGAGTATTTTGAAAGTTAAATAAGTAACATTTGCAAAGATCACAGGAGATGAAAGGAAATGTGAAAAAGCTACACTTTATTCCTCAATGACATCAGTGGAATGAGAAATAGATTATTGTAACTTTTAAATTTATCTTGAAAATGCTTAGATCTCATCAGCATTTCTAAATCTAACTTTGTTCACATAGAGCTCATTAGTAAAATTTACCTTGCACTTACAGTGGTGGAATTACATTTCCTTTGCTGAGACTGTACCAATCCAATAGAAATCTCTATCCACCTTTTAAAGACATATTATACATATTTGCATCCAAATATCTGCAGTATCATAAATAAACACCCTTAGTCTAGGCAGTTGCCTATCCTTTTATAGGCATTTTACAAATCTTTGTTGCTTTTCTTAACATTGAAAAGAACTGTTTGCATCTTCAGCATCTAATTAAAGGGCTCTGTGCTTCACAGATGGTCCACTTTTTCCACTGGTCAGTTCATTGTATCCCTTACATATCTTGACAATGCTGAGTACAGCACTACTACCACTTCTACTGTAGTCAACACCTTTTATCGTCTTTCTCACTGATCTAATAGGCATAATCATCAAGTGAAAACTATCTGAACATCCACAAAGGGAAGCTCCAATGATTTTTGTGGTAAAGAATCTTGGTCTTCCACTCCCTTGGATTTCTGGCACACCAGCTAACTTTTCAGAAGGAAGAAGCTTATAAAATGCATTATTAAGTACATAAGAACAAGGAACTACAAATGAATCCTCTTGTAATGGACAGTCTTGTCATGAAGACAAGAAGTTATCCAGTTGATAGGATCCCTGAAGTGTGATGCCAGGCTATTTTGCCCCACGAGTGCCTTCAGTAGTAATATGTAGGTTCTCAGTCCCTAACAAGATCTTGACCCGTGGTGTCAAGCAGGGTCTCTTGTGCATGGCAGGAATGTGAACTTCCAAAGGCCTAAATTATTTGTTTATAGAAGAAGAATCTGTTGTAAAGCCAGGGGAAAAACCTTGTTTGGGAAGAATATGCTTTCTACTATGCTTCATGCCTAAACTCACTGCTTTAATTATAAATTTTGAGGCATTCCCCTAGTGGAGCTTATACTATTATAAATGTTGTATTGTGTTCAGCCCTTAAATCCAGAGAGGAGTCCGACTAAAAGAGAAAACAGTGCCAGAAATTTGGGAGTTTTTGGTGGAAAACAGACAGGAAATATCATCCCCTAGATATTAGCAGCACTCTCTGAAAACTTCTCTAGCTTATAAAGACTTTTTAGATTTATTTCTGCAGGCACTTGCCTTGATAAATCTTTTTGATATCAAAAATGTCAGTAGGACCCCTGAACATGAGAGATACTTGGTTTTTGCTCATCATTCATAGTTTATAATACAAAGAAAACAACCGAAATAACATTCTGTTATGTATATATACCTGTAGACAAACTCAATCTGGCTTTCTTTGTATTCCAAAAAGGTGAACACTGAATTGCTTGTTTACAGACATATGCTCTGGTGCACAGTGTTAATTTTATGTATTTCTTCAGAAGGCTACAGTACCATCCTTACAACAGCACACCATGCCCATGCTGTTGCACATACATAAAACTGACAAGGTGTTCATGCCATCTAAGTTTAGGCATTTAACAACTATCTGAATTAGAAGCTGACACTACAAAGTCACTGAAGCCTCACAAGGGCAGATCGGAGAACCCAGGAACAATGACTCATCCCACGAAGTATCCTGCATGGCCAGGATGCCTGTGCACCCAATTCAGGGACTGCTTGATTGGAACTGGATGAAGGGTATCTTTGTAACTTGGGTCTATTTTTGTCCCAGCAAAACTGAAGCATTTCCACTGAAATTTCTATTTCAACATTTGATTTTGTTCACTGTAAGTAATGAAATGAGCTGCTTATGTGAATGACAGTCAATACAGGACTTTTTATGCTTTTAGAGAATAAGCATCCATCAGACTTTTCCAATGATAATGCATTGCACCAAAAAGAAATGCACACTTGGTTCACTGACTCAAGCCTGTACTCAGACCAGGATCCTGGAGGAGCTAACACAGAAGTCCAGAACCCACATGCTGATGTCCCAAGGCCAAGGGAAATAGGGACAGGGAGAAAGAAGTCCCTTAGGGAGAATCAGTCCCAAGCAGTCCAGTTCAAGAAAAAGTTCAGGCTCAGCTTTCAGTTTCATAATTTAAACTAACAAATGAAAGAGAAATTACAAAGGAGTAAGTCTGGACTCTCTCTCTCCGTGTGTTTTGTGTGTGTGTATGTACGTGCTGTATTAAGGAGAAAGCTGGGAATGTTATCTGCTTGAACAGAGTTTTCTGATCATAATTTTTTGTTAACAAAACTTTTGTCCTGCTCATCCAAGATTCTTTTAACTCCAGCAATGTGTAGGAGTAACACTAAGAAAGGGTGTAAAAAAATTCACTTGCCTGAGTGATAAATATTCATGTGCTTCCAGTGATAGTGGCCTTTTTAGTCACTGCTACAGCCTGAGGAAACCAGAAAATATAATGTAACGTGGAGTACATGTTTCATTAACCATGAGGATCATGAGAATGCAGGGTTTTTCACTAAAATAATGCTTGTCTTTGATCTGCTGTGCATAGCTTCCAAAACAGTGAAGGAAGCATCTTGTTGGCCATAGTTGTGGAACTGTGTCCAGAACCGGGCTCAGAACTGGCAACCTTCTTGCTTTGAGGGTAACAGTTTTCCAAGGTTTATGGTGAGTTAATTCGGAATCTGTGGAGCTGGGCAAGGAGAGAAGAATTCTAATAGATAAGAGAGATACAAAAATCAGTAATCCCAGGAAAGGACTAACTGGCAAGGTGGCAACTGATGAAATAAAGCTTAATGCTAACTGGCTTTAAGGCATGATTTCTTCCTTCAACTGAGCTGATTTGGACACAGATGTGCTAATGTATCCTTGCCTGTGTCTTGCCTGTGCTCTTGCCACAGAAAGGAATCCCAAGTTACTTATAATGCATATAATATACACACTTACAATGTAGAAGTGGTACTGTGGGAACCCAGAAGCCTTGTGAAACAAGAACAAGATTCAACAAGCTCTGTAATGTAGTTTCTCAGTCAACACTAGGAGCAATTATACGGTTAAAGTGATGTAATGGGGATTATAAGACAGAAATTAGAGACAGAAGATTTAGAAAGAAGCTGATCACACGAATGGAAAGGACTGGAAAATGTGATGGACAGATACCACATTTGAAAGCAAGACAGTACAAACAAAAACTGACGAGTAAAAAGTGATGTAAATGACATTCATGATGGATCAGGGTCAAAATATCGTTGGCAATGATAAAGCAGTACAATTTACAGGCTTGGCAGGTAACTACCTGGGCTCTCTAAGGGACAGAAAATCAGATGGTGGACAAGAAAAGAAACTGGGAACTGATTTGAAATATCAGTATATGGAAAGCTAAATCCTGCTTGGCTGAATATTGATAGACCTGTCCAACTACTTTTTTTTAAGATAACTCAGCCTTAATCTAACAAGGCTGCATGTTAGAGGAAGCTTGTTAAGCCTACCTATCTAGAAGGAAGTTGCAGGGAAACGTTACCCATTTGTCAGTATCATGAGCCAAACGCAGTGTCATAGAAGAGATGAACAAAGACTGATACTATAATATGTGGGCCTCCAGCTAGCTCAGATATTAGCTCGCAATTAAAGAGCACCACTATGATTATTGATTACTCTGGCTACACTGCAGCTTAGAATAAGCATTTAAGAGAAGTGTGTAGCATATTTCCAAAGCGCTAGAGGTTTCAATGACCTCTTTCTCATGCTTCCTTCCACAGCCCTGTTTCAGTATGAGTAACGGTAGGTGTGACATTCACTCCTCTCCCTGAGGAGAGCACTCCTTATTCCCTCAAGTTCAGAGGTGCCTACATTTTTCCAAACTGTTTGGCACATCACTCCTAGGTTAATTTTACTTATGAATCACATTGCATGGTTTGGCATACACAGCTAGCCTGGAAGTGTCATGAGGATTTGATGTTCTAAAAACAGGCTGTATGTCATAAGGTTTCCATGAAAACATTCTTTAACATAGGCATACAAAGCTTAAAAAGTGCATTTTAGTGCTACTTTGTTTAAGGTGACTAGATCTGCAACTAATCACAGATTTTTAGAGACTGAAATCACGTAAGATTGATTAAGATTTTTTTTTTCCTGACTGCCAAATGAAAACCTTTATTTGATTTAGCGCTCAAAGCCTAGAGAGCCAAACTTCTCTTACATGCAACTCCAGTCAAGTCAATGGATTAAGACCTAGGATGAATTTGGCACAGCGGATGACACCGCTTGTGCTTAACGTGAACCTGCCTCGTATGATTACAATTCATGGCAGGAATGAAATGTCAGTGACAGAGAGTACTGCTACTTCAGTCATGCCACGTATCTCAATGTCAGAACTCCCCTTGGAACTGACATTTCATTACTACCACGTACAACATTTTGATGGTCAGAATAACATAAAATGTTAATAAGCAAGGAGTAGATATGGCCATACCAAAGATTCACATAAAGCTTAATTTCACCAGAGAGAATTGTTTTTCATTTACAGACATCGCAAAGAGATAACATACATGTAGCACACTCTTTTTCTTGGTTTAATCTCAAAATACTTTAACATTAAGATGAAAATAGTAACTAAAGAACACACTGCACAGGAGAACTAAACACAGGTTTGAAACAGCAGTATATTCCTAAAGTTTTAAATCACTTAAGTTGCAAATTTCGGACTGGTGAAAGGAAAAAATAACTGCAAAAAAAAGAACTAACCCAATCCTGCTTCATTGTCTGTTTGAGTCTACTAAAGGAATAAACTACTCACATACTACCAAAATAACTAGAAGAAATAGCTTGCATGGTGTATTTAATTTTGCTTATAGGAAATTAGAATTGTGGCTCACAAAGGCATGCAATACAGACTTATCTCTACACAAACACAGCAGGTTAATTGGAAAAGTTGATCAGTAGGAACACAAAGAGTTCTTATACCTTACTGGTGATTATATCGCAGCATTGTGTGATGTGTTTTGCTTTATGTGTCACATAAGGCAGTGAGGAGCCACATTTGAGTGGACACAAAAATATAATATCACTAGGCAGAACAGATGCTGCTGAAAATGAGATTAAATTCTAGAACTTGGCTATTCTCTTCAATAGCTTTTCACATCTGCTAAAGCTAACTGCTAAAACAAGACTACATTATAAGGAAGAGGCATGAGGTAGGTATATAAAAAGACATGAGTAAGTGCTATGACTCAGCTCCTAAAGTACACAGTTGCCTACATGAATTACACACTTAAAAGGCGACTTGTACATTCATATACCCAATTTGTGCTTTTAGTCATATAACTGTGCATGATCCCTAGCTCTTCTCTCCTGAAAATATGACATTGTCAATTATCACTATATTATACATAGAATAAAAAAAAAAAAAAACCCAACCCTTTTGAATGACAGCAATCCTATATATTTTCCTGGTCTGGAACTTCAAAATAGCACTAATAAGTTTCGAAGGACCTTTTCAATCAACCCTGTAATGCACATTACCATACTTCTCCCTTGGGACCTCAAAATGTTTCCTATACATACTCGTGGTGGAGTTGTTCCTTTACCCCAGGCACTAGATTTTGTGTTCTGGATACCAAGGATCCCGCTACTGGCTTCGGTGTCTGTATCTACATGTTTATAAGGACATCACTGAAAAGAAAAGCAACTGCCATATGCACTTCTGGGGAGCCAGTCAAAAAATCCCACCATATCTAATTATTAGTGGAGAAAATACCAGATTTGGGCAAGTCATTATAGGCAAAGTCTAAAACAGATGTAGCTTTTCTTTCTGTTTCAAGAGGTTTGTATTACAGGACCTGAAGGACCCTGACTAGACTATGACAAAATATGAACACTACAGCTCAAACAGAAGAAGCTAGAGAGATCATTATTTTTAAAGGAAATGTATTTTGAATGGAAGTGTAAACCAGTTCTTTCAAAATAAAGATGACAGAAATAAAAAGCAAGATTTTCAAACTAAATGTTAGTAAAAAACCACACAATCTAATCCACTAGAAAACAATAGCAATGGTAATGTCAAAGTGAAACCCTTTAAAAGAAAGGTAGCTTGTAAATAATAATTTTAAGACCAGTGATTTTCCCTTTTTAAAATTATTTTTAAGTGCTGCTTTACAACTTCGAAAAAAGATAAAGAGAATGGTAGATAAAACATAAAGATAAAAAGATAAAAAAGATTAAGAGAATGGTTAGATACTCTGGAGAATTAGATGAATATACATACATAGATATATGTATAGATTTGCTCTGTTCTCACACTCTTCCATAAGTGTCTGCTTTTGGCCACTGTCAAGACAGCTTGCTGGGTTAGGTGGACTTGCAGTCTGAGCCAGAACACCCCGTAAACTCTTATTTATCTTATTATATGTGCTAGCTCACCTGGCATCCTAGGATATGTGCTGAGGTTATTACTCCCTTTTGTATGACAGCTGTCTCTTAAATTTCCAAAGGTGCTGCTTGTTGTATTGGTGTGGTTAATATCCAGAACACCTGGATTGTTTACGCTGCATTGTGAAGCACCCGAAACAAGTTCCATTGAGGTTTGAGAAGTAGCACGAATGCTGCTGAAAGCTATCTTGAAGTACAGTGTTGTCCTAGGCAGATTGTCCACTGACAGAAAGTACCTTGAAGCATCTCATTTTGCCCACCAGATTGGTATAAAACCTAGCAAATGAACTATGTTGAACTTCAGAGGGACAGACAAATATTCCCTTAATGTTGTGGCTCACGTTGAGTTCAAGCAAACACCTGTGGCAATTTAAGATGCAGCTGTAGCCTCCTGACTGCCCAGTCCCTTCTTTTATGGCTACTAACATGTACCAAAAATGACATACAGGAGTATGGCTCAGTTATCCTAGATCCACGTATGTAGTGTCCTAGTGCAAACCCATTTTCATTAGATCAGAACTGGGGCAGCTGGGCCTGGGAACACATTTGAACCTGCCATCCTTGCTTCAGAGCAAGAAACCTCCAGCAAAGAATTCAGGACCAGGAATTTAACATTTTAAAGACCTGCTCCCAGATCTGCAAGAGCTTGTCTTTCAGAGCCCTATGGCTCAAATGGAAGAGAAATTAGTAACTTTGGATGAAGTTCTCTGCATAAAGCAGTGCCAGTTTCCCATTTGTAAAACCGTGCAAGAAGGATGTAGATGTATTTTAGTGAAGCAAAGCTGTACTTCAGCTGTGAAATGTCAGGGAAGAGAGCTGGGAAATTTTACACTCTACTGGCATCCTCTTTTAACATGATATTTACTACATGACTGTCCGTTGCAATCAGAAATGTTAAATTCATAGAAGTCATTTTCTTAGACAACTCTTGTTACAATGGAGGCTTGTACGACAGGACAGGCAAGCAGATGTAGAGACAAACCAACGACTGTTACTCTCTAGCTACAAAGGTTTGCCTTTCTAAAAGGGGAAATTGTGTTAAGCAGTATGATTCATTCTACAGTGCAGGAGCTTCCCTCTGCAGCAGGCAGACCTGTATGCTTTCCAAGCTGTACATTCGAGTCAGTTGACTGTAGAGCTACAGATTACACTAATGTGCCACTTGAAGTGGGCTGGGGAATACCCTGTCTACTTTAAGAAAGCCATGTTGGACGGCTAGTTGGATGGTGCACAAATAGTGCATGGTTTACTTCTTAGCTATGTCATCAGCATTTAAGTTCCAGATCTGTAGTCCTTCATACCTCACAGTCCCTTTGAGGCTCCTTTTTCAATTCTACATTATACTCCTATTAAATTCTGGCTTTTCATGGGTATGGACTGTCCATATGTAATCTGGATATTAATGTGATATTAATAAGATACTAATTTCTTCATGCTCAATTTTTAGCACAAATTGTTGTAAAAAGTTGTGCTTCCAAGAGGTGACTAAAATTGAATGGTTAAACAAATTTATTTATTAATGTTTTTCTAAATTACCTGTGAAGGACATGTATCAAAGTACCTTATAGTGTGAACCCGGAAATATGAATTATTACAATTTATTACTTAAAACCCTATCCTTATCCTTTCCACAACTAGTCTTACTTGTCATAATATATAATAGTAAATACATTTGCCATTGCTTCAATAGTATTTCGATGCACTCAAAATCTAACAGGCACTTTTACTGAATTACCATATAAAGATGGATGAATCATTCATTTAGAAAAATCGATTGAATAGGAAAATGTTATCAGTATCACAGCCCCTCCCCTCCCCCCACCTCCCGAAAATGCATTAATCAATCATGTGTAGTTAAGAAAGCAGCAGTAAACAGAAAATATAAATATTTTTGTGGAGTTTTATATCTGTCTATGAGAAAAATTATAGTGAATATGAATGCACCTTAGTTTGCCTTTTTTAATTTAGATAGTTATCTTAAAATACACAAATTTCTGAGTATTGCCCCAAACATTTCACTCTGGATCCCTATACATCGTACTACACCTTCTCTAGAAGACCTAGACTGCCTTATTAAATTTAAATCTGGTTCTGCAAACGCACCTGCTTTTTCCCTTTCTGTTCTGTCTTTTCCATACTAACAAGCAATAGCAATCAGCCTTCTCTCCCCTCCCACTATTCTCTTAGATTGAGTTGATGGTTACTGTCATTAACACATTCTGTCACAGAATCACAGAATGCTATGGGGTTGGAAGGGACCTCTGGAGATCATCTAG
>JAOXJM010000002.1:5077211-5103010 GCA_026413425.1 Tringa solitaria | reverse complement strand
GGGCTTGGAGCAACCTGGTCTGGTGGGAGGTGTCCCTGCCCAGGGCAGGGGGGCTAGAACAAGATGGTCTTTAAGGTCCTTTCCAACCTAAACCATTCTATGCTTCTGTGAAGGCAATCACAACATTTTTGTTACTCAGGCAGTAACACATCCAGGAAGATCCCTAGCAGTTGTCTACAACAGAGCAACTTTGATTCACTGCATTAACTATTTTGCTTTGGACTTCACCCACCAAAATCCCTTTTGTGTCATTCTGACAGCATGTTTCTCCTGTGTATGGAAAAATATCGTCTGTAACCTAAACATCATCATGTCATGTTTTGCACCCTACAGGCTCAAAGCCCCACTAACTATTTGCAAGGCCTGGATGGAAGACCTATAATTGCTGCTCCTGTATTTACAAAGGTAATGTGCTCTGTGACATATTTGAAAGTTAAAGAGGTCAATTTATTGTATGGAGAAATAATTAAATTTTTCTAGCTATGAAAGATTAAAAAAAAAAGGAATTATGCATTTCTTAAGCCATTCAAGGATTTAAATGGCTTTATGAAATCCTACTGAAATCGGTATTACTTCCAGACTAAAAAGACATTTACTGACTGTCTATTCATTTTCTCTATTAGATGTTACAGGATATTTCAGCTTCTGAGGGGCAGCTTGTTGTCTTTGAATGTCGGGTGAAAGGAGCTCCTTCCCCAAAGGTTGAATGGTATAGAGAAGGAACACTGATAGAAGATTCTCCAGATTTTAGGATATTACAGAAAAGTATGTTTCTTGTGTGGAAATATCGTGTCTAATAAAATATAGGGAAGCAACAAAATTGCTAACATAGCAACACTTTGAATTTCTTCCTACAATGGTAAGAATTATATAAGCCATATTTATGGCAGTAGATCTGGGTTCCAGAAGCCAAAACTGTGGACGAATTGAACAGCGTACTCACAGGTAGTATTTGTCTGAGATGCCCCAAACTATTGGATTGTTTTGCCTTCTGCTTTGATCCCTTTGCCACTTTAATGTCATTTTCTAATTCAGCCTTACTTCTGCTATTTGATTTTGTTTTTTCACCATTTATGTAGAGTTACATTGCCCGTAAATCCCTCATCTTTTAGTTAAGTGCTATTATATTGTGCTTATGGGCAGTGGACAGCTTATTTATCCACAAAAGTAACTTGAAGCACACGTTAGCATGCTTACACATACATGTGTGTGCACGTTACATGCCAGGTCGCAAACATATACTTGTATCTTAATTTTCAAACTCAGTTGAAAGATCTGCAGTTTCCTCGTAAGTCAATGGAATGCTAAAATTGCTAAAACTCAATAGAAATTCCTTAAATACCACACTTAATCAAACCTAAATGAAACAATGTTCTATCATAACTTGTTTTCATTCAGAAATTCTCTTCAAGACACAATACAGTAGTACTAAGATTGCAAAAAAATAAAAATACTTCTTGCAGAATTTATTTCCTATTCATAAGTTCTCCAAAGTGTCCACGAGTGTTCACATTGTTCAGTGGATTTGACACACCACTGAGTATAAGGCCTGGCTGTCTCCAAAACTCTTTAAACAGAAAATCGGATCAAAAGCAGTATTCCATCATATTGAGAAGAGCAAGCTTCAGGTTTAATGCTTAAGAAAAAAAAAATTATTTGTGAAAGTAAGTATATTCAACCTGCTAATTCTGCTCTTCTTCTCTTTAGAGCCACGATCTATGGCTGAACCAGGTGAGGATCATTAACAGGCTTATACTTCTTTGATTACACGAATTCGGTGTTTTAACCTCATAAAATATTAATTAAACTCCATCATTTAATTAATATAATTTCTCCTTTTATAGCTACTAGTGAGATGCATTTCACTGTAGACTCTTCCATAAACATATAATTTGAATTAATTCTATCACTTTTGAAGAAAATATTGTTTCCTTTCTGCTTTGACCCAGTTCTAACTTAGGACCTCAATGTTACCACCTTATGAGCTAAAGATTAGCAAAATTAATGTATGAGGGTCCCCAGTATATCTGAGGATCAGAAGTACACCAGATGATGTAGGACTGAGCTATTTTTATCTAGTTTACCAGGGAACATTGCATCAGATGTTTAGCCATGTCAGCCATTCCCTTTGCTCCCTACCAGCGTAATATGAGAGTATCACATCAGGTGTTCCACCCCTGATATCAGCAAATCTTATAGAAGTGGCTGGATTTGCTAATTTCAAGGGTCAGAAGAGAATGTAGGCTACTCTGCATGATTTGAGCAAAGGAGCCTTACAGATTTTGATTACTTCTCCATGAGACAATCACTCTCCCCGTTACGCTTTTCACTATTACAAATATAAAGCCACCCCTCTTAGGACAGAAAATTACCAAAGGAGTATTAATTCTTATGGAATATAAACTTCTACAACTCTTTTCCTTGCCCTACTTTAATTTTTTTACCCCAAAAAGTATCTTGAAAGAGACTCCCTCTCTCTGCAATGTCTGTCGCTCAGAGTGAGGAATGAATAAATGGAGCTTCTACCAGAACCCACCGATGCTATTCCTTTACTGTCCAGTGGCATCACTGCTGAGTAATGTGAAGCAGTTTTTAGATGGTAATCAGTTGAGTGCAGTTGTCACTGCCTCATCACCTGCTGCTCATTCAGAAGGAATCTGGATTTCCATGCACGCAGTGGTTGGCAAATCCAAGTACTATGAACTAGATACTATAATGCCTTAAACTAGTTCTATAATCCTAGTACTATAATAAACTATTATTCTCCTATAGTTGTTAGCAAATAAGCTCTTTGTTGCTACTAGATTCTCCTCGGTGATGACATGAAACAATCAAATTTAAATGTGGTATGGACTTCTACAGAAATACTCATAAAATGTTAATCCTCTAGGGCTTTAGGAAAGTTTCTTGCAAAACGGTAGCAAAATAGTCCCTGACTAGTTGAAGGAATGCTATCAGCCACGTTTCAATACCCTTTAGATGTTACTCTCCCTCCTGGCCAAAGGAAAGATTTAAAATCCCATCACCATAGGTATTCAATAGCTGGTAATGCTGCACGGACATGTCAGATATTGGTCAGACAGGGATGTCAGAATCCCATACTGACCTTTCAAGATGGAATTTAATTTTTGTTAGGACAATTTTGCTAGCACATTTGTGGTGCCCATTAATCTTCTTCACAAAGAAGTGAAAAGACAACTTTCTATAAGCACAATTAGCACAACCCCCTCTATATGCAAATATGCACCAGTACTTTTGGAAAATGTCAGCCTATATGAATATGTTTTGTATTTCTTCACCTTACAGAGTGACTCCATTTGAGTTGTTCCCACTTAATTATACATAATCTTTCAACCTGCAAAGAGATAAAAATGCACCTATTTTAGTGAGTTGTGAGTAAAGAGCACATTTTCTTCAGAGAGAAAGTCTGTACTTCATGTGATTAGGAAAACATTTTCTACTGTTTTCCAAACACTGCTGACACCTGTTCTTCACTTTGGTTGGGCGTGCTGGAGCACAGAGGGTGCCAGTTGCTGCAGACAATGCTGATAACAGCTGCTGTGCACAAAGGCTGCCAAAACTGATAATACTGATGAAACTGAAATCAAACTGAGCAAGGTGGAAAACCTTAAGGAAATGTCCCCGAGGGTAGTCAAGGCTTTGTGTGTTTGTTCAATGTGTGTTTACTTCAAGCAATAATACTTTTCTGATGCTTTGCAGAGGAAATTTGTACTCTGGTTATTGCTGAAGTATTTTCAGAAGATTCTGGCACTTTCACCTGTACTGCAAGCAATAAATATGGCACAGTATCTAGTATAGCTCATCTAACTGTCAAAGGTAAGAGTTGGTTTTAGTCCTGTGCTTGCTAGTAAATAGAAGCAGAGCAGGCTGCTGCACTGTGCACTCCAGGCTGCTTATCGAACATAGATTGCTATGGTTTTTCAACACATCCTTCCCCTATTTGAAATGTGAAGGAACAAAGAGCATTAGGGAATGAATCTCACAGCCCTTCCAAAAACACAACGCTTGCTGACCTCAAGATTTGGGCAATAGCCATTTTTAGAATCTCTATGGATTGCCTAGTTTGCTATTCCAATAACTCCTTGGTGCAGAGCCCAAAGGAGGAAACCTCCAAACAGATTCTTTCATACTGCCTACATGATTTATGCTGCCAAGACAGCGAGCAGTTAAGTGAGCAAAGCAAAGTACATAAAAGCCTAGTGCACTGTTGACTCCAATTCAGCTCAAGTTCTGGCAGTGTTCTTCATAACTAAAAAGTTAGAGAACGCTCTTGAAAGAAAGTTTGTATTTCAAAGATGCTGGTGGAATTCACGGGGGAACTTCACGGACCTTTGTGGCTGAAGAGCACTGCTGGATCTTCCAGACTAGAACTGTGTCTCTTTTTCTGCCACTTTTACCCTATGCCTTTGTCAAGGGATAAGGGAATTTGTTGTTAAACAAATGAGGTCAAACAACTCAATCCAACAACTGGGAGGACATCAAAGTGAGTTTTTCCAACTGTAACTTTTGTGATTTCATTTCGTTATAATTTATGGTATTTACAAGTCACTGAAAGTTTGATATTTGCTATTTCAGCATCTGAAGACAGCAGTAATGCTGCTACCCTTCACACAATGAGCTCAATCAACTTAATTGCTGCTGAACATGAACCTCTGCCACAAACTCCTTCCCATCATGTAGTAAATCAAAGCCCCAAACCTAAACTTGAAGGTGTTCTTGTGAACCACAATGAACCCAGATCGAGCTCCAAGGCAGGTCTCCGTGTGCACTTCAAGCTGCCTGAAGATGATAAAAGAAGTGAATCACCATCAGAGGATGGACCTGGTGCTACAAACCAAATCAGACCCAACTATTTCCAAGAGAGGATAAATGGTCAACCAATGAAAATACCAGAGCCAACATCACCATCCAAGGAACCCCCCCCAGTATTGGCTAAACCAAAGCTGTAAGTAAAAGGAATTCTAAGTTTCAGGAGCATCACCTGGTATTACTTAGAATTCATAGACCAGGACACTATTGCACCAGAGCAAAAAACTGAAACACAGAACAAAAAAAGACAGTCAGTATCACATGGTGCTGGCCTAACTAACCATACTCTTAGAAAACATATGCTACAGAGCTTGATTTTTTTATTCTGTATGTGCCTCTTGGAAAAGCATTCTCCAGATTTAAAAGGAAAATGCTTTCCTTTTGAAATTTTATTGAATTCTACAACATCTTCTGCTGTTGTTCACAGAAGATGAACAACACTGCTTTTATGCAGGCAAAATAAAAGCAGGTTCTTCAAACATATCTCACTCAATTCTGAGTATGCAGTTTTGCCAAAATCATACATATTCAGTCTTACACATAGTATGGACTAGCAACCAGCTACCAACTGTAGTCCCAGAGGCCATATCTCATGACCTTAATGTCTCACAAACCTATTATTTTCCTGAAACAGATAAAATACTTGGAAACGGTTGATAATGTGAAACCACTTGAACTAAAAAGCACTTGCGTGATTAGTGCACTGTGAACTCAAGGGGAAATTTTAAGAAGTAGTGTAGTTTTCTTAGAGGACAATTTATGGAGTTCACACTGCAGTTTATTAAGAAACATCTTTTCAGCATTTTTGAAACCTGCCAGATCTAATTTAACAAAAAAACAAGAAGAGTCCTTCATTTCATTTCTTAAAGAGGCAGAAGCTTTAACTAAAGACTCAGGAAAGACTTTATAAAGTAATTCATTGGTATTCTTAAGCAGGGATGTAATTTCATAGCATAAACATTACAAGTAAGATGACAGAACTTACATACCATGTAACAGAGGAAGAACTTGGAGCAGTATTTTTTAATTTTTTTAAGCCTGTATTCATAGCCCTATTTACTTTCAGAGCTATAATGTTTTTAAGGAGGGAGTAGAACCAGTATTTAAGTTGCTCAATGCTTGCATAAAGCAGAATTTCTCTCAAATGCCCCACAATGTAACAAAGGAGTGCATTATTATACAGATATATGTATGAAGGACACAAAATCAGGATTGCAAAACTTCTAACTCTCTAAGGTTCTACTTTTTGAAAGCTTGAGATTGCTATCTTTATCTACCTTTAATGTGATCTTTTAGTACATTATAGAAACTATAATTCTTTTAAATAAAAAGTTCCATTGACTTCATCTATTTGGTTTGTTAGTACTAGTTGTGGTTAGTCTCTACATCCACATTTTTCACTATTTAACAATAGTTATTTAACACTTGACAATTTATTACATGATCATTTTCCATATCCTCTATGTCCTTTTTGTTTTGGAAGGAGGAAAGTTAGCCTGTTATCCATATGCTGTATTTCCATACACATAACAACTAAATAAAACACTTGGCAAGGCAAAATTATTTTCCTTAATTGCAAAGTAAAAAAGCCCTGAAGATACATACAGTAGATAACATCAAGGAAACAATAATTGCATGAATTGCAAGTCCCCTCTGAATGATGCACACTTACAAAGCTTTATTAGCCAAAATGCTGGTTTCAGGAACTACTTAAACAGGAGGTAAATAACTGCAAGCTGGCTTACAAATGCTCATTTAAAATCTGATAAACCAAATCCTACTCTTAGTTACACGAGCAGAGAGGTACTAAGGTGACAGAGCAGAATTTGACAATGCTATCCCCTAGGTATTTTCAAGTAAGATTTATATTTATATTTCAGTCAAATAATTTTCAGACAAAAAGCACTTGTGCCTCTGGCAAAGAAGGGGAGAGGAAGAAAAAGTTTCTTTTAGTAGTAGACTATGCTCTTCTCATAACGTTAGAGAATAGGTCATGTAGGAGTTTCCCCTATCTCTTACTGTATCACAGGACACAGAGTATTTTCTCTTGCAGTTTGCATACGGAAATGTAGTCAGACAGCACATTGAGGGCTCATGACCAATTTTGCCTGTCTTTGTTTTATATGCAGTGATCAGACCCAGTTGAAACAGCTCCAGAACCAAGTCTTGCTTGAACAACAGCAGCTGTATCAGACATCTACAAGAGAGCTGTCATTCAACACAGCTTTACTGAATTCTGCTACTTCACTCCATCAACAGTCCACCTCAACTACATACAAACAAAGCAAAGCCTCTGCTTCACAAGCATTCGGCTATACACGACCTAAGCAGTTCCTACCATCACAAAGTACCCCACCTACCAGCTCCTCTTCTAGCTCCTCAGTTACAACACTCAGCAACATCCCTCAAGGAACTCAAAGAACAAATAACAAGGAAAATTTCACAGGAAATCCTCCATCTGCCCAATCAAGGTTTTCAGGAGGGTTTACAAGCAAAAGTGAACAGTCTCTACCGAGCCCTAAAGAATCTATGGTGCCTCCATTAACATTTTCTACTTCTAGTGTAAAACAGTTTCAGCCGCAGAGTGTGACTCCTGCTCCTATCTCCCCACCGGGCCGAATTCAGAATCCTGCAGCTTTCCTTAGTTCTGTTCTTCCTTCACTTCCTACTGTGCCATCAACTAATGCCATGGGACTGCCCAGAAGTACACCAACGACGTAAGTAGCATAAATCATATGTGCAGAAGCAGGGACAAGAAACACTCATAAGGGGAACTAAAATCTATTTCTGTTCAGTGAGCAGTTTACTGAAAGTCAAGTCATTCATAAAATAGAAAAGCAAGTTATTAATATATTCTAGTCATTTCATCTAACCTTTACATTCAACTAAGAAAGGATGGGATAGTAGTTTCTACAATAAGCTGTATCAAGAGTAAAATATATTCAGTATAGAGAAATGTGAGTTTATGAACAGTTACATACAAGAATTTGGGGGCTCAGAGCTTCATAGGACTGTACTAGTGGGAGAAAGGAGATTTCATGAGCTTGCAAGATAAGACCATTTGCCTATATGAGCTATAAAAACTTTCTTACCTATTGTAAGCAACAAGTAAAGTTTTAAGAGGTATCTCATAATGTATGTTATTTCTTAGTCCAGGTATATCTAAGAGATAACTTATGTAAAGGTCTTTGTTGTAATACTTTCTGTATTTAAAGTTCCCCAGAAAACCTCTAACAGTTTGCACGTTAATATTTTAATTGCCATCCAGCACGATTTCTGTGACAAATGGCTACCACCATACAAGCAAATAAGGATAATGATGTACGGGAAAGGTTGTGGTGTTAAAAGTTCCTTCTTTACTAGTAGAGTTGAAATTAACATCTCTTTTGTGGACTATGTAAACCCTGTGTTAGCATGGCTAGCACCAGTGGATTGATACAACTTTTTTTCCATAGAACTCCAAACGAAGGAGTATTTCCCCCTTTTACCAATGGTACACTTCAAGGTAGTGACAGCCCTCAGTGAGTCACAATCTTCTACTTACTTTGCTGATACTACATCAACCATTCTGTAATTACAACAGAAAAAAGTATCCCTGTATACATAACATTCACCACTCTGTGTGCCAAGAAATCCTGCCTTCAAACCATCACCGCGCTCCTACTCACAGACTTCCTAGCTGCCCAGCACAGCCACATCATTGGCATCCCTCTGTGGCACACGCCTGGAGGCCTTCACGGCCCTGGCATCACGGGCAGGCATTCATAATAGAGTTACAAGTGAAGGGTTTAAACATACCCAACTCAAGCCTTCAGCCTGCTTTCACAACATTGCAACAACAACCAAAAATCAACTGCAACTCCTCATCCCTTCCTCCCCTTCCCAACTGGCGCACAAGTGCTCAAGCTCTATTCTCTTTGCATTAATGACACTTCACCCTTGCAAAGTGCTTTACCTTTTCTGACTGCTGGTTACAAAAGCAGTGAGAGATCACCATGTCCGCAGAACAACAGAAGGAAGCTATCATGCTTCTCAGTTATGCCTTTTACCTAGACCCCCTGTTATTAATACCCCAAGTCCTGGTGAACTACTAGAACATTGCATGCTCTCTAGTAGTTTGCTGCTCTCACGGTTTCCTGACAGTCTACTTTAAGAACTTGACTGTTTTCAAACACTAAAATAAAACTATATAAAAAATAGCAATACTATTTTTCAATACTAAAGTAAAACAGACTACATCTGTAAAAAATAAAAAGAACCGCTGATATTAGATGTCATAAAAGGGTGAGAGAAATGAAAGAAGTAAAAGTTCACGGAAAGAGTAAATGATCAATGAAGTTGTAAGGTAAAGATCAAAGAAAAATCATACTAACTTTTAAATTCTTGCCTGATATAGTAAAACGTAAAAATTATATACCTGTGGTAACACCTATACAAATTTATTTAGCATTGTGACATCATTATTCCAGGATAAATATAAATGGAATTTAGATGCTTATCATAGTCTTATAATGCTTATTCTCTTCAAGATGTGTGTCCTTAATTCCTAGTGGAATGGGATGCACCATTAAAATAGTACAAAAAAAAAAACCAAATCCCATATTGTGCTTTGGCTTCTACACTTATGTAGAATGTAGAAATAATAGGTTCCTCCAGACAACTGAAGTGTAACATATCATATCACACAGGTGACAAAAAAAAAATACTGGTTGCTGCATGTTAGTATCAGAATTTTCTTTTAATAGCCCAACCCAGGGATTAACAAAGAAAAATCTGAAGCCTCTGCCGTTAGCAACAGATGATTCTATTCGGGAAAATAAAGCTGCACTTGTAAAGGACCTGGGAAGAAAACTGCATTTCAGAGTGGATGTTAATCAAGAAAGTAGTCAGCAGGTAAGAAAATCGAGTGTTATTAAAATAAATTTCACTTATGAACAAGACATGTATTGTGACTCGTGGAACAAAAGGTGTTTGTGTGGTTGAGCTGCTACAACACTGTGCAGAGTGAGCTTTCCTGGTAAGTACTGGTTTGGAATAGCAAATTGGAGCTTTAAATAGGAAGTATGAGGGGATGCAGCTGTAGAGGGTTTACTTTGTGACTGAGTAGCATTTTTAATTTCTGATCATCTCTATTAGAGACTGGTAGGAATGTAAAACTTTCTTCTTTTCATAGACCCTTCTGTACACTGGATTTCATCTTTTCACTTTGCAACACGCTCAACTCATGGCACACACACATTCATACGCTGTATATTTTTAACATAAATTAAGCAGTAATCAAACTGTTTAAGAAAAGGTTTCTGTTTTTATTTTGGTTGAACTAAAATGTGGTATTCAATTTTTAGAATTAAACCTATTTTCCTGACTCATATGAATTGAGAGGGACTAGTTAGGAACTTAACAAAGTTTTTGGTAGCCGTTACTGGCATACATCAAACTATAGGCCTAGCATTATGAGAGTTTAGCAAAATGATAAGCCTTTTACAAAGTTCAAGGAACTAAACATCCATTCATTCTTAACTAGAATCAATAAATTCTCTGGATCTGGGCAGTGCCTATGAAATTAAAGAAGTAATAAAAAATGAAATAATATTATGAGGTGAATCAGGTCCAACCACCCTTGAATGACAGTAGGACACACTAAGGACTGCTAGAGAGCTGTTCTGTCTGTAGGCAGTGATGCTACTCTCACCTTGGCCACGGAGCCCTCCATAGCTGCCCTTCCTGCTCAGGCTTAATGCAGCAAATAATGGTTTACCCTCATCTGTCGTCAACAAGGGAACTTTTCACAATGTCTGTTAGCCCTTCTGCCAGAGAACATGCAAAGATAAGCAAAAAGTCATGGAGTCTCTGGAGCACATTACCCTCTGTGGACAACTGCAGTGTAATCCCTGTTTTTTTAATATTGCTGTTGACCTTCTTTCTGACAGATCACGCTGCCAAAGCACTTTGAGTAAAACAACTGGCAAGCAGTATGTTTTGCAGATGAAACACAAGTGTTACAATTTGTACTTGCTATGGTAGTAAGACAAATTATTTAGAGAGCTACTGTGAAATACCAATCGGTCTTTTGAGTTAACTGCATGATAACCCCTTTAGAAGCAATGATCACTGCTAGTGTCAAAGTTATCTGCTGACAGCAAAAGTTATTTATACACTTATTTGCTATTCTGTATGACACTAAACCAAAATCTTTATTCCCAGTCCCCTAAACACTGAAAAACTTCGAAGCTGGCACTGCTCTAATTGTTACGGTAATTAGGATGCCAATGGTAATGAAGTAGAAAATAATTTTAGGATTGCTCAATAGAAGTTCCCTCATTTTCCACTCAGTTTCAACCTTTAATAATTTCTGATTTTATGCTTCCACCTCCCAGAAAACCACTGCTCAGCCTGACTCCAGCAAGTTCAAGTCTGAGTTTTCTCTGCAGTGGAAGCAGTGATTATTTAAAGAGATGAGAGGATAGAGTATTTTCCGAAACTCCTATTGCTTTGCTGTTTATAGAACAATCAGCATCATGAGAATAATATGTTGGAGTGCTGCATTCACACCCATAGATTTTGTCCCGTTTTTTCCTCTCATAGTTAACACAGAATTAAAAAGAAGAATTTTCATCCTATATATAGCATAACTGCATTAAATTTATTATTATAATGGTAGGAAAAGCCTTTTATTCACTTTCTCTTGAATATGAACACAACTCTCCCCTGTGTGAGAGATCACTGCATAATGAATAGAGTACAGCATCCCATAAGAATCTCAAAGTGTTGGCTTCCTTGTATTTTCTACATACTATTTTAAAAATTCCTTCTCATAAAATGTGTCCTATAGCATATTTTTATTTAGAGAATTTTATAATAACTCCATTTCATTTCAATAGCAGCATTTGGTCTCATTTACAATATCTGCAGAGCATGTAAGGATCATCTAGAATGAAAGCTGAAGATGACAAGTCTGTGCTTTAAAGTACTGGTCTTGTCTTATGTTACTATATACAGTGCAGTAATGAACGTGAGTGATTTACATCCTAGTGCTCTATTTATCTATCATTGACTTCCATATGAAAAGTGTTTAGCTTACAAGATTTTCCTAAGTGTCAGCATTATGCACTCAGCATGATATCTAATAATCCAGATGTACTCCTCCTGTTTCATCCAGTACATCATTCATCTCCAACAATAAGGAAATCCAGAATCAGAACATAGTTGGTAATTTTGCTGACATTGCATGAGACAGAACAGATTAGCCTCTGGTCTTCTGTAGTTCTGATAATCATGCAGTGCTGACAGAAATACCAATATGATTTTGCTAGAAATCTAGCTGCAACTTTGATCAAGTACATGCAGTAATAAGCTGTCATTTTTACCAGAAAAGACCATACCTGTCATTTATGCAGATGGTGGCATGTTATATTGCTAAATATGCTAAATTTCATCACAATTAGGAGCGTTGAAAAAAAAGGTGGTTCACTTACACCAAATGTCTTCAGTCAGATTCGCTCAGTTCTTTCAAACAGAAGATAAACTAACCGAGGATTAGCTTTACACAGCTGCAGGAAAAGGTTAGGACAAATCCCAGGACCGAGCCCAGTTTCTTCCTTGGCCTGAAGACAGTCAAATTCTTAACTGTTAAATTCTGTAAGGGCAGCCCAACACCTTGCCCGTGGGTATGTGTACCATTGGTGCTGTGCCAGGTTGCACGAATAATTAAGCATTATTTATCAGCAAGATAAAAAACTGGAAATTGCACCTTTTCGAACAGCTCCCTTAACAGGAGACCTGAGCCTGTCATCTTCTCCAGCTCAATGAACAAAACTTAAGACTTTCAGGCAGTGTGGAACAGGCCCTCCTTTAGCAGGAGAGCATTTCAGCTTAATGGTTAGGGTTGTTTGAGGAAGCTGCTAGTTTGTGTTGGAGAAAAGAAGCAGAGACAAACTGAGAGACAGAGAAAAAAAACCCCAACACTCTCCTGCCTAATTCCTAGGACAAACACCCAGATTCTTGTCCTTGCTGGAGTGGATGTTTCAGTATTTCTTCAAAGTGAAAGACGACAAGAAGGACAAAGAACTTCCCTGTCCACTCATCTCCATGCCCATAATGTTTTATCCTTGGAGACTTCCTCTTGGAGACTGAAGTTGAAATCCTGTGAGACAAAGCATCCAAGTCTCAGAACCTCAGTGAATGTCTGGGCTACTGCACCACCTGATGAAAGGAGAGCACAGCCGATGTCATCTCCACTTCCCAAAATCTGTCAGTCTAGTCCTTTGGGCCTTTTTGGTCTTCCTTACAAAATATCTTGGTAATGTTCAGTTAGAACATGTCATGTAGAAACAAATGGATGCATGGGGAGAAAAGGGCAGACCGAGAATTTGAGGCAAATGGAACAAAATATAAATGTGTCATGCAAACTGATTCTTTTATCCTGGTATTTCAAAACATTTACAGGCTTCACCAATGAGACTAGAAATAGAGGAAATTCAGGCAAAACTTAGAAATTAACGACATTATCTCCTCAAAACTTTGCTACACAAATAATACAAAAAAAAATATGAGGTAATTAAACCTAAAAATCCTGTGCAGTAATACAATTAAAGGAATTAAGTGTGCAATAATAAAGGAAAGTTAAGTAGCTAGGCCTGATTTATATATTTTAGTTGTAAGAACTACAAACTGTGCTCACATATCTGTGTCATTTACTGTGAAGAATATCATGTGGCAATGCTGGTTGCTTCTGTCTTACGTAAGACCCAGATGGTAGCATGGTCACTGCCTTATTTTTAGGACAAAGAGTAAACCTACAGCTGTTTAGAAACTTATGCACAGCCCTCACATAAATATTCTTCACTTTTGCTAGGGAATACTTTATAAGAAATTTCAGAGCAGAAGAGATGCAAGGTTTGACCAAAAGCTTTTAGATCATTAAAAACCATGGCCTGCAAAGCCATATGCAGAACCCAGCTCATCACACAGGCCACACCACTACCACCACCTCAACACTGATCAAACAGAACCATCTCCTCACAGTTCCCATACTGAACAGTCAGTCTCAGAAAGGTCCTAAGAATCACCAAGACCTCTGTTCCCCAGAACACGAGAATTACGCTTAATTCAATCGCTCCAAAAATCTTGTTCAAAAACAAACTTCATATCATCTCTCAAAGCTCAACAAATGTAGGCAGTTTTTGGGCTAAGGATGGGAATTAAACCACAAGGAGTCTTCACAGAAGCTTATTTGCTCTGCACTAGAAATGAGAAGAGATTTAAGAACCTGACAAAGACAGATTATTAG
The DNA here is from genome assembly GCA_026413425.1 of Tringa solitaria. Lineage (NCBI taxonomy): Eukaryota > Metazoa > Chordata > Aves > Charadriiformes > Scolopacidae > Tringa > Tringa solitaria. The sequence goes on along the minus strand of JAOXJM010000002.1, from coordinate 5,088,891 downwards.
ATCTTGATATTAATAGGTATAAACTCCCAATAATTATGGGAATGAATAGTGAAACAACCACTTGTAGCTATCTTCTCAAGACCTAGATCTAATCAACAAAATGCAGACAGGTTTTCCTGGTAAGGATCCCAGCTTGCTATCACCTAGGAAAGGGAATCTGAGCTCCTCATGCTTTCACACGCACACCTAAGCCACTCACTTCAGCTGACAAGTCTGTGGGAGCTGGACATGCAAAACTCATTTGCTTTCTCTTCTGTCTTCCTCTTGCTCAAGCATCTTGAACTGAACGGCATTTAGGATATTGTCTAGCCGTGTACCACAGATGACTTGGTAGACTCTTCAAGGCTTTGTGTGTCCATTTGGATAGCATGATCTTCATGCCCTGTGCTATGTAAGATGGCCCAACATAATTCACCCGCAAAAATAAGTCACTTCAGCGATACCTCTTCATGGGCCAGATAAGTGAAGAAAAGCATACACGTTGGATCTGTTGTTTTCTGATTCCCACCACTGAGAGGGGAGGGAGGTGGGGGGAAGGGAAGGAGAATCCAAACTGAACAGAAGATTTCAGTCAGAGTAGGCTAGAGGAGATTTTGAAGCCAAAGAGCGTTACAGCTTGGAAGCAGACACTGAGATGCAATATATGCCAGTTTCTTAGATAAACTCTTAACTGGATTTAGAATAACTCTGCCAAAAAGTCAGTCTAGTAAAAGTTACAAAACTTGGATTAAATTGGGAAATTTGTCTGGAGTTGGCAATGAGTGGCAAAGAGAATTACATTTTTATGCACTACATGAGAATCAACATTCAAATAAAATTCCTCTGGCCTTTCTATATGTGGTAATTTCCATGGGTTACTATGCTAACATGAGATTGTTTTAATGCTACAAGATTCTAGTAACTGTTAGCGAGCGTGTATTTTCACTAAGATCTGAATCCTGCTGAAGTCAATAGCAAGATGGGCTTTAACTTCAACAGATACAGGATTTTAGAATTCATATTCACAAGCAGAGATGCTTAGAAGCTTACAGGAATTACTACAGTCTGTGCAATTCCCCTTTTTGCCAAGAAGGTTCACAGGTAGCAGAATGGCCCAGGAGCCAAATTACTTGACTCAAAATCCAGGAGACCATGATCCAACTCTCTGCTCTGTCACAGACTTTCTATTACCTTAACAGGTCACTTAACTTCTTTAGGCCTCAATTTCTCATATGTAAAACACAAGTAACAGGCCTGCCCTGAAGGGTGCCTTACTGCCAGGTGCTCAAAATACGATGGTGATGGGCCCAAATAGATCAATCACAAAGACAAAATGATGTGACTGTACTTCAACAGGACTTGCATTGGAAAAAAAATTGTTTGCCATGCTGGTCAAATTACAGCCATCCAGCAGCACCCTACAACAGTATTGCAAAGTATTACTACAACAGTGCAAAGGCTAGCAACTCCCCAGAAGTCGCATTTCACTGCTCCAGCTGCCCCAAATTTCCGCTAGAACTTATCTGACTTATCTTTTTTTTTTCCCTTTTGAGTTAACTTTCTTGTAGCTCACTCCTGCAGAACAGCTCACTGTGGGATCTAAACGGGTTCGGCTACATTAATATATACTTAATATGCTACACAGCTCTGTGGCAATAACGCGGCGCAGATCACTTACAAGGTGCTACTAATGACTAGAGAAACATGATACAGAACTGCTTAAGACATACAATTCACCAGCATTTTGCTCTGGCCAGTTTTAAGCCTTTTACCCTTCTGGCTATATCCTGATAGGATTAATGCAACCACCGGTCCCTACTCCCCTTTTGCTAATGCATGGAAGCAAAATATCCAGGTTTCAAAAGTTGCAGTCTACTCAGCCTACAGAGATATAGATATATATTATAATTGTATATAGTTATGTGCTATCTATATTCTAATTTGTACAGGACATTTACACCTCCACATAGGAGCTTTAATTTTACAGTTTTCTAGCTGGGAGACAGCACAATTTTAAATATCTGGCTACTATATTAAACAAGTCTGTAAAAATGTCATGTTTCAGAAATGTTGCCAAAAAGCAGCTGGAACCCTGCATTTTTGACCCAAAATCAGAGCTTAACCCTTTGTACTCTTTCCCTTAGTCTTCTCATTACACTGAACTGCAGCCTAGTTTTAACATTGTACGCAGTGATCACATTGACTTGTTCTTTGTGTGACACTTTACGAAATACTTGTCTGACCCACAACCACAAACACTTTGCTCTACTCCACTTATGTAATCACAATCAGAAATAGTTCTATGGCTTATGTGATAAAAACAGTTCTTCAGAAAGCTATATTAACAACTCTCTTGTGCTTTTGCTAGTCCCAGAAGAAAAACTACCAAACAAGCAAAAAACCTCCATGATTATGTTCTCTATACAACTGTGTGTTTCCACTTATTTCAGAGATTCCTGCTCTTTGTAAGAAGCTTGGTATAACATATAACACCTTCAGTCTGTATATGTTGGTGTTAAAATTTTCACAGCAATGTTAACTTAGTCTTGTTGGTTTGTGTGTAAATTTATATAAGCATATATATGCATATATTGAGAAAGACAAACTGAAGTACGTGCACAACACACAGGCAACACTTTGGGGCTGTGAGAACCCTAACTTCAATATTTTCTAATTTAAAATGTATTTTTGAATATAACTCCTTAAAATGACCAAACACAAATGGCCTGCACAGCTTCTAGCCAGAGACTGTTGGGTTTGCATGGAAACTCAATGACTTTTGTGGCTTCCACAGGCAGAGAAGCAGCTGCCAGTAATGATAGCCCAGTGTTGACGGTGCAGCAATACACATTGGTTCTGAAAAACCACTACCTTTATTTTATGTGCACATACATCCAGAGTCACATGCACTCAAGAAACGTGAGAGAAAACCTGTCTATGATTAACTTCATGCCCCATGAAATGCATTCCTTCCTCTATTATATTTCCATCTGCAAGTGGATATATGAAAAGGAAGAACTGCCCTTATTTCTTACCGAAGTAAAGTTTGTAAGAAGTTAGTAACTTCAGCACACAGTCAGGAAAAATAAAAATTATACACTGTGTTCACAGAAAACATTTTCAGATCTAAAAGAGAGGGAAGAAACATTAGGTTAATTACAGTTTGAAAATAATTGCTCCAAGTTGAATTAATGTTAATTGGTTAGACAACTTAAGACACACTTGTATCCTTGGAATAGAGGAAAGATGTTAATTGTATCTAAAACCATTGATTGGTTTCATCTGTACGCCATCATGGTTACAGCAACATTAGACTATTAATTCCTTATTACATACTGCGACATCTTTGGAAAGCAGTGAATCTGGGAAAAAAATCAGCATGAAAAACTGCTGACTAAACCCAACTACCTATAAACAACACTGGCCTCTCCCATTAGCTTGCAGTATTCCATTGCCTTTTAACTCCACTCTGCAGCATTTTGTTCTGGAGTCAACGCCATATTCACTAACATGATGTCTTGAAAGTGTAACAGTGACAAATTATTAGATAATGGAAAGAGAAGGAAGGAAAGAGATTACTTCTGCCTTAATTAATCCTTAATTAGCCGCCACATTTCCAAAGACCCCACAGCATGTGAAATCCCCGAAAACAATTTCATTCTTAGAAGAATTTCATATAGCGTTTTCAAGTCCTACTGGAAAATTCAGACACTCAAAGCAATCCTTTCTCAGTAGGTCAATTTTTTTGCCACAGATTTTGCTCTCTGCTGCTAAGAACTGGCTAAACAACATGAAGGCAACTAGCAAAAGTGCTCAAAGTGGAAGAAAACAAAACTCCAAAAATGTTCTTCAGCACATTGCTTGCAACAAAGTGTTTAGGTTTGAATTCCTTTATTTACAGGAGACTCTAGAAACAAAATATGACCAGAGTACATTTTGGTGACATGGCTGCTTCCTAGAACATAGCAGTCACTCCCTGATTTTTACTTGATTCCTCTTTCCTAATAATGGGCTTTTTCTCTGTATGAAGGGTAAAAGACTGGTTGTTTAACTTGCCCTTGGAACACTATAACCAGCTCTTGCTATCTAAATGGAAAATTGAGAGCTTCGCTTGGTCACAAATCAGAGAATGTCCAGTTTTACACTGGCTTAACTGAGATTAGAATTTGATCTATTCAAGTGATTTGTTGAGACATGCTGTGAGAAAGAAAAAAAGCTCCACAAGATGAAACTTTATCAGGCTGTTTGCTGATCACCAGCTGTTGGCCAGCCCACAGAGCAAAGCAAGCCACCTAAGAAAGTGGATACCACCTAGCGGCTGGCTCCCACCCTTTGGCACATGTCTCACCCACTACTTCAGACCTGCAAGCTCAAAAACTCCTACTTGGCCAAGCTGTACTCGCAGTGGTACCATTTGAAGAGAGTACCAGAGGGCAGACTGGCCCTGTCAGAGTGGAGAGGAAGTGTTGCAGGTAAGGAAGGTGCCTTGAAGAGGGGACCCAGCAACTTAAGCTCCCCATAAACACTTTTGTTACCTCCTAATTATCAGCACTGCTCCAAAGCTGTGGGGAACATCCCTGCAGCACCAGAGAAGCAGGGAGGAGTGGAAGGAAGACTTGGTTTCCAGTAAAGAGAGTTCAGTCATGACTCTGCGCTGTCTGCCTTTTCCTACCATAGCTAATCTTTACTGGATCTGACCTTACAGCAACCCCCCAAAAAAAGATTTTAGGTTAAAAGACCAATATACAACATCGACCATTACAGTACCAAAATCAGATATTACCAGGGCATTTATTCCATCACAGCAATTTCCAGCTTTTTAACTCAGGCTTCGTGGCTGCCATGTTTTCCTCCTCTCAAGTTTCAGACTCTTGTCTCCTCAAAACTCCCTTGTACACCTCTCAATCTTTGGCCATTTCTGTCTCCTTGGTCTTCTGAAGAAATCAGAAGACTTTGTCAGCTAAAATTTTGTGCTGCCTCTCCACCTTTGCTCCTTACTATTTAGGAACTACTGGTCAAGAGCACAATCAGCAGTATGATGGAATATGTATACGATCAGGGATGCAAGAACCAGCAATTTGGGATCTTTGCTGCTTCTTTAATTAACTTTCTGTAAGATTTCAGACAAGATGCATTTTCTGAACCTTGCTTTTTCAGCAAATGGAATATATCTAAGGATAGGCTACATCCTTATTTATGATTCACTAGTTTCTAATATTCAATATAAGAAATGAGAATTTCACTTCTTTTGTGGTCAAAAACACCCTGACTGTTGGTCTGGTGTTTCACATGTCACAGCAAGAGGCATTTGATGAAATGCCTCTTGGTCTAGGCAAGAGAGATCCTCATGCCAAACTGCTAGGTAACAAGAGATTTCTCATTGACTTCAGGGGATTAGGAGGAGGCTCATAATCACATAAAACAATCAGGAAATGGTCATTTATGTAGGAATATACTGGTTTTCTTGCATCGTCTGTTTAATCTTCTAAGGATTTAAATGTGATATGTTTTGCTTTCTCAGTTTCACCAGCTAGAAATATAGTCAAGTTTTAACCTGAAGGTAAATAACTGAAAATATTTCACTTTCTTCATAGCTTTCTCTTTTAGTAGGTATAGTTTTCCTTATTTAATTCTGCATTTTAATCTACAGCAGTATTCATTTCCATAATTAGCAGGTAAATTATATTTAAACACAAAATCCTCAAAAATTTGGTGTATTTTAATGATCTTTTTTGATCAAGCCTGCAAAAGTACAGTTTTTTCATAGGGACTTAGAGGAGCTACATGTTTGATTTTTTAGCTGCCTAAACTCAGTTTCATTAGTCACATTGTGCAAACTTAAGATGCAGTGAGAGAATTTGTGTCTGCAGACCAAATTCAGACTGTTTCAATATGTCCTAGTTTACATAGGTTTTTATATTTTAACTCATTTTGGGATTAGTCTAAAAGCGCAAATGACTGCAAGTACCACAGAGCACGACTCATCTTGTTCAGAACTGTGCCTCTCGCTCTCTGCAGGAATACAGGATTTCAAGCTTTGAGCAGAGGCTGATGAACGAAATAGAATTTCGCCTTGAACGTACCCCGGTGGATGAATCAGATGATGAAATCCAACACGAGGAAATCCCCACAGGCAAATATATAGCACCCATCTTCGATAAGAGACTCAAGCATTTTCGGGTAATGGAAGGATCTCCTATTACATTCACTTGCAAAATTGTTGGAATACCTGTTCCCAAGGTAGGTCATTCTCACTGTTAGTGGTAAAGGAATAAAAAGCAACTACCTGCAGTTTTTATAGATCTCCCTGAAAAGCCTCAGTCCTAAGAATATGGCTCTGTGGAGAGAGCTCTAAAACAAATTATTTCCCTCCCACTTTCTAAAAATAACTATCTAAAATAACTTAATAAAAAATTAAATAATTTCTAAAATAACAGTATCTGCTCCTGAGCACGTATCCTTGATGTACTGTGTAGACTGCCTCATAACCACCTGACCTCAAGAGAAACAGGACTTCAAAACCCCCCAAAAAATTAACTTCTCAGAAAGATAAGAACTGATCTGAGATAAACCAGTAATGTGTCTGTAGCCAAGAAAAGAGAATCCAACAGGCCCAGCTATGCAAAGGAGATATGCAGCTTTCCAAGTTCAACCTGGAATCATTCTACTTCACGTTGTAACCGATCTGCACATTTTATAATGTTCTAAAATTTTTACTAGCAATTGGCCAACTTATGTCACGTTCTTCTATGTTTTTTCTAGTCACTATTCCACTACAGAGCAAGTGTTAAGTCACTGGGGGGGTTCTGATCACTACAGGTATATTGGTTCAAGGACGGCAAGCAGATTTCAAAGAAAAACAAGCATTTCAAAATGAATAGAGAAGAAGATGGAACATGTTCTTTACATATTGAAGCTTCTACTAATGATGATGATGGCAACTATACGATTATGGCTGCAAACCCACAAGTAAGGTGTTTTATTTTCCTCTACAAAAATGACTGTTTCATCTTTTTCTAATATATGTTAATAGTAACACGGATTGGGCCACCAAGCCTGACAGCGAGTGGTGACTGTATCAAAAATCGGATGCTTCAGAGAGTAGGAGAGGAAATCATAATGAAGAACAATGAAACTACTCCCCTATTCTTATACATCCCAGTCACAATCATTAAGAATGTTTTTCCACATTAGTAACTCCTGCCCTATCTTCTGACCCTGCTTCTGTTGCTGATAGATACCTTCTGAGATATGGTGAGAAGACAGACATGATATTGTAGGCAGAAAGAACAGAACAAGGGGAAACAAAACATTATGCCAAATTTGGAAGCGTTACCAAACACAATTATTCTTTATCTAGGATGCAAAGATTTTGATCTGCAAATAGTCTCGTTGCATAATACCACCCTCCTTCACCCTGTGCACTAGCTTAGATGTTTATTGAACAGTACAATCAAGGCAGGCAACTTTTTCCAGTTTAAATTTTTCCCTTTTTCTGAATTATACTTCAGCCCAACTACTTTTCAGTTTCCATGTGGCTGCACAAACAACAACGCTAGTAGAAAGGGGCTGGAAGAGAGTACCTGTGGGGACACAGAGACAGCAATGAAGAAGCAGGGACAGATACAGCTTAAGCTGGTTTACCCAGCATCACTGCTAAATGCATTGCCACAGCCTTTACGAGTCTGAGAAACACACTGCTCCAGACACACAGAGAAACCCCTGCCTCTGCACGCTAATAGCATTTGCTTTGAAAAAGTAATATTTACACCATAGTCCAGTTACTTTATTTAAACAAAAACTAAAACAGCTGATGCATTGTAAATGTTAACTATTTATACTTCAAAATGAAAAGAGTTATTAACCAACTATTAATTCTGTTTCCATTGTGATTTGCAGGGGAGAATCAGTTGTTCAGGCCACCTGATGGTTCAGAGTATCCCTGTTCGGGGCCGGATATCAACAATTCAGCCTCACAGGTAAAAGAAAAGTCCTTCAGACCGTCTTAGTGCTTCTTACTGAAGGCATTCAAAATAACTAGCTGCTGTAATTCAATGCACTCTGTACTTCAATTCTCAATCACAGAATGGAAATAACAGCAGCAATTCCCTCCCTCCCAGGTCACTTCTAGTATGTAATATTTTTAAGGTCATCTTCAAATACAGGAAAGTTTAAGTGTAAAATATCATTTCATTTACCTGTTGCAGTGGAGTTAAAGGCAAGGGATGGATTAGCAAGAGGAAATCCAACCAAAAAAAACCCAAAAAGTAGAGAAGAACAGCTTGGGAATCCAACAATACTACACAATATAGTTAATTTTATGATCTTTCTAAATTGAAAATACGCAAGCATTAAATTACAATCAGTCCATTCCTTTCTGCCCTTTTTATTTAACTTTTTTTTAAGCATTAGGAAAAAAAAGTTTGGCTCCCAAACATATATATGCAGTTTTTGTGTTGCAGGACACGACCCCGGGTACCAGAAGGAGACAAAGAGGCAGTTCAAGAACGGTTTTTCAGGCCATACTTTCTACAGGCTCCAGGTGACATGGTAGCACACGAAGGGCGACTTTGTAGGTTGGATTGTAAGGTATTAACTATTTCCTCTGTTCATTCTCACTTCCCATACCTCTGTACATGTATTGCTAGGTGTTTTCATGTTCTTTACTACATGCATAAGCACTTTCTGTTGAAGTTTTAATGCTTTATTTTTAAAAATTATTTCTTATTGCCATTGTATCTGAGCTGATTCAGGGGATTTCTTTTCAACACGTTATATGGAATGAAGAACAGAGAAAACACAACCCCAGAAATAGAAGGCTCACTCAGAAGGTTGTTCAAATTACTAGATATGTTCACCGTGTCCTTTACCAGTCTGAACTCAAGAAGTTCATCTGGGAATGACAGGTCCTTCTGCTCCATTATCAGATTCTTGAACATAATCCAGAATAGCACAAAACCACGAGAAAGAGAGGATTCAGCATGTATACCGTTCAAACAAATGTTTCTATTGTACTGGATGGAATTACTGCAGATTAATACTCCCTGAAAAGAGGGAACGCAGCCCGGTGTATTTTATGCTTCACCAGGACGCACAGATACAGAAATGTCCCCATTTACAGACTCAAATCCCCTCATGAGAGAGTTGTCAGAGATTAGGGTGCACACAGCGAACATCCTGTTATTGAACAGATTTAAGAAACTTGTCTGGTCAAACATATTTTGGTGGTCCCGCTGTGTCGCAGTAGCACAGCAAAGTTGGTAGCACTGACAATGACCTCTTCTATGCTCCAGAATGTCTCCTACCCTGAAGAGGGTAGAAGCTCTGAAGCAGAAGTTAATGCCCTGAAGATGAACAAGATTCATTTACTACTTAATTTACAATGTAAAGTTTACTAGGGAGCATGCCAAAGAATTTGGTTATTCTTAGCTCTGCTATCCTGGCAGAGCTTGTGAAGCCTTAAAGCATGTCTGGTATTGCACAGACCTGGAAGACAGCACTCCTTGTGCAGGCAAGTTCGACTTCCCTCTTTCTCTGGTTTATAGAACATTATTTGTAAAGCAATATTTTAGACATAAGTACTTCTATCTATTGGAAAGATCTCTAAGAGTATAATAAAGCCTAATAATCTTTCTATAAAATATTTAATCTGTAGTGTTCTAAAGCATGTAAGTTTAACAGCTACAAAGAACTATATCATTCTTCATCAAACTTTATGAAATACTAAGTCATTTGTATGGAACTCTTTTTCATCCCTATTAAACTCTGCAGTAGTTTGGGTCGAGGATTTTGATTTATACTCAGCACTCAAGAAAAAGAAAAGAAAACTAGGAGATTACTAGGAGACTTTTGTGAATCTGATACATGACCAAGTTTCTTCCTTTCTGACCAAAAAAAAAATGTAGGCATTTCATGTATTTGTTTCTCTTAGGATTTTGTTGATTGTTTGTTTTCTATCCTTCTGCCTTTTGGAACTAATCAGCAGAAAAAAACAGAAGCTGAGAAATAAAAAAAAATTAAATCTTTTTGTTCTAGATTCTGACATCATTCAGATGGCATCTGAAAAAAGGTTTACCTACGAATGTACTAAAAACTCTTTGTCAGGTTGAGGTTTGTCTCTAGCTGTTTCACTGTCTGTTAGGTGAGCGGGTTACCAACTCCAGACCTGACGTGGCTTCTGAATGGCAAACCTGTGCTACCAGATGGCACCCACAAGATGCTGGTCAGAGAAACTGGAGTTCACTCTCTGCTTATTGATCCTCTCACACAAAACGATGCTGGAACTTACACTTGCCTTGCCACTAATAAAACAGGACAAAATTCATTTACTCTGGAGCTCACGGTTGTAGGTAAGAATAATTAAGAATAATTTAATCATAATGCTGTAGTTATTTGTACACACTTCTTCAAAAGAATTACCTTAGTTTCCCTACAGACAAGTATAAACAAATAGTTAATCCACTGATAGCAGGAGAGTTCAACAGCAAGAAACTCATCCGTTGGAGGGAAATGGACCTGGTGCTCAGTCGATAGGTGCGCCCCTGTTATTAAGAGAAGGCAGTAAGAATTCTCTCTCACCATCACTTCACCTCTCATCTTGGCAAAATGACATTCTTAATTTTCTCCATAGAAAATACTTAGTGTTTGAATTCATAATATATGTTGTGGTCTCCTAGATGTCAATCCCAATTTTATTGGCCTAATTTCTTTTTTAAATATAAAGAACATGAATCTGAATACTGTTCTTTAATAAAGCCTTGCAGGATGTGAGCTCCTGAAATCCATAGAACTGGCATTAGCAATGGTAGTATGCTTAGACCCATTAAATACACATACATTCTTTTATGAATATAAGTTCTGCCTATTATTTTCTTTATGTTACCTTACAGAGGCTATGTCATGGCATTTCACTTTCCTTCCAACGCTTCCTTCTCATTAAAAATTCAGAACCTGTTTTGATATCACAAGAATAATTTTTGGTCTTCTTCTTCCATATAATTCAAAGCATAACAAAGAATAAAATTCCTGTCGTTCAAGAATTCCTTTTCTTTTTCCAGCAAAGGAAGTAAAAAAAGCCCCCATGTTTTTGGAGAAGCTTCAGAACTGCGGTGTTCCTGAAGGGTACCCTGTCAGACTAGAGTGCAGAGTTGTGGGAATGCCACCTCCTATATTTTTCTGGAAAAAGGATAATGAGACCATCCCATCAAACAGAGAGAGGATGAGGTACTGTACCATCGTACCCATGCTTGGAGTATCTTGTGGCTAGACCAATTGTTTCCATGAAAAATTGTGTGATAATTACAGGTAGTGTTCTTAAAACATCTTCTTTCACCCACATGAAGTTTTTAAAAGCTTGCTTCACTGTGAGGTGAACAACAGCTATTTTCTTGGTTCAGAATAAAGGAATGGAGCATAATATGCCACTGCCTCAGAGAGCAGTGATAGACCTTTCGGGTCATAAGAAGATGCATATGCTGTATCAGGCCTATCAAAGATACTATGATACGGTATTTTTAATGCGTTTTAGCACATTCTCTTTCTAAATTATTTTTTCCTCAATTTAGTTCTAACTATGGATGAATTCAAACTCAGAACAGTTAGAATATGGTTTTGAATGCCCCAGAGCACAGAATCACAGAATGAGATGGGGTTGGAAGGGACCTCTGGAGATCATCCAGTCCAACCCCCCCTGCCAAAGCAG